>CM069441.1:135876087-136339159 GCA_035610835.1 Ophiura sarsii | reverse complement strand
TGAATCAATATTTATTGGAAGAATTGGATCTTATGAAGAAGGTGTAAAATTCGGCAGTCATGTACGTTGGAGGGTAATAAAAGGTAAAGGTGAAGGCGGTCGATCCCGTAATACCAGGAGCAGAGTGCCCATCTCTCTTTCAAAGCGAAAGGGCCAGACTCAATCCTTTTTTATAATGTTGCTGTGTGGGGCTCGCTACACCTTCCTAGCAGTGAAGAATGCCGGTACCCATTTAAATACACCTGGGTAGAGAGGAGTAATTGCGGTAAAGTGCCTTACTCAAGAGCACAACATGTTGACCACAGCGGGATTTGAACCCACAACCTGGGTGGGTAATACGTGGCTGGAATACTGCTTTTGTTGTTCATAATTTCATCTGTGGACATTTGTACACGAATAGATAAACTGCCCATGTGCTCATTCGTTACGCATAAATTCCCTTTATTCGATGAAGCGTGCGTACACACTACACATTTGCTTCATCAAATGGACATTTATCATCGTAGAAAGTACCTCCTGAATCATCGAATGAAGCTGATTTAATCTTTGTTCAACGAAGGGCGGAGCGTACACACTATACCCCTTCATTAGTTAATCTTCATTAGCGCTTCATCGAATTAAGGGATTTTTTCTAGTGTGTACGGGTTTCTACTCTTGGCAGAATTCGCTCAAAATAGCCCACATAGCCAAACAGTACTTTGACCCTGCTTTTAACAAATTATTAATATTGTATCATTATAATTTTCTTCCTGGATTATTTAATGAATTTTTAATTTAAAAATAGCAGTTCATTTGATATTTTTAGAATATACAACGATCGAACCTGATGGTGGCAATAACAGAGATAAGGTTAATAGGAAAAACCTTGCAATTTGAGAATTAGAGACATTTTTCAATACAATAAGGTTTTTTTTAATTTTGGTTCTATTTTTTAAAATTTTATTCTCTTTTTTTTAAATTTTAAATAATTTCTTTTTTGTTCTATTTTTTAAAAATAAAAACATTTTCTGAATTGTTCAAGAGAATAAAACAACACAAAAAAATGGCCATTTGATTTATGCTTGCAATTTCATTGATCTTTAATATATAAACAGGGCGATACATGCTGTTGTAATGTGTGTATGCTTCTTAGAAATGTTCCTCATATTTACCATTCTAAGAACAATGGTTTTGGTTTGTATTATCATCAAATTGAAAGTTACACATACTGTATTCAGAGACACACTTCCTTCCACATTTACAATTTTCAAATAATTATGACCTGCTCCCACAAGCCAGCACAGTATTAGAGATACGGGCCAGTTAAAGGGACATGAAGTAGTGTTGAAGATTTTTTTTAAAAATTAATTTACTTCAGAATTCAGAATGAACATTAAAAATTACCATTATTGTTGTTTCTACTCACAAAAACATATAAAAACTTGATTAAAACAATACCATCGCTATTTATTGAACCTTTTCTTACAAACGCTCTTTATGTAAATATGGTTCGCGCTATTTATCACGCGTGCTGCAGGGGGACACTGTCTGACGTAAAACGCTAATCGCGGCTCGATCAGCATTTTTGAATCGACGTTTTGTTGTACAAAGAGGGCTGATTTTTCTTAATCCTTATAGGTGTAAGTTCATACATATAATACAACTTTTTTTGTAAAAATATACCAATCCCAGTTTTTATCATAATTGAGGGCGCAGCCTCCACCACATCTCTTAGTGTCCCTTTAGGTTGCCAAAAATCACTAAGAAACATAAGGATTTTTCACATTGACTTTTGTACCAAAGTAAAATCAATTCTCAAGTGTGATACATTATATTAAAGCTTGTAAAATCAGTAATTCAAATCTGGAATAAAATATTAAATAATTGTTCTAACTTTTTCCTGGTTTCGTAGGAGCAGGTATCAATTCATCCCGACTGATTTGGTCGGATCTTAATTTTGAAAGATTATCATTTCGTTTCCCTACAAAACATAAAGAAGCATAGACTTTAATTGCTTTCGAAAATGAGTAGTTTGGCATTTCTAAATTAGAAATACGATGATGCGTGCCCACCGGAAACGAAAAGAGCATACTTCAGCACCTCATATAAAATGACATGCTATAGAGTGCACACCTTTGTGTATTGTATAGATAATTACATGTAAGCAATTTATACTAATTTGGTGCCAATTTACATGTGCATACCAAGTAAGCTTTGTCAAAATTATTCTCCTGCCAAGTCACAAAAAAACAGATATCTTTTGTCAATTGAATGTTAATTAATTAAAACATAGTAAAAAGAACAAATTGATCAGAAGTCAAACAAATACATTAAAAATATACAAATAATAATGAAATTGCAAAGTTAAACATCAGAGATAGAACATAGAAATATAAAATGATAGCCAAATACCTAGCAAAAGTAAACAAAATCAGCTATTTGAATTTTCAAAATATATGCCAATATCAGAAGAGGGAGATGGGGAGGGGCTTAGGCGCTAACTAACAAACACTCTCTCTTATACGACATGATGCACAGCTCAAATTTAAACAAACCCCCTCTACAACACTCATCCCAAAACAGGATGCCTCTTAGACCCCTCACAAATCCAATCCACCAAAAGACAAAACACTTATTCACACACAACCCATCCCCAATCACCCCTAAGTCTAAACCCATCACAAGACTTTATACTTTAGCAACATGTTATTTTGCACTTGGACAAACAACCCCAACTTTAAATAACAAGACTTACGAGGCAATTATGTCTAATTGGTTTCTCACCTAAGAGAGAGTGACTATAAATCACAATATTTTGACACTGTCACAAGATGTTCACACATTCGCAAATGACATCCGGTGCTTCAAGAGCATAACACTTGAGTCATATTCAAGGAATCACAATGCACAAACTGTGTGCTATATTGCGTGGATATCATAGCTACTGTGTTATAATAAAAAATAAAAATAAAAATCGTGAAATCTTTATGTTGTTTAAAGGTGCTATGTACCTCTATTTTAGCCCATATTGTTTGTTAATGAAATGTACCGCTATTTCAGCTCATATTGTTTGTAAATGAAATCTACTGTGTTTTTTCTTGTCTGTTTTTTTCTTGTTATTATTCGTAATTTGCTATTTGCCAGACTTGTTTTCTGGAGTGGTTGTGACATCTATAATTATGTTTTGTAATTTGTGGCTTTGTTTTCTACTGACTAATTATAGGGATATTAGGCCAAACTCCTGAAGTTCATCAATAGAGGGCAGTATATATCATTCAAGTTTGCTTTTTATTTATCTCTCTTTTATTACAGGCTACAGTAGGACATGGTAACATAACCAGAAACTGAAAAATATAATTGCTCATGAAATTTGTTATAGACATCCCAATATACCCAGGAGAAAAGTCTCTAAACAGATCAATTATAAATGGCAACAGTAAAGAACACTATAGATTTCATATACATACCAACAACAAATAAAAGTGGCACATGGCACCTAGTAGTATTGAGTAAATATGGGAAAAGTTTGCTCATTTATATTGATCAGAACAGATTGTGCTTCCAATGGTGTTATAATCATCACTTAATAAAATCACAGGAATGGTTAGCAAGTCACGTTGTGTCCCTTTAATTCATTAGTCATGTTAAATTTAAACACTTTACTAATTAAGGTAAGTGTATCATTAGTTTGTGTATGTCAAAAATATCCGGTGACAACATGTCTTGTTTATGCACTCCTACTCAGAAGTAACTGATCAGGTAGATTACCTTAAACCAGACGGTTGACATAATGGCCTATATAAAACAATCTTCTGAATTAAAGTTAAGTTGGTAGTATTTATATTCAAACAAATTTCAATGAGGCATTTAAACCCTGTAAAAAGTTCAATTTTTTTCTTCCATCGCCTATCTTTCGTATTATGTTGTTGAGGTACATATTGTGTTGCACATAAATAGAAAGCTGATGTGTCCATCTTTATAATGAAACCAAAATTGTAGCAATCACTTGTTTCAGTTCTAAGCCACTTGCTTGAGAATATGGGGAGGTCTTATGTCTAAATCTGAAATGTGCCAAAATCATCACTATTGTTGTGCTCAAAAGCAAATAGAGCATCACTGTATACTGTTGTCAATGTCAATGTAACACTTTATCGAAAAGATGGCAGAGTTATTCTTTTGAGCACGAAATACATGTAGTGGTGAATTTGGCACATTTAGAATGAGACCTCCCCATATTCACAGGCAAGTGGCTAAGCACTAAAATAAGCGATTGCTAAGAATAATGAGGTATCGTTGGTTAGTTGGTAAGAGAAGCACATCAGCTTTTCATTGATATGAAACACAATATGAATATATCATGACATATCCGAAAAAAATGGTTTTTAAACAAAAATTCTGAAATCATTTGAGGAGTTTATATTGACTGAAACAAAATGTGATTTCAAGGGTTCGATAATCTAAACTAAATCACAGACACGACGAGGCAGCCAAGTCAGATTGTACCCTTTAATTCATTAGTATGGTTAATATTTAGACCCTAAGTAATCAAAGTAACTGTGATAACATTATTTTTGTGTGCATCAAAAAAAAACTGGTACCAGTAACTGCTTTCTCTATATATACATATACGCCCACTCATAAGTAACTGATGATTCACGAAACAAGACTGATGACATAATGGCGTATTTGTAATAATCGTGTGTGTTTAAGCCAAGGTTGTAGTATTTATAGCAATACAAATCGCAACGAAAGGGAAAGGTATTTATATTTTATGTTAACTCCCACACATAAGTACTAGATCAGACAGATTACCTTAAACAAGACAGGATAACATGATGGCCCATTTTGAAACATCAAACAGATGAACTAACTGACAAAAATTGTTGGATGTGAAAACATTATTAACCCCACCCCTACCCATTCACAATATGTTGAATTCTTCTCAAAAGTGTGTCAAGAACTTAAATAGGAAAGAGATAAAGGAAAAAATTGTGTTTCACCATTAAAAATCAAGAGACACTTGCTTAAATATGCATTTGACTCTGTGTATGTTTATCTCTGTAGTTTTATGATCATTGTTGTATTTTTGCTTTAATCTTGTATTTATATGTTGTACAGCGCTTTGAGTTTAGATCTCACTAAAGTAAAGCGCTCTATAAGTGTGTGTTATTATTATTATTATTAGAGACTGACAGGTAGTACCCAGAGAAAATTGTAAACCGTTTCATTATAAATATTTTTTGACACCCTAATCACCAATTCCAAAATGTTTATACCGTCCAGCATCATCTTTACAGAATAATTTCAGAACTGTTTTAACTGTTCCTACAGTTTTATAAAACTGTAGGAAGAAAAATAGTACAACATTTTTCTTTTTACCCCTTCTTGATACAAGAAATAAATACTACCAATTCTTTATGGATTGATTTAATTATGACGTCCGTCTGGTATGAGTTGGTGTGCTGGGTGAGAAATTATTTTTACACTGGAGTGTATGTGACTAACGATGAATTTGAGATTAATTTGCAATTAATGCGTCATACATTATACATGTTTGTCATACACGATCAGGCATTAATCATTCATAAAGTTCAGATGACAAGCAATAAGCCATTATTTAAATTTCATGAAAAGATTTCAAATTAAGCCCTATGTGAAATTTTGTGAGATTTCCCCCACCCCCATATGTTTGTCAAATTATATGCAAGGTATCGATCCCATTAAACATTGATACATTTCCGCTAACTGGCTTTACCATATATATCAAAACTACTTGTTAACAAATCATCTTAGTGACGCATAATTCCACCACATTACATAAACTGATATTGGGCTTTAATGGCTGGTCAGAGGTTTGTTCTTTTGTACACCTCAAAATGTATGTACATTAAATCTAAATTGTATGAAAAGATTTCTATTCATTATACATGAGAATCCCCTCCCCCATACGTGACTGTGAGGCGAGCAAGTGTAATGAGCCGGATGTCAGGAATATTGATTTTGATTTAAACGTTAACAGAAGTGACAAATTTGTATGTTTTACTTTGTATTCTCAGTTGGTAAATTGTTTCCAACTTAAAAACTAAACATTTGATTTTAGTGAGGTTTGGACCATACTGTAGCATTTTCCATCTGCTTTCAAATGATGGACAAATATCAAAATTGAAAAATTCCACCTTTTTCAAATGATGGACAAACATCAAAATTGAAAATTGCCGACATGTGACTCATTTCGCTTGATCATGTCACATATGTTTGTTAAATTATCACTAGGTATCAAGCCAATCGCATTAAAGATTGATTCATTTCCGTCAATGACTCATGAATTTTCTATCCCTATGATATTGTGTTACATTGCCTATCAGATGTTTGCTGTATTATGTACTACACCGATACGTTTCCATTGACCATCCGTAAATCCTCAATTACATTTTCAAGGAAAGATTTTGGTTCAATTTGTCAGTGGAGCATGTGGTTAATTCACTTTAGTTTGATCAGTTCCAAATTGGCAAAGCCTTCTTCCAGCAGCGAATGAATACAGACGGACGCAGGCGAGCTGAAAGCAACAAGCGCACTGTGCATTATATGCGTGATGCGTGTGTACGGCCAAAACCGTGTGCGTTTGGCCATAATTGCGTGCGTTCGCTTGGATTACATTTGCCAATTTGGAACTGATCAAACTATAGGTGTTTTATATCAAATGATGAAACTGGCAAAACATATTTTTAAACATACCATTATTTTGCCAATAAAGATGGGTTGGTCATTCAGGCAAGGGATGTGTAAATGTTAGGGTTTTTCCCATTAGATAAAAACAACTATTTTATCTGTGATGAGGAGATACTGCACTTATCTCTAGCAACAGTTGCGGCAGAGGCATCAGAATTTAGGGCTCTGGGTGGTTTAGGGGGGACGCGGATATATTTAATACACATGTACTATGCAGTGGCGTAGCCAGGGTCACTTGTCTGGGGGAGGCAAAGGGTATATTTTCCCGGTGAACACCAGTTTGCACCCCCCTGGCTACGTTATTGGTACTATGGGATCAGTGTTCAAATTAAGTGGTAATCTGGGGTTCCTTAAGACCAAAAATGCTGGTGGATAACGTAAATTTCAATGCAGGTTATCCCTTGGATGACCATACTTTTTGAATATTTGTACTGTAGTTACTTTGGCGGGCAACCAAAAACAGTGGCGGAAAACCTGATTTCATAACATGGTTATACACTGGAAAACCTGATATCTTTTCTAAATTTGAACACTGTATATGAGAGACTTGGCCAATTTTAGGCAGTCATGAAATTTTAGGGGATCACAACCCCCCCCCCCCCCCCCCCCCCCCCCAGTTCCACAACCTAAGACTAGCATCGCAGTCACCACCAGACTTAGATGGTTTGTATTGTATGAAATGGGATATCACTATATTCACTATCAAATTATCAAGAATTTGTTAATGAGTAACCCCAAGATTTAAAAAAAAAAAATCACGTTTATTGGAGTTAGACATAGATTTACGGTCTACTTGTCTGTCATACATACATTGCATGATGGCATGTATAAAAGTATAGCTTGCTCATGTCCATTCACATAACAACATATTACTGGCATGTCAAACGTATTGAATTTAATCACAAATGAACTTAATATAATGCACTATTGGTAAATGCTTCAGCATACCATTGGAAATATCTTTGACCTTCCACAATAATTTCATTACACATTTGGCCATTGCACTCTTCTACATGTACATCTCAGTATGCAGTACACATAGGACACAAAGCAAAATTTTGCAATGTTTTTTCCCTATAAAGAGGACCAAGTTTGATTCAAGGTAGTGTTTTTTAAACAGAAATGTTTATAGAAGATTTTCCATTAAAGTGGCCTCAAACCATACCAGATGATATACAACCATGAAACATGTGTTGCAATGCAGTGCTCATAGCAGAGAATTTGATTGAAATTATTAACCCTAACCCCCGTGGCACCTTTTCCAAAGATTTTTTTCGCGGCAAAATAGCGAGGGGAAAAAGGGCCCCCACGCCCCCGGAGCTCGAACCCCGGACCTATGGGTTCAGAGGTAGATGATCTACCGCTAGGCCACGGGGGGAAACCATACATGACGGTGTCGGAGTATATTCCGCCATGTATATACCCATGGGCCATTTTTTCAGCGAAAAACTTTACGCCGGGTGGAACAAGCAGCCTGGCTCGTTGGATTCTGTTGGATTAAGCAGGGTTAAGGTTAATGAGACAAAAATTAGGAAAAAAAAGTGAAAAATGAAAAAAAGTGAGAAAAAAAAATCGCTCCATAACCCTAACCTCGAGGTACCTTTTCCAAAGAAATAGCGAGGGGAAAAAGGGCCCCCACGCCTGGGCTCGAACACCGGACCTCTGAGTTCAGAGGAAGACGATCTACCGCTAGGCCACGGGGGGGAAACCATACATGGCGGAGTATATTCTGCCATGTGTATACCCTGGGGCCATTATTTCATCGAAAAACTTCCAGGCCAGGTGGAACAAACAGCCTGGCTCGTTGGATTCTGTTGGATTTAGCAGGGTTAGGGTTAATGTATTGGGAGAAGCATGAACAAAAATTAAATGTGTACAAAAACATTGAGCAAAGCCAATTAACAGTGGTGTATGGAGATCTTGAGTACCACGAGGAATCACTTATAATCATGGAATCTTAATAAATATGCATGATGTTACAAGGCTTAAGATAGGAAATTGTAAATTATCATGTACTTATGTTGGTGGTTTGATTTTGGTCACATATTTCCTTTTTAAATAGTTCACAAATTAGAAAGTTTCATGAAAAATGGATGCGAGACATAATTTTTTTTGGTTTCATTACCTTTTAACTTGGAGCAAGCATTACAGGGTTTCATGGAACTAATACTAGGTTTTGACGTCAGTGACACACAGCAAGTTTCAGTATTGTAATCCTCTTGGTTTTAGGGAAGCATTTCAATGTTTCATGGAAATATGGTGGTAATTCAATTGTGGTCATATACAATGTTTTCAGTTTCCTTATTGTTTTACTTCGAGGAAGCAATACAGGGTCTTGTGTAAATATTGGGGTAGTCTGATTTCATTCACATTGTTGTACATATTTGGACATGTTTCTGTTACACAATCGTTTTAGGTCGAGGAACAATACACGGTTTCATGGAAATATGATGTGGGTTGAATTTGGTCACATACACATCTGTTTCCATATCTTTTTATTGGGACTGACCTTACAGGGTTTCATAGATATATGGTGGTCTGATTTTGGTTACATAGTTGTACATATTTACATACATTTTCGTTTGACAATCATTTTGTTGCAGTTCTGTCAAGAAAGTGTATGTTTTTCGGGGCCCTTCAGCATGTATTAAGTAAAACTGCCCAACGGTCATGCATAGCAAGTGTTGCTTTATACATGTTCATGGGTATGAGCGCTTACAAGGTGTTGATGATAGATGTGTTTTTTGGCCCTTGAACATGTTTAGAGAAGACTGTCCAAGGTTATACATATGAAGTATTACTTAATGCATGCTGAAGGGCCAAATGGAGATACAAGGTTTTGACAGAACAGTGATGAATTTACTTTTTTGGAAACATTACAGGGGTTCATGAAAATGAGGTCTTATTTTGGTCACACAGCCGTATATATTTCCATTTTTCTTACCTTTTTACTTGTTGTGTCCTAATCTTTTTACTTGGATGATTTGATTTTGGTTAAAAAGGCCTACATGTATCCTTTCCCTCATATTGTTACGGGTAGGAAGCATTACATGTTTTCATACAAATATCGTCATGCTGGCCACTCTTCTACAGCCCACAAACCACAAAGTATTACGGAATCAATCCCTTGCTGGTAAGTATGGTTGGAACTAATTTGTCTGCCTTTTCAGCAAATATATGTATATATTTCTAAAACTTTTGGAGAATTCTTTGACTACCTGTGAACAGCTCTCAAAATGTCAATATTTGACAGCAGCCGGCCAGCATTAAGGAATTATCTTGCTATTTTATTAAACAAGATATAATGGTCAACAGAGGGCAGCATTACATAATAAATGTTGCTGTGAATCCGAATCTACAGTTTTAGGGCTATTTATCAATTTGCATTGTCTATAGGGTGAGTCAAAACAACTAAAATAGTGGACAGAAGCCATCCCTGTGTTCAAAACTAAGTTGAAGTTTGCAATTTTATAAATGTTATAAGAATAATAACTGTTACTAACTTTGTGTGAACAAATTAAGTCAATATCACTTTGTGTTTGCCTTTGGTGAACCTTTTCAACCATGCACACATTTCACATGTTTATCCACTAGACACCCAAAGCATGCATAAGATTGTAAAATGCATCTCTCATTCAAATTTGAAAACTTGAGTAAATTTGTGATGTAATTTGAAATAAATGCATCCTTTCTTGTTTACATGTGTGCAATTTCAATTGAAAACACGGTTAGGTTGTGAAGCAAAAAGGTGATTGACTTCGTTTTTTCACACAAAGTTTAAAACAAATATATCAGGCTTGCAAAATTTAAAAAGTTTCAAACTTAAACTCGGTTTTGAAAACAAGATGTCTTCTTTCCACTATTGCTTTTTTGACTCACTCCATAAATAACCTTTTCTAATAAATAAATAAATAAATAAATACTGACATTATTATAGTTTTCTTTCTTTTTACTAAGACAAATATCATAACCTACCTGGCCAACATCAATTTTTTCTGTGTATTTGCGAGCGGTGGCACCATTTGTTGTGAAGATAGCTGTACCATTGCCATAGGGGTTGTTATTGATCATTTCAATTGCTTGGTCTAGAGTGTCGACGGTGAGAATGATAAGTACTGGTCCAAAGATCTCCTCTGTGTAACATTTCATGTGAGGCTGAACATTAAAAAACAAAACAACAACATTATAGCAACATTTTATTATAATGACTAAACAATTTCGGTATTTAAGTTACACAACATCACAAAATTAACATACTGATTTATAATAATTTATTTACAAGCCTGGAAAACTCAACATGAAATATAACCAACGGTTATTGTATCGTTTAATACATTTGCTTTAATTTCTGGCATATAAATTTATAGGGCAGGCAGGTACAGATAAGCGCCCAATTGCCACTTTTAAAGAAAAGAAATCATCATTAAGCCAAGTATGGTACCAGGTTAAATTCTCACCTGCACTTCTGAAAGGATGGTCGGTCCAACAAAGTTTCCTTTTTCATAGCCTGGTACTGTGATACCTCTTCCATCTAACAATACATCAGCGCCCTCATCTTTACCAGCCTGAATCAGCTCCAAGACACGATCCTTGGCTGCTGGGGAGATGAGTGGCCCAAGATCTGCTCCTTCCTGGTCACCTGTAGTGAGTGGGTGAGAATCAAAGAGGTTGATATGTTTTGAATCACATGAACAATTAAATATTCTTATATTATAGTGAGTGTCGTTTTGGATGTCAACAGGCAATTTGATTGGTTATCATCTGATTTTTGGCGGATACACACTATATATTATGAGACCAATAATGTATAGTTTCGGGCGGGACTTAATTCATACCTTCGATGCGTATGGTCATCGCGTTAAGATGTTCAGGCGTGCCCTGCACAAAGTTGCCAACGTATGCGTTGTGTGTATAACACAGAGTTGCCATGTGTGAGTGTGCTAAAGAACACAATTATTACAAGCAGGCAAGTTGGTAAACAACTCACAGGATTTGCCTATTTCATAAAGGTGGACGTTCTTTGTTGGTTGATTAAAATAAATCTAACAAAAAGCGTTATTTGTACGATAAAAGATATCAGATGGAAGTCATGTGATGATGGGGTAGTCTAAGAAGCGGGAAAACCACTCCAATTTACCTGCATTCACTTTTAGTGACTTGGCACGTTCCACCAATTCTGGAATCCAGTCTTTTGATTCTCCAACAAAAACAGCGGTAGATATAGCCATACATCTCTGGCCTGCTGCTCCGAATGCTGCACCGGTTAACTATATTAGTGGGGGAAATGGAAATCAATAAATTAATTAAGGTTATTAATCTGTCACAAGATCGTATCATTTCATCACACAGGGCTGATCCACAACATTTAAACGAAGGGTTTTGCCTTGTAATTGTATTGCTATGGTGGGTTTTATAGTCCAAATCAAACAGCCTTGGACTTTTCAGGATTGAATTTTTCACCAAAAAAATGAGAGTGGCAAGATATATTGTATTGTTACTATAATGTTCCTGAGGCCAAGGCATGATGCATGATTACTATTTAAATTTGTGCCAACTTAAAATTTCCTATTAAATAAATCACCAACCACGTCTCAACACTGGCCTTTTCCACATAACATTTGTTGAGAGAAATACCATATAAATAAATTTATGTTAATTCAAAGATTAACATACAGCTGTCACTAATATGAAAACCCTCAAGTGTTTTGTTGATATAGAAACCCTTTTTAGGGAAGTTGATCAAGCAAATATTTAATTCAAAGTAAAAACAGAGAGGTGTATCAAATAGATCTATATGTGATGTGTTTTTACAGCATATCAATTAGAACAGTATGTGATGCAATGCAACTGATGAAATGAAAAAAACAAACCAAATCAAAATCCTTGAAAGATTTAAAATGTCAATTTTGAAAAGATATGTGCATGAGTCACTTAGTCAAAGACAGGATAGCCATTCTTAGCAAGAACTCAAATATAACTTTGATTTGACCTTTTGACCCTTACACCACTAACCTGGTTCAATGTGTTTGTCTTGTTTGCATCTGGCATGATAACGCCATGGTTCTTAGCTCCCATGTTACACTGCACTCTCTTTCCATTCTTACTAGCTCTATCATGGATATAGTTACCAGCTTGGTCAGATCCGACAAATGATACTGCTCTAATATATGGATTGTCACAGACAAAATTCACAGCTGGGGAGAGAGAGTGATGAAAATTATAGTTAAGTAATATAATGCGATCTTTTTCATATTTTTACATATATTTTTTATAATGATAATCTCTTATAATGAAGTTTTTTTTTGTCAGGCAAGTCTTCCCTGACTTAATATAAATCTATCTTGACTGCATTTTCAGTAAAAACCTCAAATAACTTGACTAAATCATAAAGGAAATCTGCATCCAATTTTGGGAATATGTCAACACAATTTATTTGATTGTTAACATAAAGCATTCCCTATTACATTGTGTTCACTATGTACAGTTGCGACCGTAGCAAAAAACTCTGTAAATGGACTTAACATAGTGTCAAACCATGGAATTTTATTTACGAATGAGGAAATCATTTAGAAACTAAACTTTTGATGTCCAACAACTTATTTTCAAAAGATAAATTTTGAAGTAATTAGGAAGGTATTGCTCTGTTTTATGTTTATAAACGTAATTTGACAACAACAAAATGATATGAAAAATATCACATAATTTGCCTTCAGGCGACAAAAAACACCCCTATACTACGGGCCCGACTGACCCATTCTATTAAGAAATTGGTGAAAAAAATTCCACATGCAAATTAATACTGACCCCAAATCTTTACATATTTTTGGGATTTTTAAAGTATTTTGAATGGAAAATAATAAGAAGAAAAAGCTAGATCGATCAACCCAACCTGAGAGTTCCGTTTGTCCGTAGAACATGTTTTTTTGTCGCCTCAAGAGTCTGTACATTTGGGCTTTGAATGTCGTTATTTAATTTACTTTACTTAAATTCTCTGGTTCAAATTCTACTTACCATCATGTGCTCCATGGATTACATTGCATACACCATCAGGCAAACCGGCTTCTTTAGCCAGTTCCATTAGCATCATAGTAGCACCTGGATCACGTTCTGATGGTTTCATTATATAGGTATTACCACATACTACAGCCATTGGGAACATCTAATGGGTAAATATACACAATAATAATCCAAAGTTGATATAACAAAACATCAAAGTTGTACATGGGTAGGAGTCTGTCTTGTCCTACATTCTCTGTTACTATTCAACATTTCATAGCAATTTTACCCTCATCATATTTCCTTTTAAAATGGTTCTTAAGATTGTTCTGTCCAAGGACCTTATAACATTTAGTCATAGGCATTGTGAAATACCAGTCCTAATGCCGGGCAAATGGTTCTGTTTTTATGAGACATTTAAGTAGTAACTATATAAGATCAACATGAGTAAATTTAAAATGGTATTGATACATACTGTAAAAGCGGTGGTTTTATATTCGCAATTTTCGCGCAAAATATTTTTCCGCAAAAATTATAACACACAAAAATATTGTTTTCAACATTCATACAGTGTATCCAGAAGGTCGCCCACGAAAAAAATAATTTGTGAAATGTCTATGATATCAAAATGCGCGAAAATATCTTTACACGAAAATATTGGCTTTTACAGTATAAGACATGATTGTTACTTGTGCCCTTTGCTCACATAAACAATGCTCATTTGAGATCCGGAGACAAAATACACTGATATCAAGGATAAACATTTTTTAATTATTACTATACCAATAGAAAACTAACTTACCCATAGAGGAATCATAGCAGGGAAGTTGAATCTGTAATAATTTAAACATAAAATGGATAGATTTATCAGTCGATTTTGAATAATTAAATTAAGGTATAAATTTGATTCTCTTAAGTAAAAAAGATTGAGGTATGGTGTTTCAAAGTTCGCACCTTATTCAAGTGCAGCACTTTCTATTGGGTGTTCACAAAGCAAACTGTTTGGCACTTTGACTGTTGGATAATAATAAATGATGATACAAGTTAAGAGTTTAACGGGTTATTAATATAGGCCAGTGGCATCCTACATGTGTACTCTTTTCAGAGCCACCATCTCTGTTCAGTGGAAAATCGGCAATCCATCTGAACAGCTCTTTTTAGAGCCACTAAACTTTACCAAGTAGGAAAGGGGCACCTACTCAAATCATCGGGCAAGGGGCAGCACAAATCATGATAATATTAAATAGAGAAGTGGCAATCTCTATGTTTTGCGTAATATTATAATAAGTTGGTCCTGAAGAAGTCAGAGCTAATCCTGACGAAAGCTTGACAGTTTAAAACTTGTCCGACGGCGAACCTGTTAAACTCCTAACTTGTATTATGAATACCCGTTATAAAAGCCTATCTCACAACTTTATAAATACACTGCCGCTCATAAGTATTTCCCTCTTAATTATGTCCTAGAAATTTCATCTCCTATGAACAAACTATTGATTATTTTGACTAGTAGCGATGGTGCTTGTGTGCATTATATAGTTCTTCATCATAAATTCTGTTTGTTGCATATAATGATCATCAGATTTCATACAAAACCCGATAAACCCGATAAATCCAGTTAAGTCAAAATCTACACAGTGAAACCCCATAGACATTTGCCTCATAATATATTCATGAGCTCATATCACCGTTATAGCACTATGCTTGCAAAAATCATCTCAAACAAATATTAGTTATAGAGTATTTTACAAAATGCTGGTACACATATTTATTATGTAGGGATTTGCAAAGCTCATTAATACCTAAAACATAGCTCATGTTTTGGAAAGTGTGGAGTAGGGGTGGGAGGTGAGTACCGCCTCATTTCCGTGGTATATTCAGCGTAAATTTCAATTTCAATGAGACAACTTGCCTAGCCCTTGTATAGGATTTTGTTACCAGAGTATTTTCACAAAGTTATAGCAGATCCTTGTATTATTCAACTTTTATATGCATCTTGTGATGGAAACAATTGTAATTAACTCTATACTACCATGGACTCAGTCCATGATACTACTTTGTACGGAGCTAATCAGAATTTAGCCACACATGTGGTAGAAAAGTTAAGTCCCAATCCAAAGTTATGGTACATTCCATAATCAGTTAGAAACCGCAACCATTGGAGCTTGCATAGCCAAAGGTAATGGTCGTGTAACGTCTTACCACAAACGACAACAACAAGCTTCAAGTTGCCAGACTTTATAATTAGTAGCCCATATTGGGCTCATTTTAAACACAAGATCTGCTCTAGAGATGTTATATTGATATTTACATTTGGAAATTATACTTCAAATTTTACAATATTCTAAAGAGAACTAGTCCCTGAAAATAAATTGAGTTAAAAATTTGAATTTCATTACACAACGACTTTCAAAAGTCACAATTTGGGCTATTTAGACAAATATTACATACGAGGCATCACTGTGGCATGATGTGTAACAACAAATTTGACTGATCCACAGTATTCCAGTACGCTAAAGGCTCAGCAATACATTAAAGTTGATACCACAATGTATACTATATGATATGCAAGTCTCGAAGAGTTAATATTGCTTACAATCTTATTTATACATGAAAATACTGTATGATGTTAAGATACACCGCCGCTCACAAGTATTCGTGCAGTGATTATATTCTAGAAAATTCATCTTCTATGAACAAACTGTTGATTATCATCTCTACCAATGATGTTGCATGTGTGCATTATATAGTTTTTCTTCATAAATTCATGTTTGTTGCATGTTATGATCATCAGATTGTTTACAAAACCTGATAAATTGAGACCAAATCTACACAGTGAAATCCCATAGACATCTCTTTTTCAATTTGGGAGGTGTCTGGAATTTAGTCAGTTTTTGTTGACTCAACATTTTCAATGAATTTTGATTTAAAGCTTTCTAATCTGTTAAATTAATGTGAAAAGTTACACAATACTTGAATATTCTTATCTAGTCAAATATTAGGGCAACAAAAGAATGAGTTTAACCAAATTGTAATAGGTTTTAATTGCTACCATCTCCACAATAAACACAACATATACTTACGGTGTAATTCCAGCACACACCCCTATTGGTGTCCTCTGTGTGAATATATCCATATCCTTTGCTACACCAGGCAGTGTCTCACCTAGTTGGAGGGATGTAATACTACATGCATGTTCAACAACCTCTGTAATGAAGAAGGTCAAAGGTCAATGTTAAGAACATAGAAAATAGCCGTGGTGACGGACTAACCAATTTTACCACTATACAATGGGTCAATGATTATTTTTACAGGTCAAAAATATTGAATTGTAGAGAACAGATAGTGTGGTGCGTCAAATTGTCAGTTTGCAAGGATTTCAAAAATGCATTTTTAAACAATTTGCCCAATTACTGATACTAAGCAAACAGAATTGCAGCATGACACAGAAACTCTGTCAGTAATCTGCCAGCACACATACACAAGGTCTGACATATGGCACAAAGACCTCAGGCTACTTAAGGTCTGACATATGGCAAAAAGACCTCAGGCTACTTATAGATGCATACAATTTAATGTGTCAAGCACTGCTCCTCTGGTGATGTGGCAGACTCACATGCCTACCATACGGAAGACCAGGGTTTTAGACCTGGGGTCAATTTCGCCCCTAACCCTCTTCCTACGTTCATTGTTCAGTCCCAAACCTACATCTGACAAAGTGAGGGTGAAGCAAGATAAGAATAAGATCGGTTAATAATGCGAATAAATTTGACTTACGTAATCCCCTCATGACGTCACCTTCTGCATCTGCATGGGTTTTACCTTGCTCTAAGGTGATATTCTTTGCTATGTGTGGCTGAAAGAGAAACCAATATTATTTTGAAATTGGAATGTTTTACACATAAAACAATATAAAATCGAAGAAATAATCCTCTTTCAACAAATATGAACCTAAAACATGCACAAGTACAACACAGTCAAGTGTGCAAAGATTTTTGGTTCATTGCGTTCATACCTAGTATCTATAGAGCAGAGCACATGGCAAGTTAATTAAGAATTGTTTTCTTTGATTATAGTTGATAAATCACTTTTAGAACTATACCACCTCTATCCGATTCCTTTGATAAGATTCTGACACTTGATCTGATATCTGTTATCCAAACTGGAAACATAGCAATATCTTATCTACCTCCCTTGCACAAAACAAAAATATCTAAGCTACTGAAAATTGACCAGTTATGCCATGTCTCCTTCAAGATGGACGACGAATGAAACAAACACATGAACACATACCAGGTTCTCTTTGATAAGATGCTGTAACTTGAACATGATCTGTTGTCTGGTCAATATGGTAGTGCTTGACCATCCTGGATAGGCGTCCTTGGCTGCCTGGGCGGCTGCATTCATCTCATCTGGTGTGGATTTAGGAACACGGGTCACTACTTCATTGGTGGCCTGAGTTTGCATGGGGACAAACACACAAAAGTATATAATGGTTCATCATAAGTTAGCGACTTCATTACAGGGTCCGCACTAAATGTATAGCAGTAGGAAAATGCTACTCAATCCTCATTTTTTGCTATATAATTTTGGAAATGTGTAGCCATATGTTTACATACAAAAAATTGGAAAATATTTCAAAATGCAAGCTCATCAAGTATAGCCTTTGCTATACAAAATAAAATCCTTAAAGAAGGTGTCCTGCTAGCACACCATTGTGTATTACATATATGTTAGAAAAATAATTGTCTAGCCCAAATTGCGTAGTTATATAGACCAAAACATCATACTTATCACAAAAAAGAATAAAACTGCAATCTCTCAACATGCAATTTAAAAGAATTGCGGCGATCGAAAGCCCTGGTGTCGATGACGTCATGGTTATTGGTGCTCAAATTTGCGCAGATGCATTGTATAATGATTTCTTTGACACCGGGACTTTCAATTGCCGCAAATTGTAAAAATTGCATGTTGAGAGATGGCATCGTGTATTCATTGTTGTCATAAGTGTGATGTTTTGTTCTGTATAATTACACAACATGGGCTCGTTAATTATTTTCCTAACATATAATGCCCATTGTTGTGCTAGTATAATGCGGACCCTGGACTTCAACATATACTAATCTTGATAGGAAATTTGTAAGTGATATAAATAGGATTCATGTGTACCATGTTGGAATAATCTGTATGAGAGAGCAAACGCTGTGTCAATGAGTTGCCGTCACTCTCATAAGATTCCTAATTTCAATGCCTACTAAGATTGATCAAAAGTTGTGTCCAAATTAATCTTACGACTATACTCTTTTTGGCTTCCTCTGGACAGTGACATAACTTAACAGACGCAGCTTTTACGCACGCGTATGTATCTTCCGACTTTCAACGCTCATATGTACACGCCAGCGCCTCGAGTAGTCGTGTGCGTTATGTGCTGCAATTTGTAGAATACGTAGCTACGTCACTGTCTTGTGATGGCCAAATAGACTATAGTGAAAATGTTTGTACCAACACCCTGCAAGGCTTTTATCAACCTTGAGTAATTGTACTGACTAGTTAGTTCTTCCAATATAAACAACAAGATCGTGTGACCAAGCAGAACTTGGTACAGGCACAGTAAAAAGCATGGTGATGTAGGACAAAACTTTAATGTAAGGAATGTTGATATATTCAATATACATGAATAAATATTTTTCTAATAAGTCCACAACTCCCTTCCATTGACCAAAGATACTCCATCCTATATTCCAGATACCTGAAATAATTCTCCCAGATGTCACCGTGTTATCTAGAGTTAACCAGTTGGCAGTAAATTAAAAAAAAAAAATCAACGAGATATCTCGAAATATCGGTTGGAATACAAGCTCTACCATGCTATCAACAGTCATATCTTTAAATCTTTGTGGCTGATAATCAGTGATTGCAAACTGATGTTACAAATACAATCCTGATCATCACATACTAAAATATAGAGATAACTAACTTTGTTTACTTACCGGATTATGTAAATCTATCCATTCGGTTGTCTTGGATTCCACAAATTCTCCATTGATGAATAATTTTGTGGTAGCCTGTGAAATAACGAAAGTGATCAACAGTATTTTATCACATTTTGCTCACTAAGTTTTCACTGACAATCCAGGAATTGAAACTGGGACCTCTCGGACTCTAATCCACACTCTACAAGCTGAGCTAACGAGTCAGATGGGGAAGAACAATGCTTATCGTGTAACATCTTTTAATCCAAGAAGAATTTTAAAATAAATCCATAATAATTTAAATATAAACAGTAACACAAATAAGTGAGTTTATCATGTGGGTAAATCAATATGAGTAATATTAAAACCTCTTCCTAAGCTTTTCGGATTAGATGTTAGAGGATATGATTGAACTGAAAGCCTATAGACTATAAGTAGTGTATAATAACCCTAACCTCCCTGAGTACTACGGCTTCGGCCAAGCCTATCTCAACGTAATCAACCGAGCCTATATAGTGAGTGCAGTATACTGCCCGAACAATTAGCCGAGAGCCGTGGTTTGTCTAGGGGGTCCGGAAGGTCCCCTGTTCTATTTATTTGTCGGTTTTTCTCTCAAAATTACAATATCTATTAAAAAAACCTTTGTTTGTGGTTTAGGGTTAGTGCACCAGGAAAAGTGTATTTTACAAGTGTGTAGTGTATAAATCAGACAGATCTAGGTCCCTCAGTAGACCAAAATCGTATACTGCGATCATTCGCTTGTTAATCTTCTAGACATAATCCCTACTAGAACTTATACTTACAGGTGATTTCCAGTGACACTGTCGTACTGATACACCAATACTCTAATGCAAGGAGAAATAAAAACAAAAACATTGATGATCAAAACAAAAATATGTAAAAGTATACTTATGCAAATTTAGTACTGGTAATGTATTGCTCATTCCCACCAATTATGCGCCTGATGCAACAGTGTGCTTAGCAAACTGCACAAACAGAAACACTTTTAAGAAAGCTATTCATGGATTATGTGATGTTATCTGTGTCATTAAACATCAATAATCTGTGAACAGTAATATTTAAACAGTTTTCAAAATTGTCATTGTCAAAATATTAGCCTTATTTCGACAAACCAACAACTACAAGTATGTGTCAAGAATAAATGACAGAAGCCCATGCTCAGCATTTCAAACCTGTTAAATTTGAAAACCCAAAATCACTTGAATGGCTAATATAAGATGTAAGTGACAAAGTGACCAAATCTAGTGTGGCTAATTCCACGAGTTTCACAATTTTTATTTTGGATGGACATTTTGACAGAATTAATTCATCAAATGGCGATTTAATATAAATTACATAAGTATCTCAAGCAATTATCCTGAAGCAAGGTTTATTATGTTATTCAATAAAAGCCATTGTATGCAAAATTACAGTGCTTCTCAAAATGTATACTGATTGGGGATATGTCATGGACTCATGGTGTTTCCTTCCGACACTATGTAACAAAAAAAGTGATTGATAACATAACTTTAAGGACAAATGACAGGAACTATGACCAGAAACACAACTGTCATAGATTGTCAAGACAAGGAAGTGGGCAGGTGATGAACAGGGATAGCACTGGATCAAAAATATGAGAGGTCCCATGAAAATTTTCAGGACCCTGTAGGACTTCAAAAAACAAATTTAAGGGTCCCCCAAGAAATTGAGGTGTCCTGAAATTTGGGTACCTTTTTATGGACAGTTTTAATGAGTTTATATTGTGAGTAAAGGATGGAAATGTAATTTACAGAATTTCTGAAGGTTTTCATTTCCATACATCGTCAAATTTAAGGGGTCCCTTCAATTCTGATAGGGACCCGCACGTTTTTCAAATTTGAAAACTGATGCGTCAAACAAGATAGTGAGAGGTCCAGGACACACAGACGCGTCAGAAGTGCGACCCCTGGTGATGAAGATCAAAAGAGTCCTGCAATAATGGGCACCAATAACTGTGATTACTGCAAGACACCCATTTATAATTACTATCTAGTATGTACTATGACTTAACTCAAGAGAAAAAAGTGTGGTTAATGGATTTGAAAGATACTCCCTACAAAGACGCACAAGAAAAAATGCAATAGTAGGCCTACAAGTAGTACACACTACAATTTTAGAGTCAAACAACTGAGGTCCCTCCTTGAGGCACAGTACTTTTTTCATGACGTGTCTTCTTTGCCTCTTACAGTAAGAGCTCTATTTGTGAAGCTTAGAGACACAACAGGGTTGTCACTAAGTTGGTCGGTGCCAGTCAGGTGTAGCCTGCACTCAGGATTGGCAACCGGCACTCTAAAAAAGGGTAAAAAAACAGCACTCTAACAAAACAAAACAAATCTTTTTTTAAAACAATTTATGGATAAAATCATTAAAACTGCCTTATACAGGGTGTCCCAAAAGTCTATGCACGTTTTTGAAGAGTCATATCTCATAAAATATAAATCATATGGTATAAATGTAACCATATTTTGATAGACGAGATTTGGGAAATTATTTTGATACCAAACACAATCCTATAAGTGAACCCACAACATTATAAAACTGGTTGAAAGTTTTCGACCTTGTGCCAGAACCACCCATACCAAATACCACACATTGTTGCTAAAATCAGGTGCGCATACATTAACAGTATGAAAGCTACGTTGCGCATTAGTCACAGTTCACTGCTTACCTTGCAACATGAATGTTATTACCAAACTCGCCACTCACAACATAAATAGGCGTAGCTATAGACAACCTTGCACAGCAAAGGTCTTCAAATTCAGTTCAACTTACTCAACAAAAGTTCAGAAAACATTTCAAAGTGAAACGCGCGCCAGGAAGAATATCCATTCTGAATGTGGTGGATACATTGTTGAAACTGTGCATGATTTGTCTCGTTGTGGTAGAAAGACTGGTAGATCAACAAGTCACATTGATGTCATAAGACATACAGTAACCAAAAGTCTAAAGAGATCTATTCGCCGACTTCCGCAGAAAACAAGATTAAAAGATCAACTGTTCACAGAATTTTGCGTAAGGACTTGAAGAAGTTTCCATACAAGATTCAGATCAAACAAAATATTAAAGTAGCGGACAGAAATAGTTTGTTATTATGATGGGATCACTGTAATGTAAAATTTTAAATATTACAATTGACGGATCACTTTCCATGTAACCAACTCTACCTGTCTTTTTGTTAATCTCAATAGGTATGGATTTATGAACTTGATTCTTCCGAAGTATAACATTACATTTTTGCAGTATACATATTTTACTTCTAGGGTGGCATTACAAACATTTGTTACTCCAATGTTTGGTATCAACATTATTTCCCACATCTCCTCTTTCTAAATATGTATTCATATTTTCAATACGACTTATATTTGGTGAAATACAAAGCTTCAAAGTCATGCATAGACTTTTGGGACACCCTGTAAAACAAGAAATTATGTGACAGGAACCCTCAAAGTGCATTAAAATACCTCAAAAAACATTAAGAAGGCCTCTGGACCCCATGCCATGATCCACTGCACTTCGTTCGCTACACTTACTCCATTCGCTACACTTACTCCGTTCGCCGTCAGTAAAATTAACCGGTACTAAATTTGGTGCTATATAACAGCACAAATCAGGTCTAAGAGGAACATGGGATAGTTGTATGCTTCAACATTGCAATGTAATGTTCTGCGGTATCGTGTTTGCTGACTCTGTATCAGTGTTGTGTGCCTTAACTACAGAATGAGCTGTGAAACACACTGAAGCACTTCAGAATTTTGCAAATGCAATGGGCTGCTTTTCTTTTCTTAAATGTTTATTTGTTTATATTATTTAATTCCCCTCAATACTTACCTAGCTGGTTCTTCTCCAATATAAAACAATAAATTTCCCGCGTTTGTATAGGAGCGTGATAACACTCATGCGCAATACTAATACTTTGAGACACTACAGTAGTCATTTAACCTAAATGCTACACTATAGGTCTCCAAGCTTTTTAATGACTTATAGATAAATGTGATACCAAGCATCGTAACTTGGTGTCAGAAGTGGGATTTAACTGTGGTAGCTCCTGCCGTTTTGAAACAGGTTCTGAATATGTGAGAAATACCCATTTTAAGAGTCAACATCGTGGGCATAAAACATGAGAAAGTTTTGTTGAGTCGCAGACCAGAAGGCTGCCATGCCATAGAGTTTACACACAAATCTGCTAAAATGATGCCTTCTTTACTTAGAGTCTCATATCTTGAAAACTATAACTGATGGGCATATCAAAATGCACAGGTATTACAATCAATAACACACATTCTAGTAAATATATCATTTGTAACCAAAAATCTAATTAATTAATTGCTTAATTAAGTGCTAATTAGATCATTTTCAAGGTGCATTTGACAGGTTTCTGTGTGATAAAATGTATTCAAGAAATATGGTTTTATTTTTGAACTAACTATAATTGAATGCGACAATTATATAGTCTTTTTATTAATTTGCTTATATTAATTATACTAATTGATTTAAAATTGGTACTTTTTTATACACAATGATTTTTTTGTTGTCAAATAAATCTATTATATTGTCTTTTATCATCAAGGTCAATGTTTCAAAAACATAATTAATGCCACAAAACTTACATAGAATTTTGTTTTGCCTCAGAAAGCATTGTTTTCCATTATTTAATTAATATACATGATTTTGGCTGCCCTGTATATTTTAATGAGGGATGGTTGGCCGACTTGTTTTTTTCTTCTAGTGAAAGCCTTTTAGTTTTATCCCGCCTTCTTACTACCATACTTATTTTTAATGTAATACTTGAAGAGAAAAAAATTACTTGGTAATAAATATCAAAACTAGAAAAGAATGTGTTTTTCTTATGTTACACCCTGTATTGCACACCCTGTATAATATCACATGATATTTCCAAATTTGGTTTCCTTGTAGTAATAGCTTCCTATGTAGATCGGATGTATACAATAAAAGTTATGTTGATTTTAATCGGAATTGGTGAATTTTCTCTCACTTTACAAAGTGTAACTTTTTTTTACACCAACTTATGACATTCCCATATATATAACAAAAATATTTTTTGGCTAAGATAAATAATTCAAAAAATAATTTATAGACTCTGACAACAAATACACGGTCTCAAACCCCGGTCCCTCTTCACTATCGCTGGGACTATCGCCCAAATGACAAATACCCAGACGACAGTGACAGATTAGAAAGAGCACTAATTGTATACAAAGTCCATGCTATTGAGAGTCTAAACGGCCTAAATACATTAGTAAATATTGGCTACAGGCGCGGATATAGAGGGGGGTGGGGGGGGGGGCATTTTATCCCCCCCCCCCCCCCCTACATGCTAGCTTCCTTTCCTTTTTTCTCCCCCTACAGGCTACACTACAGTCTACACTTTCCTTTCTTTTTCTTCCCCATTTTTCAGAGGTATGTGTTGTGTTTTCCCCTATCAAAGCAGGGCATCAATTGATTGTCTATTATTAAAAAGCAGGGAGGTACCTCTTTGGTCTGTAGTAGGCTAAAATGGAGGCTCGTCTCTTTCAACCAATGAATGACAGCCTCTTGAGTTTGCGACGACCGTATTTTTGTTAGTCTAACCTGGAGAGACAAACCCATGCATTTGCAATGATCTTGTTCATATTACTTACGGCTGGCAATCTTTGTATTGCTCTGAGCATCATTTTGACGGCAAAGTAGAAGCAAAGTAGATGGTAGAAAGGTAAAAGTGGGGATATCTTGTCGACGAGTGGTTTCCCAATGATTGGTGAATTGACCTTCTGTCGTAACAGGTCATATAATCACACAGGACTAGGGTTGGGCGAATTAACTTTTATTATTTCAATTACAGTCAGTTTCAAAATTGATTGGTACGGTGTGGTTGGTGCCTCATCATGTTGGCCTTGATGTATTTTGTACTTTCATTATGCAACCAGGGTGGTGTAATCTCTCTGATGCAACTATAACCATGGAAAGTCCATGCTATAACGGGGTGCATAGATAACAGATTATGAATATGGTACACCCTTATGGAACACCCGAGGAGGTGTCAAATAGAAGGCATGCCAAAATAGAATAGGATTGCATCACACACACGAGGCAATTTCATGTCATATCTTGACATAAATGATTAAATTAGTTATTGATGAACAAACAAAACAAAATAATAATACTGATACTGATAACACTAATACTAACACTAGGCCCCGCACTAGGCCTACTACTAATGCCACTAATAGTAATAATAACACTTATAATGATGATGATAATGTGGGTTGCCAAATACAGTTCATAATTCCCGCCACAAAATGGGCGATTTAATGGGGGATCGCTGTCAGTGAGTTGCAGAAATGCATAAAAATGAATTTGCTCTCCGTTTATTTAACCTTGAACTTAAGTTAGACAAATGACAGCATTGTTTCGAACATCACCCTTTTCCACTTCCCTCTTTTTAGGTGCCTCCCCCCCCCCCGGATATTGGGACACTGGGCTGATTTGACCGGGAAAATCGGGAAAGCAGAGGAAAATCGGAAAGGCAAAGGAGGGGAAAGAAAGGGAGAAGAGGAGACAAAAAGGAAGGAAAGGGAAAGGGAAAGGAAAGGGACAGAAAGGAGCCTTGAAAGGAAGACAGGCAAATTAGTTGGAAAATTGCAGTTTTTTAAACGCCGGTATGGGGACGCAACGCCTTACCCCCCCCCCTCCCCCTCTTGCCCGGGAATCGAACTTAGGACCTCTACAGGCAAGCGCTTTATCTACTAACCACAAGACCAAGCGTGGTAAAGCATCTGAAATTCAACACTTTTCAATCATGTATCCTAGTCTGTATATGCAAGAGGTCCTGAGTTCGATTCCCGGGCGAGATCCTTTTCCCATATTGTCTCTTTTCTATTTACGACGGCGAACCTGTTTAAATATTGATAATATTTGTTTAATACGCGTCGTGATTGCAGTCTGGTGAATGCCTATAATTTCTATATACTGCCCTCTATTTATGTGTCTATTTAAACAGGTTCGCCATCATAAATGATAAAGAGACAATATGGGAAAACAATCTCGCCTGGGAATCGAACTCAGGACCTCTTGCTTACAACCCCATGCAAACCTCACCTATTATACAAATATACTGCCATGAGAGACTCTGGTTAAAACTATGGGCCCGAGGTCGGACTGCAATAGTGCTATTTTGCTGGTGCGCCGTAAATAGTCTTTTGAGGAGCCGTAAATAGTACTTTTGGGAGCCGTAAATAGTACTTTTGGCAAAATAGCGTGTTTATTTTTGATCATGTGACCCACTTTTAACCAATCAATGAACAAAAATATATGAATGACGTATGATAAATCATGATATCACGTGCTCGGTTACACATGCTTATCCACAGGAAGAAATGGTAAAATAAAAAAAATTAATAAAAAACTAAAATAAATAAAAAATAACAGTATAATATAATAAAAAGTGAAAATAAAAATGAGTCTTTGACAAAGAATAAGCGTTTTCATAATTTGGGAATCATGGATCGTCGGCCGAGTTGCGCGTAGGCCAAGTTGTCCTGATTCCGGGCGGTACCGTTGTTTTCGTAATGCCCATCACTATGTTTTGTTGCTTAATTGATTAATGTGACCTTTTATTTATCATGGCGTCGCAGAGTGCGGGTAAATTTGTATTTTGTTGCTGCAAATACTTATTTCAATTGGTCTGATGATGTATTAATATTATAAGTGGTTAATATAAACTTGTCTGGATTTGAAGAAAAATATGTTAACGTTTGATACGTAGAATTTACGCATGATTCTGTGAAGGGAATAGAGTGTAAATAACAAATGAACAAAAAAGGATGTCTGATGTTAAATATAACTTTATAAGCTTACATTAAATTTAATTTAAAGTTAAACAGGAAAGGTAAACAGCAATATTAATTATTGTGTGATCTTTTTAAACTTTTACACATATTTATTTCTCTCTCTTAATGAAGTTTGACATTTCTGGACTCATAAATCGATCTTGACTGTATTTTCCAATACCAACATTTTTACAAGTACGTCAGTCGTCACATCTTTCTGTTCACTTTAATCATTGCGTCATATGATTGCTCTACGCGAATGCTGCGTAGCTGTCAAGAATGTGAGACGCTGTGATCGACAATTCTTTGTTTAGTTCCTTTAGTATACCCTACCACTGCATGTCTTCAATGGGGACTTTTAGAGAACGACCCATACACTTACACAGTGAGGAACACAAATGGTAGGGTATTCTAAAAGCTTACCCCTTTGGTTTGATTATAAAGTAAAGTAGGCCTAAAAAGTAAATCACAAACACAATAGAAATCTGCTTCAGATTTAAGGAATTTTTTAACATTATATAAAAAAGCATTCCTTTTGTTTACTTGTGCACAGTCGTGATGATCGTAGCTGGAAACACTGTAGCCTAAATGGCATTAACACAGTATCGAACCAGTTCCATGGAATTCAATTTACGAACCCAAAAACACTCAGAAAATAAGTTGCCGACAGTTTGTTATGTTGTATAACTTATAATTTACTGTTTTAACCCATTTAAACCATGATTTTGAGGTAGGTCTAATTAGGAAGTGTATTTAGGAATTAAATCATATTTCAGCGTGTGTGCATCACCAATCGACAACGGTATTCGAGCATCTGCATGTTTTATTTCACGAGGGCAACGCCCGAGTGAAATAAACATGCAGCACGAGCGGAACGCAAGTTGTCCATTGGTGTTGCACATACGCTAAAACATGATTTAATCCTTTACAACAACGACCAGGGATTTGAACGCCATTTCATAAAATAAATAATCAATGCAATAAGAACATTGTTCTTCATTATTAACAATTTCAGAAAAGAAAAAAAAACTGAAATCACAAAATTAAAATAATAATCATACATGTATTCCTTTAATTCATAAGTCGTTGCAAACAAGTTGGCACGACCAATTCAAAAACATCACAAACTGCGGCTGTGCCATCACGTAGCGTGTAAACTGATTGGCTTGCTGGTTGCCTATAGCAGTGTTGTTTAACTCATATTAACAACGCTTTGCTACTGTACTTATGGTATGGGGTGGGGGAGATGTTGAATGCTCTGTAGCTTTCAATGTATTTTAGTTTCATGTTTATAAATCTAATGCAACAAAAAATTGTATTTGGAGAAATCAACTTAAAGATAGAGGGTGTTCCATGAAAAAGATCACATAATAAGTTAAATATGCCTTTAAATGTTTAATGATTTTTAAAAAAATCAGCAATTTCACCTACATTTGTACTGTTTACTAAAGGGTGAAGTGCTATATATTGATAGACATCCCGTATGGAATAGACTACTACAACTACGCATTTATAATTGTTATGATGGTGCGCATACAGTTACACCACGGAACGTCTAGCAAGACATTGCCGGGTGAAGTACCCTTCACTTTTGAATGGCACACTACTTGCGAAAACAAATTTACAAGCGATAATGAGTTAATGACTAGTGTAAAAGTAGACATTTTCGCGAGGTTTTTATTTTCGCGAATTTCGCGAATCAATCCTCATCTGCAAAAATATAAACCCGCAAAAATTATTGACTTCCATTGACTTTTGTTCACAAATGTTGAAAATCGCGAAAATACAAAATTGTGAAATGCCTGTTATGACCATTTTTGTGAAAATATCTTATCGCAAAAATATTGACTTTTACAGTATGCATTTGTTTACAGATATTGATGACTCCTTGCTGAGTTTTGAAACACTGGATAGGACATCCCCAGATCTTTGGCCTGAACAGAGTAAGTCACTGCAATAATCAAATACTATTAAAGGGACACACAAAGATGTGCCGGAGGCTGCGTCCTCAATTTTGATAAAACTGAGATTTGAACATTTTAACAATTGTATTACATGTATGAACTTACACCTGTAAGGATTCAGAAAAATCAGCCCTCTTTGTACAACAAAACATAAATTCAAATATTCTGATCTATGGCTTAGATCAGAATTTCACACTATAGTTGAGGAGCATAAGGGTTTTCCGGTCCCGGTCCAGGCTGACACAGGGAGCTATATACCAAAATGTGCTTTGAAGTTAGGACATCACCTACTGACAAAGTAATTTAGCATCTAGCAAACATGAATGCCTTAAAGAGGTCTTTGGTTCAAATCTTGCACAATAGTTATCATTGTTAATCTTAGTCGCGATATACAATCTTGTTTTGTTGTGTTTCTTTTTATGGGCAAGGCAGTTGCAATATACCACTTGACCTCTGATAACTGACAAATTCTCTTCCTTTACTCACAGTTCCTGGTGTGTCTGATTTTGCTGCAATTAAGAGTGTAAGTTCAATAAATGAATATTACATGTTATACAACACCCAAGAAAATCATTGTTATTTCATTTGAGGATTATAGGTCACGTGTGATTAAATATCCGCTCCATTGCACGATTTGCCATGCATCGACCCCTACAATACATGGCATGGTAAGACGCTCGGTGGCCGTAACGCGATTAGGCCTACACGTAAACCCACGACTATAAATAAATCTCTGAATAATGTTTCAAATGACAATAATTTTCTTAGATGTTGTATAAAACAAATAATGCATGTTTTTTTATTCGTGCAATGGAAAGAATATTTTCATTCGGTGAAAGATGCAACATTGCATCTTTCACCTCATAAAATTTTTCATACCATTGCACTCATAAACATTCATTATTCGTATAATATAATACATGTACATTGTGATGGCCTTCCATGTCGGTTTATTAATCATGCAATATATTTCATTTGATGTTAGTACTTCTCTTGCCTTAACCTCCCTTAACCTGAAATTAGTATTTTGCATACCAATCTACTTAGTGCATGTCTTTCTTCACTTGTAAGGTATCATATTCAACTTAACATTCTTTACTTTGTAGAATATATGGTAGGACATTTTTTGTATTCCAGAAACATGAGTTTGGTCTCATTTCACATTTGAAAAGTGCAATAAAGTTGGTCTTATGGCTACTTCTGCATGACAGAAATGGACTAAAGCAACCCCAAATATCAATAAAACAATTTTAAAATTTGATACAGGACAAACCATAAAATCCCGAACCAATTGTTATGTTAAGTCATGCACAAACAGGAGTAAATATAAGGAAAGTGCAACCACAACCAGGTCCAGGTATCAATATTTTTGAATCTTACTGTATACAATGATGATTACTTAATTACAGCCCCTAACTAAGAACAACTCTCCACCATGGGAAGCAGATTTGGAGAAAAATGATATTGACATGCTTAATGGTGAGTTGATGTAAAAATAATTGGTCTTTATTTACTTTTTGTTTCAATATTTGCTATTATGGTTTCGATTGAAATAGTAGAATGATTGTGTGTACTGTAAACATGGAAATTTTCACGCTATATTAATGTTCATAAAATAATAAATAAATAAAAACACACACATATGTTTATTTTGTGTATAAGTCTATGTGATGGACTTTCAAAAAGCGAATTTAAAAACAAGCGAAATGGCTGAAAGTCAGCAAAGAGCGGACATTTAATTGTGCGAAAATTACCACTTTTACAGTATTGCATATCTTATCAATAAAGCGACTGGGACACACACCCTTGTTAGTGCCGGCACCATGGGGGGGGGGGGGGCATTTGAAAATCTTGCCCCCCAGTTTGCCTCCCCCCCCCCCCCATATCTTTTTTAAAAAATTTAAAATAAGAAAAAAATTGACAATTTAAGCATAAAAAGGCAATTTTTCCTGCGCTGCGTGCACATTTTCTTACTTAATTATACCAAATTTTGACAATTTTAGCATATATAACAGCTAAATTTAGCGCGCATTTTCATACCAAATTAGTATAAATCTTGCCCCCCAAAAAATTATGAGGCTGGTGCCGCCACTGACCCTTGTGGTTGGTGCATTGCTCGCAACTAGTCCTTCTAGTACAAATAAGACTGCGAAGCATTCTGATGATAATTATAGATGAGGTGAAAGCTATTAAAACGTGTAAGAGATTGAATCTCATTAATGTATACCAGTTAATATTGGTCCTTGATTATGATATTTATGTGGTAATCAGGAATCATGTGTCAATCAAGTACACACATTGTCTGTTATCACTGTTTTGTGTGTCAAACCACGGGGGAACTACCTTCTTTTTAAATTCTGTTATATTTTGATTACCATGTTGTTCTCCTTTCAGAGCTGGGTAGCTTAACCACTTCTAATCTCATGGACAAGATTAAAGGTCTACAGAATCTGGCGTACCAATTAGGTTTAGAAGAATGTGAGTATTTGTATTATCCATGTGGCGTCCTGGTTTTCCATAGCAGCCTGGTTTATCTCAAATTAATAATGCTTCACTACTCTACATAAGGCATGGGGAAGTTGTTGAACATGCTATTACAAGGGATGAGAATTGCTGATAACAGTGCACTAATATAAACTCACTAAGTTGCACTACTTTTAACTTTGTGCAATGCAATGCATCATGAGAACTGGTTCATTGCTTTAACCAAAAAAGGTTCTATTTCACTGTCAAGAAATGGTGACCTTTTCAATTTGATTAGGTGAATTTTTGTTATGTTTTTCCCCAATGGAGTATTTTTCAAAAACCATAAATGTTGATTGCTTTTCAAACAAGTCATTATACACTTTTACATATTCAGGGTTGTAACTAGAGCAATTTTAGTGCCGGGCTCCGATTTTCTGGCTGGGAGTCCAGGGGCCAAATATTGAGATATTATGTGCAATACAAGGAAAATATCATGAAATACTCAGTTTTACTTTCCCAAGTTCCTTCAACACCAGTTAAAATCGTTTTTAAGCTCATTTACTATGTGGTGAATTATTAGAGCCAGGCGAGAGGGCTTTCACAGACTGAAATTGCTAGTCCAGGGCGAGCCCGCCCGACATAGCTACAATCCTGTACCTATTTGTTATACAATTATTTATGTTAGGTGCATCTCTATAAATGTTAGTAACTTAATAGTATAAGAACAGTTTTGATGAATTTATTCTTAGATTGGAGACTGGAGTATGTTTTCAGCGTCACTGTTTAATTGTTTTTTACTTATGTCTTTTCAGCTCGAGAGATGACCAGAGGGAAATTTCTCAACATCTTAAGTGGGTCCAAGAGTGGACACAAAAGGAAGTAAACAAGAACATTGAATTGAAATTATAGCCATGAAATGACTTGAAATTTATGATCATGAAATAACTCTTGAAATGACCCATGATCATGAAATATAGCATGAGAAAGGTAGCATATAATCATGGTTATTCCTCATAGTTATAAAATGGTACTAAGTCATGGATTGAATATGTAACATTTCATAACTATGTTACATAGTCATGGATTTACACCTCATCGAAATGACAGAAATGACTTGATTTGTGGTCAACAAATGACTCATGATATAACTGATTCATGGTAATAAAATAACTCAGGGTCCAGAAATAACTTGTGGTTGTTTCAACAAAATTCATAATATGAAGAACATAGATTTTGTAACAATTAATATCGGTATAGGTGATAAAAAAACCTGTTCTAAGAGCGGATAAATCTTTGATTTAAGGTCAGTCAATCAGGTTTGTTTTCATTGGTCTGTATGTCCTCTAGAACATATGACGGACTACAGGTACATGGAAAATGTGACTGGCATTGTACACAGATTTTATGAAGCATAACTCTTTTATAGCATAGCCATAAATGAGACAATATGCCGCATATTTATTTTCTCATCTTGTAATTAATATAATTCAAAAGAGCTATGTAAATGTAGAGTACTGTCATAAAACATTATTTTAACATTATATCTTAAAAATACTTCTGAAAAATTTGTAATTTAACTTTTAATCCTTGATTCCGCTTCTGGGCTAGTTGGCAAGACAATAAAGGGGCAAGGAAAATGCATTGTGTATCGTAAGTAATAGCGCTCCCCATACATCAACTCTAACTGTCAGAATATATAAACCAAAATACCCAGCTCAGAACCTGTTTGATAGATAACAAGTTTCTTATAAAAACTCAACAAACTGAAATATTGCATTGCTGTTCAGGAAAGGGAATCTCCATAAATGTGTACAACCTGTACATTATTTGTAGGGGGTTAGGATACATCATGTTTATTGAATATCTTGGTACTTATTTCCACCAATTTGTTTTTTTGCACACTAAAAATGAGTCAATATAAAGCAAGTCAACAATGAAATATCAATGTTTTGCTTTTATGTTGATACATTTTGATGTGACTCCAGACACCAAGATAACTAGCATGTATACCAAAACGAATAGCTCCCTTCACTGTTTTAAAAGGATACAGTAAATCTTATTGAAATTCTATTTTGCTTTGTAAGTCAGTGAGGTCAAATTATTGATTAAGCTATAGCAGCAACCGTCCATCCTTTTTACCCTAATGGTATGCGATGCGTTCACTTGCTTGATCCAAAGCAATCAACATCTCCATCTCAAACACTACGTTCATGAATATTAGCTACATGGTACTGTTGAACTGACACAAATAGGAAGTCTTGACCACCAAATTGTTTTATCCCTGCATTTATGCAGATATTTTATTGTGCTTTATTATTGTTCGCATATATTCCGCATATATTCTGCTGAAATACAGTGACATTTGTATATACACTGGTGTGGTATTAGTACATTGTAAATAGTAGTAACATTTGTAATACAAATTGAAACGCACAGTATCAAAATAAAAATTGAAAATCTCACTAGAGTTGTAAGTTGGTTTTATTTTGAAAAAAAGTAATGGCTATTGAGTTTTATAATTGAACAAACATCATGAAATAGCATGCTGCATGAAGCGCGCACAACCAGAAGTATGCCAATTTGAGGCGTAATCTATGTGCCTTGTATTTAGATTTTAAATCAGTTTATAGTAAAAATTTCATTCGGTTTATTTGACTGATTGTATATAACAGCTCAAAAGGCATGATTGAATTCATTTTCAATTCAAACTTTTCATATGTAATCAGTCAATTGAATCGGGTGAAATGATCACAAAAGTAGACAAATGTTAATGGTACACTTTATTCAGACAAAAAAACCTTAGACCTTGAGTTTCTTAGCTAGTGTTTTAGAACTCTTGTCCAATTGTATGAGCAATATGTATAACCAATTTAATATTGCTAAGTCAGTGCACACCTTCTGTACAGTGACATCAACATATTCCAGTGATCTGTGACATTTTATGCACAAGTGCTAGCATTGGTATTAGATTCTGTGGGTGCAATAAACAAAAGTGCATTATAATGCTGTGTGGAATAAGGACAGCCATAATTTTGCAAATTGTATGCCACTTTTCGACAATCGAAAATTTAAGAATGTTGCCCCCCTCCATTTTATTAAGCTTGGAGGTCTTTTATCCCTTTTTTGTATTGGCTGCAAGCACTTTAATAAGCCATGGCTTGAAACATTACAATTTTGAGTATTTCAGCCTGAACCTCCCAAAGTTTTGCAACAGGGCATTTGTAAAATGGATAATGTGAAAGACTAGCAATAATTTATTAAAATGTGATGCAGTTTTAAGTAATAAATTGCAGTTTTATCAGATGGGCAGTGTAACAATGTCAACAATAGGAACATCTTGTAGTGGTCCGAGTTAAGCGTTGCCTTTGAAAAGGCATTTAAGTTGTTTTCAGTCTTTGACAATGTCTTTGCTAGTTAAGGGGGGGGGGGGTTGTGGACCCTCAGCATAGCCTCCGTAAAACTGCCGTAACTTCTCCATTATTCATTTAATCTATATAAAAGCATACATTATTTTGCCGAAAAGGGTTCAATGAATCCAACCATGATCATGAAATTGACCATTTTGGAGAAAATCATAAAAAACACGTTTTTTTGACCCATTTTTGGTTTGGAAAAGATAACTAAAAATATATTGTGTCAAATGTTGGCTAGGAGTTTGAATATAATCCGGATAATTCCCTAGGAAGGTTTTTAATTTTTTTTTCTTATGAACCCTTTTCTGCAAAAAAATGTATACTTGTATATAGATAAATGAATAATGAAGAAATTATGGCAGTTTTACGGAGGCTGTACCTGAGGGTCCACACCCTTTTAACAGGGTATAAAATGTAGCTAACAGAATCAATTCCAAAATGGTCTACATAAATCACATTATTAAAGGATAATCTGATTCACAGTACATTTATTTAAGGAGTTTAGCTCCCAACAAAAACAAACAACTTTTACAGAATACTACCAGATTGACCATCCCTGTAATTTGGTAATCTACGGTCACACAGCTTGTTTTGATGAGGTAGTTTCACGTCACATTTACAAATGTTTACAAAATATCAATCTACAATGCAGGGCTTGCATAGGGAGTTTCAATTAGGAAATAATTACACAGTAGGTACCGGAAAACAGGGTGAATAGGGACATGGGGGCCCCATGTCCATATTCACCCCGTTTTACGGTACATAAACTGGCCGGGTGACATTTAAAAAACTGTTCCCATTTTTGTCTCTATTCACCCCCATGTCCCTATTCACCCCGTTTTACGGTACTGTTTAAGTAAAATAGGCTTGTGACGAAACAAACGGATCTATATAAAACAATTGTGAGAATATATAGAAATAAATGTTGATAAGGAAACAATTGAACTAATATTTGAAGAACCTTGTAACCCAATATATATACATTTATAAAATTATTAGAAATAAATCTGAAAGACTCATTATACTTTGGTTTGAATTAAGGCTTAAAGATACTGCTAAACATTCACACTTTTAATTATCATAAACTTAATTATAATAAACATTTAACAATATATAGAGTACAAAGCACTTGGCCAACCCTTGGTGTTACAAATGACAACAACAATAACAAATACTGTTGAATGCCAACAACAAGTTCACCTTTTGGTTTTCTCTGGTAGCCTGAAAGCATTCCCTGTTTTTCATTTGAAAAGTTCATATGCAATATACACCCAAGTTTAGAAATTAGCAAATATAAATCTTCACAAATAAAGAAAATAATAGGTAAACATAGTATTATTACAGACCTCAGTTTGAAGCAATTTCATGTGCTTTATGTTGGTGATCTCAACTCTATTGGGAACATGGCATTTATTGCCTTTGGTATTTGAAATATTCATCGTGTAATTTGGATATTATATAGCCCTTGTGCAAATGTCTAATATACAGGGTGAGTCGGAAAGAATGGGTACTTTTTTCGCAAAGCGTCATAAAAAGTGTAAGCATGCATATAAAAACCAATGGTAGCGCTATAAAGACCTATAATTTGGCTTGCATTCAGAAGAAGATTTTTAAAAATCAAGTTACACTAATTTTAGTAAAGCCCCAAATTGTAAAGCCAATCCACAGGATAGTCAAATTATCAAGTCATTCCATGTAGCTCTATCATTGGTTTTGAATACGCAGCCCTGACATTTTATGGCGCCTTCGGCTTCGCTAAAAAGGTGCCCATTCTTTCTGACTCGCCCTGTACAATAGCCATATGTTGGCAAGCATAATGACAAGGTATCTTTTATCAGAAAATACTGAAAATGACCGTAGTTACATTATTGATTGGTTGTAAAGCAAATATTATAACATGTAATGATTCGCCTTTACTTAACACACATGGTGATGAAATTGTATAGAACTGAAATCACATTTCCAAAATAAACCCAGAATGAGGAACTCTACATGTTTACAGGGTGTTCCAAAATTGAAATAAATATACGATGTTTCTCATGAGAGTAAATTTGAAGCACATTATTCAACCAATCAACAATGACAACCACAGGGTCACCTTAAAGCTTCAATAATTAAAATTTTATCCTGTGAATATATAACTATTATCAAAACATATTAATCAAGTCAAGTCATATTTTCAAGTCATAAACATAGTACAAAAATAAAACTGAAAAAATACACACAAAAGGTTTTTGTTAACAGGAACTTTTTTGCTATACCCCAAACATAATCTATACACTAATTTCTATTTCTGAAAAATCACAATGAAGTACTGTAAAAGTGAACATTTACATTAATGTTCACACTGGAACCAGCTACCTCAAAAATAATAACACACAAATAAATTTCTTTTGTTCATAAGTCTATGTGATGACACTGCAAATTGTGAATTTAAAAACATGCAAAACAGTTAGAAATCCGCAAAGCGTGAACAATTAATCATGCAAAAAGTACCACCTTTACAGTAAATGAATGTCTCTTCGAACAATCATCTGCAACTTAGTATAAGTGCATGTAATTTTATATAATGCATTTTAAACAAACAACTTTCCTACTTGGTAGTATAGTAAATTCATGAAATTATCATTATAAACCCAAAGCAAAAGCTGAAAATCCTGAAATTATCACTGATGTCAGTGTAGTTTCAGGCATATTTCAGCAGGATAATTTGCAAAGGTTTTTTGTTTGACTTCCTTTGAATGATTATTTCAGCATTTATATTAAACGCATTTCATTTTCAGCCGTATGTCAGTCTCCCACAAATATTCTATGACAATTGCATGAATTCTCACAGTGACTGCTTACCATCCAGTATTATCAAACAAAAGCGTTTAAAACAATTACAAAGAGAGAAAAACCAGTAAATTTCAGTTTAATATAGATAATATTGTAGCAATAATAATTGATGGAAGACTAACATTGTGAAAATAAGTTTTTTTGTAACCAAATCAACATTGTGATTTTCCATCATTCTTTGTTTGCGTCCAGCTTCTGTCATCACTTGGAGGCTTCTTCAGGAGAAGGTTGCAGGTGTGAGATTGATAAGCCCTTAAAAATCTATAAATGTTTGGGCTCTTCTTCATTTAGAGTGATTCATATATGAATTAGGTGCTTGATTCATTCTCTGCATATGACATAATGTAAAGTGACTCGCTCGGCACGGAGTGCCTATCTCTCTTTCTTTAGCGTTTAGGTCAGACTCCTCTTATTGTAATTTCTGCTGTGGGGGTTCGCCACTCCTCCCGCACAACGAGTCTGTGCTACCTTCCCAACATGAATTAATGCTGGTACCCATTTATACACCTGGGTAGAGAGGAGTAATTGCGGTAAAGTGCCTTACTCAAGGACACAACACGCTGGTGGCAACAGGACTCGAACCCACAACCTTTGTATTGTGGAGCGAGAATGTATCCGTTGGACCACGCCTGCCTGGATATGACATATGACATAGTTGACCAGAATCATGGCAGACTACTGAACTTTGTTCACTTTCAAAAATCCCTCATCAATTCAAAGGATAAACTGAATGGACTTTAATACGCCATGATTCCTTTCTGTAAAGCTGATCGATGAATGTGCAGGGCCTCTATTAGAAGCTCTCTTCAAGAGAACAAACCTCCAAGGGATGAAACTTTGATACAGACGCTGATGGGAAATCAACTCTGAGGAAGTAACTTTGGCTGGTTTAGTTACAGCTGGAATAATTATTTTCATACCTATAAATGTATCTACAATAAGGCTAAACAGTGGCATTACTTGCCCTGAATATCACCTTATAATATAAACAAGTAAAAAAATATTCCAATGAATAATGTGCAAGGGAAAAGAAATGTTAGATATTCAAACTCAATATATTAGATAATATATTTTTGACTTAAAACTTATGTAACCTTACACAAAAACACATGTACAGCAATTAAACAAATTTTAATTCCAGATACCCTCTTGCTTAATGCTTCTTGGCTGGCAGATATTTTAGAAGTAGACACAAATGAAACAAGGCGGTTCTTGAATCACAAAATATTGCTTGAACAGGGGATGTAACTAATTAACCTTTTCACACAGGCCCGACGAATGATCTTTAGACGACCTATCATCCTTTTGTAGACGCAATAACAGTCGCTTTGACGATCGATCGTCAAATAAGGGCCACTTCTCTTAGTGAATCCAATGATTGATCCAAGTTCTTGCATGTTTTGAAACGGCTGAATTAGTCTCCATATTTAGCGACGATCGAGTGTCCAAAGATCGATCGTTGGGCCAGTGTGAAAAGGTTAAATTTGTAATTTGGCGCCATGAGTATTTTGGTTCCGTTCATAGGAAAGTATGCATTAAAAACAAACAATATCCACGTTCTTGTCATTTATCATTGATACAGGGTGACCCAGAAAATGTTGAACCCAAAAATCACAAAATTCAATATTTTTTTTACCATTAAAATAACAAAATATTGCACAACTCGTTCACCAGCTATGTGTACCATACATTTAACTTTCTGAAACATTTTAGATCATAAAAATAGGCCACACGAAACTTAAAATACATGTAATTTTGTAAGAAGTGTTGTTTTGTAGTGTAAGTGAAGTGCAAAAAAATGGTTTCATGCTAGATGAGCAGAACAAGTGCCTGTTTGAAACCATTTCTTTCCGTACAGTATCTCATCAATATTCATTTATTATGTAAATCAATATTATTATTATATAAGAGACTTTGAAAAAAAACCTTTGAAAACAAAAACTGAAGTCCCCTTGACTTCATTTGAAAATGTTAATACAGATCAAAAGAAGATTACTTAACTCACCATTTAGAACAGAATTAAGTTTCATATCTGAACCAAGTTACAATTTTGTTTTCCTCACTTTTACAAAAGGGCGAAAACACCCCCTGTCACACAATCAAGTGTATCTTTAGTTTGGTAAGGCCAATTTACATGATCTAAAGTTCTCCAGAACGCGGAATAAATTGTTTATATAACTGTTGAAAACAGAATGCCATATTTATTTATTTTCATATTTCATTTTTTTTAATTTTAAATTTGTGATTTTTGGGTTCAACATTTTCTGGGTCACCCTGTATTCAACAGATGTAGAAAATGACAAAGAGAGAGAGATAATATAAGTTATAATCTGATCTAAACAAGCACCTCTAGTTTCCCAGGTCTGGTAGTTCATTGTTCAAGGGGTGCGTGATAGATAAATGAAATAGCCGATGGTCATGCATTGATATATCAAATATATGTGGACCCTGATATATATCCTAAATATACAAAGGCAGTTTTACATCTCATATTCACTACAAATGAGATTGTGAATGTGTCAGTTGGTGCCAACATCTTGTCTGATGCCCCATAACGGGGATCTGTCAAATTCCGCAACCATACTACACAGTTCGATGGTTTTACGCATGCATATATTCATTACGAGACACCAAACAAAATAATGTCTCAGTTTGATACAGATTTGATTATAAGTCACCATAATATGCGTCTAGAAATGCCAATCACCTATATAGTAGATTCACAAACTTTGTGGCAGCAGTACCGTTTCAGGAGAGGAAATAATCTTCCAACTGAGGAGGAGGCATTGAAATCTTGATCTGGTTAAAGACACATGGTTCTATGACAGGGATGAAGCTAGAAAATGTTGAGTGCTGGCTAATTTTACTGACAGCGAATAGAGTAAGTGTAGCGAACGAAGTGCAGTGGATCAGGACATGGGGTCCAGAGGCCTGCTTAATGGTTTTTAAGGTTTTTTTAATGCACTTTGAGGGTTCCTGCCACCTAATTTCTTATTTTAAGAGGCAAAATTTTGTTTTTAAATTTTGTTTTTGTGCCGGTCGGCCAGCGTGAGTGCCGGCTACACCCGACCGGCGGAGCTACATCCCTGTTCTATGATAAGCTGCATCGTAAATCAAATTGTACATAGTTCATTTCCAGGAAAGTGACAAAGATCTCTCTCATGTCATCGTGCAAATTTATTTTTAATTTTAATTTGATCCTCATCTTTACAAGAAGGATTAAAATCCGAAGAAGAATTGATGATCAATATGAATGTGTCACTTGTTAAGATGGCATGTTTGAATCTGAGACGAAGGTATATTCGTCTCAGGTTTGAATAGCGCGCACGTTACCCAGGAAGTTTAAGCGTCATGCATGGAAGTCCATTATATTGCAGCGAAGGATGCTGCAATCATCACAATTGGTCCACTGTGGTTCCTCTGATGTATAATTGAATAGGTCCAAATCAGGAATCAAACAGCCAATATTTATGAATCTACTTATAGTAACAGAAATTGATACATTTAATTGGAATATGCAATATAGGATATTTGAACAAGTTAAGTAAAAAATGAACGCATGTCACACAACACGTCACATAAGTTTCACCTCACAGCGCCGATTGGTTACCAGAATTTTTAGAGTTTTCGAGCATGTGCGATGAGTTGATCGCAATTGAATTGACTGTATGGCCTTTTTTTATTTGGCTTTGAGAAAGAAACTCACATAGTTTCCTAATAAAGGACAAAGGTTACAGATATTTTCAAATTTCCAAATTGATTATGAAAAGTTGTTTCAGCGATGTTATAGTTTTCTTTTAGTAGTGTTTAGTAAAATTACTTTGAAAAATCCACTTTTGGAAGGCATAATAGCATAAAGATCCTTCTCATCAGCAAGATAGGCAGATGTAGCTTTGTTGCTCAGAACGTCTGGTTGCATATCATACGTTCATCAAATGTGTACAAGTTGACAAGATGTCATAGTTCTGTGCAAGGTATGAATTATATCCATGTGTTGAATCCTTTAACAAAAATAATGGACACAATGGATCCTGTAGCAAGTCCTATAACCAGGAATAAGGACATCATAACACCTGCAGTCTCCCGGTGTTCCAACGACACCAGTCTGGAATAGGAAACACAATATCAGACAATAATGATAAGGAAAATGCTTTAAGGTGGGTGGGTATTTATAAAAGTTGTAAGTCTATGTATATCTATGTATATTTATATATACAAGGTGGATGTGGAGACGATTAGGCTACATTGCACATTCTTGCAAATTACATTACTGGATGCAGCCATTATGTTCCAGTCTGATCAGCACATTACACTCAATAGACTTTAGAGGACATTAGTCACGGGGGAAATAGTTTTTAATTATGTGAAGGGGTTATCAATTCACACGTTATTCGAGAAATGAAATAAGAAGCAATTTATGATCTAATTATCAGACGTAGCAGAAGACTTTTCGCAACGGCACTTGGGAGATACTTCAGGGATATCGCTAGAATTGTGACGAATGTGCAGCATAGAAAATAGTTGAGCTGCGCATACGTCACAAATTTAACGATATCCCTGAAGTGTCTCCCAAGTGCCCTTGCGAAAAGTCTTTTGCTACGTCTGAAAATGAGTTCACAAATGGCTTCTTATTTCATTTCTCTGATGATAATGAAAATGAAATATGGTGGATAACATGTGAATTAATAAACCCCTTCACATAATTATAACTCTTTCCACTGAGAATAATGTCCTTTTTAAAGGGCATTATTCTCAGTGGTGAAAGAGTATTTAAAAATGCTCTTTCATCACTAACCAAAGATTCTGAAAGCAATATCAGTTTATAGTTCAGTTTTTCACACTCCTACAAATTACTAAAAAGCTTCACATATTTATCCCGGTCTGATAGTGTTGAGCTATGGTCCATACCAATGGTTAAAGCTACCATAACTCTCATATAACTAACATCAATATAACTGGTAAAGAATCTTAATGTGTATTTTAATATTTGTTTCTTGATCAACATTAATTCACATCTACTTACCTCAAGACAAATGCCAGTATATTCCAGAAAACCCCCATTCAGATAATACAAGATTGCCTACAACATATTAATTTGCTATAACAACACTGAATCATTAATGAATCAATCCTTTAAAATCATGTAAAAAGATGACTGTTGATATGTGGAAAATATGTTGAATTGTAAATTTGTGATACTATGACAAGCGCACATCAATTTGTTGACAACCTATACATTGATAAATTACAATGATCTTTGATGATAAGTTTACCTACATTATATGGAATGAATAGTATACAGATGTTAAATGCTTTGAAGGAATGGAACGGACAGCGCTGAACCAATGCCTAAGCCTATGACCAAGAATAGCGACATCATTAGACCGGCAGTTTCCATGTGCTCCTCAGCTACCACACGTCTGAAATCAAACAAAGTTAAACATAGGCATGGAAAATGGAAAGCAAGCACACAAGCAAGCAAATAAACAAGTAGGTTTAAAATGTTCTCAGATTTTCACCATATGTTGCCCTTATTGCGTAGATAATTTCCATAGGCGCTAAATGCAAAAAAGCAGGAGGAAATATTGTCCATAAATGTGCACATTCTTCATCATGTATATTGGGAATAGGTATCATTCAAAAGTGATCAGATTTTAAGCTGATCACTTTTGAATTAAAATATCTTCTGAAAATTTCAATTGAAATAAAAGTCTTACTGCTTTCAGATAAATTCAGGTGGATTAAGGCCGACAGTTACAATAATTTATTATAAGAAGATCTAAAATAATCAAAATTGAAACTTTGCAATATATTTTGCTAATGAGTTAATTTAGTGCCCTTTTGTGTTTTCTAATGATATGGTATATAAATATAAGGTACAATCCATGCTAAACAGCAATGAGGATTCAGATGAGTCAAATAAGGTGGTGTCAAAATCCCTGTACAACAATAGCACACCTGTCCATCTGTGAAGGTTTGTAATGGAAATTGCTTGATTTTACAATGAAAGTTGCTTAAAAGGTAATTTTTGTGCATACTCTTTATGTGTATATATCGAAGTATGTCTTATTTCCTGACATACATAAATGTACATGAATTAGTTGGTATGGTTATTGAATACATTGACGCATACATTTCATGAACATGAGTGATACACACCTTTAATCTACTACATGATAAATGGTGTTTTTTCATGCACAGCACTTCCAAGATGATATTATCATGTTAGGGTACCTCATATACATCAAGCCAATTTTGTCAGTATCAGTATCTTTCTTTTTTTAAATGTCACTTTTATGTTATTAACACATAAAATATATATATATAGTCTATTTATCCATCATGAGACAGTGACATAACTGCATATTCTACTGTTTGCAGCACATAAATGTGCGCACCTACTCGAGGCACTGGCGTTCACACGAGCGTAGAAAGACGGAAGATACAGACACAAAGCTGTAAAGTTACGTCACTGTCCAGAGGAAGACAAATAAAGTATAATTTAATCACAATCCCTTAAGCGGTTCATAAACTTTGCATGCTAACCAACACAACTGACTCACACAGAGATGCATTACGTATCCCATGCCTGTTTTAGTCTTAGGGATTCTGTATCAGGCGATAATATTTATTTCATCACATCATGATGGAAATGTAAGATTGTGTGCATGTAAATGCCTAATAGGAATTCTTTAAAAGAAAGTTGATTGAATGAAACATTCATCCCCAAAATAATATGGAATGTATGTATTTAGACAATAACCACAAAATTGTTACATTTGTCCACTAGGTTTTGATCACTCCATATGCATCAAAGCTTATGAAATTTGGCAACAATTATAAAATAGATATGAAATTTAACACCAAACCATAATAACTATTTTTATAGCCACTTGACCTTAATACTCATTCTGAGAAAGGTTGATCCTCCCCTCCATTGGTTCTCAGAAAAATTAGGGACATTTATATGTGAAGATATAAATTTGGTAGACGGAGTTTAAATTTAGTAGCACGACCACCCTTGCATTCCACAATGCGCAATTCTGCAGTGCGCCTTTACTGCGCCTCTCTTGCATGCTTATGTGGCGAAGTACGCTGTTGCATAACGTACCCACATCACAGGATTGGAAGGAATATTTTTGGGTTGTTTGATACAAACATGAGTAAAAGTGCCAAATGCAGGCAATAAAAGGTACTAATTTTATATGTCTATAAAATATGACTGTTTAAGAATGAGAGGGTATTGTTTTTAGACTGTATGTGTTATATTGTCTAACATAAATTCATTCAGTAGTATTATTTATTGTGTAGTTGTTCCACTTAAAATAATACTTCTGCATGCAATTATCTCAAACAATATAACACTGGTACTGTCTAAAAATAAACCTTTATTCTCTATTTATGAAATGTATAATTTTGAGATAAAAATAAACAAAATCCTTCCTCCCTACTTACTTTGGTCCATACATCATGCACAGACTTCCCAGATAGCCGTTTGATATTGCAAACACTGCCACAAACGCGATAGGATATGCATCATTTAGAAATATCACATCAGAATGTCTGATATCGGGTTGTATATTGCAGTAAGCAAAGAGAGGAAAGAAGACCAATCTAAGGATGACTAGCACAGATAATAGCCATAGCTGTTTGTCTGTGGGCTGTAAAGATCAAAAAGATATTGAAATTTATATTATAGTCGATTCGCAGACATTGGCCGATTTTAGCGATTTACCATTTCAGTAAAGAGGTAACAGAAGCAAAAGAGGGGGAGGCACTCGAATTTAATCGTAATATGCAAGGTTAATACCGTGACTTCGTGTGCATGTACTACTGTAATGTAATCACCACTATGTACCTAGTGACAGGGAACTTGCGGTTGGATTATCGAGATAACGCTAAAGAAATGTATTGTTATTCAGATAAATTGATAAAGGTATTCAGGTGGTCTCATAGCCAGAAATACTTAAAGTAACGTTTATAATCCGTATCTTGGTTGATATAACTGTTTTTCCATTTAATTAGGACAAATGGTTTTGTACCTAGGTATATAAACAAGGCGGTTCTCGAACGGCGCGTCTCGCCTGTTCATCAAAAGTGACTTGAAAGAAATGATGATGAAACATATGATACAATGTAGCACTGTCACAGAGGTATGCATTGTAGTTAATGCAAGGGATGTAATACCTTGAAAAATTTAATCAACAAAAAGAACACACCAACCCCCTTCCCTACACCAAATCACATCAAGATAGGCCTTACAGATCTTATTTGACCCCAGATGACCTCTGATGACCTTGAAAATTTAATCAGCAAAAAGAACACACCAACCCCCTTCCCTCCACCAAATCACATCAAGATAGGCCTTACGGATCTTATTTGACCCCAGATGACCTCTGATGACCTCGACAAATTAATCAACAAAAAGAACACACCATCCCTCTTCCGTCCACCAAATCCCATCAAGATAGGCCTTACGGATCTTATTTGACCCCAGATGACCTTGAATGACCTCCGATGACCTTGAAAATTTAATCAGCAAAAAGAATACACCACCCCCCTTCCCTCCACCAAATCCAATCAAGATAGGCCTTACTGATCTATTTGACCCCATATTTGACCCCCGATGACCCCGAAAAATTAATCAACAAAAAGAACACACCATCCCCCTTCCCTCCACCAAATCCCATCAAGATAGGCCTTACTGATCTATTTGACCCCATATTTGACCCCCGATGACCCCGAAAAATTAATCAACCAAAAGAACACACCACCCCCCTTCCCTCCACCAAATCCCATCAAGATAGGCTTTACTGATCTATTTGACCCCCGATGACCCCGAAAAATTAATCAACAAAAAGTACACACCACCCCCTTCCCTCCACCAAATCCCATCAAGATAGGCCTTACTGATCTATTTGACCCCATATTTGACCCCGATGACCCCGAAAAATTAATCAACAAAAAGAACACACCATCCCTCTTCCGTCCACTAAATCCCATCAAGATAGGCCTTACTGATCTATTTGACCCCCGATGACCCCGAAAAATTAATCAACAAAAAGAACACACCACCCCACTTCCCTCCACCAAATCCCATCAAGATAGGCCTTACTGATCTATTTGACCCCATATTTGACCCCCGATGACCCCGAAAAATTAATCAACCAAAAGAACACACCACCCCCCTTCCCTCCACCAAATCCCATCAAGATAGGCCTTACTGATCTATTTGACCCCATATTTGACCCCCGATGACCCCGAAAAATTAATCAACAAAAAGAACACACCACCCCCCTTCCCTCCACCAAATCCCATCAAGATAGGCCTTACTGATCTATTTGACCCCATATTTGACCCCAATGACCCCGAAAAATTAATCAACAAAAAGAACACACCATCCCTCTTCCGTCCACCAAATCCCATCAAGATAGGCCTTACTGATCTATTTGACCCCATATTTGACCCCCGATGACCCCGAAAAATTAATCAACAAAAAGAACACACCATCCCTCTTCCGTCCACCAAATCCCATCAAGATAGGCCTTACTGATCTATTTGACCCCATATTTGACCCCCGATGACCCCGAAAAAATAATCAACAAAAAGAACACCCCATCCCTCTTCCGTCCACCAAATCCCATCAAGATAGGCCTTACTGATCTATTTGACCCCATATTTGACCCCGATGACCCCGAAAAATTAATCAACAAAAAGAACACACCATCCCTCTTCCGTCCACCAAATCCCATCAAGATAGGCCTTACTTATCTATTTGACCCCATATGACCCCGAAAAATTAATCAACAAAAAGAACACACCACCCCCTTCCCTCCACCAAATCCCATCAAGATAGGCCTTACTGATCTATTTGACCCCATATTTGACCCCCAATGACCCCGAAAAATTAATCAACAAAAAGCACACACCACCCCCCTTCCCTCCACCAAATCCCATCAAGATAGGCCTTACTGATCTATTTGACCCCATATTTGACCCCCAATGACCCCGAAAAATTAATCAACAAAAAGAACACACCATCCCTCTTCCGTCCACCAAATCCCATCAAGATAGGCCTTACTGATCTATTTGACCCCATATTTGACCCCCGATGACCTTGAATGACCTCTGATGACCTTGAAAATTTATTCAGCAAAAAGAACACACCACTCCCCTTCCCTCCACCAAATCTCATCAATATAGGCCTTACTGATCTATTTGACCCCATATTTGACCCCGATGACCTCTGGTGACCTTGAAAATTTAATCAGCAAAAAGAACACACCACCCCCCTTCCCTAGACAAGTTCCACCAGTCCCCGAAGTGTCGTCCCGCACCCGCTGAACTAATATACCCAGAATGCATAGCGCGGTCCTCCACTTGGGGACTGGTCACAAAGCGTGAAAATAGAAGGAGCAAAATAAAATCGGAATTGTGATTTTATTTACATAAATGAATATGCATGTCACTTGCCACGCAGATCTGCCGGCACGACGCGGCGCGGCTCGCGGCGCCGGCGGGGTGATGGTTCAGCGAGGTTGATTGATGATTGCGATAAGTAAAGAGTAAAACTATTGATTTTGGGGAAGTTATTCACCTAAAGAAGCCTCTTCTGTAAAGAAAGAGTACAATAAAACACAAACTCTAACCAATCCCGTGCGTGCCTCCTCAACCACACACTCTTCGCGAAGCCGAAGTAGTCAGCAGATCCCAGATGGCCAGATTTTACGGTCACCCTGTTTGTTTACATTTTACAGCAGATTTTATTTACGATCAGCGTTAAAATCAACAGAATTCTGCCGGATAATATGTTCATGGAGGTGTATGTTATGTTGTTCCTCGATAATTAATCAACAAATTATAGGCATACATTAGCCTAGTTCGCCTGTTCTGTGCTGTGAGTTGAGCGACCGCTGCTCTCGTTCATTGATGAAACAAGCGGTAGAGCTTTTTTTTAAAGCTGTTAATTTTTAATCGATTGTTGTACCGGCCGGCCAGATGATTCTACTATTTTGACAAGTGACTACATGACTGAGTGTTGTTGTCCTAACCTAGGCTTTACGACTACTTCTTACGAGGTCAGTACTTTCGTGTAATTTTACTAGGCCTAGTAATAATAGTTCATACATTTACATGATGTATAGCTTAGCCTTTTAGGCTAAATTAGGCCTAGGCCTTTTTTAGGGTAGGGACTAGGGAGACCCTTTTTTTAAGCCTAGAGCTAGAGAGGGAGGCACTTTTAGGCCTACTTTTCCACAGATACCATGATAGTATTACTATTAGTTAGTTATTAAAATATGCCCTAGGCTATGTCAGTCAATTTATGCCATTCATAACCCCCATAGATTTTTGTAACGGCTTCATGCTCTTCATGCAGGCTTCCTCCTGTGCCATTTGTACGCTTTCTTGCACTCCTTCGTACGCCTTCCTGCATTCCTTCGTACGCCTTCGGCGCTACCTTCGAACGCCTTCCAGCGCTACCTTTGTACGCTTTCCTGCGATACCTTTGCGATTTCCTGCGATACCTTTGTACGCTTTCCTGCGATACCTTTGCGCTTTCTTGCGATACCTTTGCGCTTTCCTGCGATACTTTTACGCTTTCCTGCGATACTTTTACGCTTTCCTGCGCTACCTTCGTATTGCACGCTTTCCTGCGCCAGCTCTGTACAGGCCTCCTGCGCCAGCATTGTAGGCCTAGTAAGTGCATCAGCTCTGTACGAACCAGCTTAGTACGCCTTCCTGTGCCAGTTTTGTACACCTTCATGCACTTACGCTTTCCTGCGCTAAACGCCTTCCTGTTCCTGCGCTATCTTTGTACACATTCCTGCGCCACATGTCCATACATCTTACTGCACCTGTACGACGCTGTACGCTACGCTAGATCTGTACTGTAGGCCCCCGTGTAGGCCTTCATACATCCTGCCTGCGCCAGCCTCCTACACCTTCCTATGCCGGCTTCGTACCCTCCTATTATTAAGTCTTAGTCTTAGTCCTATTATATCCTGCCTTCTTGCTCCATCAAACACTATCCTGCTCAGCCTATGATGAAGGTACACACTCAAACTCAAAATAAAACAAATTAATTTTGTTTAAAAATTGAAATTCATATTTAGGCCTATCTTTTATGCAAAACATACATTCCATAAATTAACAATTTTAAAAAAAAACCAGAATTTTTTGTTGTTGTTGAAATTAGTGTGTTGATAAAAAAAAAAATGGGACATTTTTTTATTATTATAATTTTTTTTAGGACATTTATTTATTTATTTATTTGTTTTAAATATTTCCGATATTTCGTTATTAATTTATGTATGTATGTGAGTAGTATAATTGGAGGGGTGGTCTGGTACAGATACTAATAGTTATATACTATGATCATATTGTAATGACAGAGCCAATCGTGACCAAAAGTGCTTGATGATCCAACATAGTACAACAAATCATACTTAATAGTGATATTTGTCATCAGTTGGTATTATTCATCATAGGGTATTTTGCATGTTTCACTATCTGTCCAGTTGGTAGGGGAAAAAAAACAACAACAAAAACCACCAACGTATGGGTTTCCTGTACTAGATCCAACAGTACAGCAGCAGCCCATTCGCGCCCCGGCCCATGCACCCAGCTGGTATTTAAAACTTTTAAGCTTATCACTTATCAGACTTTTGCATGCCCGCTGCAGCTGCGCACGGCCTACTGCCACATCGGTACGAATTATATCTTTTTACCGGCTGATATTGGAAATTTATCATTTATAACACTTCATTGATTTAATTCTCTACGAAAAAAAAAAAAAAACATGGGACAGCGCAGCAGCAGGCCTTTTAAAACTTAGGTTTGGGAGTTTCTTCCGTCTATTTTAGGTATGTGAAAATATGTACATCGTAAAATATTGACCAACAACCCGGTATGTAAACAGCTGCAAAGGGCAGGCTTGCTGTCGAAAGAAAACGATGGTTTTGCTAGTAAACAAAAAATGAATTTAAATGCATGATCAATCAACTTGATCATGATTCAGCCGTGTTTTAAATGCATGTCATGAATGTGCGCGCCCGCGTGTGCGTAAGTGCCCTACCAATGCGCGTGTTTGTGCAAGGCGCAGCTCGCGCGGTAAGCAAATTGCTGTCAAAAAGTGCTCCGTCATTTGGGCTGGAACATTTCCAGTCGTCACAACAGCAAACGCAGTGGAGCGTATTGTACGACTGGAGGATAAAGTCTACCCCCTTCCCTCCACCAAATCCCATCAAGATAGGCCTTACTGATCTATTTGACCCCATATTTGACCCCCGATGACCTTGAATGACCTCTGATGACCTTGAAAATTTATTCAGCAAAAAGAACACACCACTCCCCTTCCCTCCACCAAATCTCATCAATATAGGCCTTACTGATCTATTTGACCCCATATTTGACCCCGATGACCTCTGGTGACCTTGAAAATTTAATCAGCAAAAAGAACACACCACCCCCCTTCCCTCCACCAAATCCCATCAAGATAGGCCTTACTGATCTATTTGACCCCATATTTGACCTCCGATGACCTTGAAAATTTAATCAGCAAAAAGAACACACCACCCCCTTCCCTCCACCAAATCCCATCAAGATCGGCCTTACGGATCTTATTTGACCCCATATTTGACCCCGATGACCTTGAATGACCTCCAATGACCTTGAAAATCTAATCAGCAAAAGAACACCCCACCCCCTTCCCTGACATCAAGTCCCATCAAGATAGGCCTTACGGATCTCTAGATATCGCGTCACAACGCGTCTCAAAAGTTTTAAGCATATTTGACCCCGATGACCTTGTATGACCCCCGATGACCTTGAAAAATCAATCAGCAACAGAACGCACCACCCCCCTTCCCTCCACCAAGTCCCATCACGATAGGCCTTACGGATCTCCAGATATCGCGTCACAAAGGTATTTCTTAGCACACGGCTGACGGCGGACGGCGGACGCCATACGCCGGACAGAAATAGTGATAACATAGTCTCTTTCTGATTACATCAGGCGAGACAAAAAATGATTATTGAATTATTTTCCGGTTTTTTCTCGCAAATAAATGCGTAGAACTGTTATTTTCATTTTAATGTTTCCTTTATTCCACGTGCATAATAAAAACGGAAAATAATAAAAAGTATCCACTAAATTATGAATAGGTAAAATGACTACGTAATATATTCTTTCGAAACCTGTATACGGTCGATGATGGTCGATTTGTTTTTATTGTGGTAACCGCTTCCAAAGGGATAACACATTTGAAGCTGCTGGATTAAGTTTTTGGTTGTCGTGATTGTAAAGCTATATGATCAGCCCTATTCATAAAGCCACACTATCATGAATAGCATTTTATTATGGAGCGCAAATAATCATGATAATAACATCTATAAAAGTACCGCTGTTTCATCATTGGTCAAAATGGGTTCCTCTAACGCCCAATGGACGAGGTCCAAAATCGATACCGATGCGCCAGAGTTTATGAATCTACTATAGTTAGCTGCTTAAGGGGACATAGTGAACCATGAGAGGAAAATTGATGTAAAACCATTGTTATATCCTTCTTGTCTTTACATTTCAAATAACAGTCATTATCGATTAGATCATTAGAGACTATGGTGAAAAACCTGCCTTATGGTGACTAAAGACAATCCCGTACTTCCAACCTATTAGGCAACACAGACCCTGTTATACGGGCCTGAAAATGGCAAATATTTTAAGAAATTGGTAAAAGAAAATTTGCATGTGCAAATGAATACCGACACTTTTTTTCAAGCCTGACCGCTAGACCCAACCTGAGTGGTCCATTTGCCCGTAGAACAGGTATGTTTTTTTCTTCGCCTTCAAGACCAATTTTGACACATCTGCACCAATATCATATATATCAAATTGGAATTGCATGGGGAATATGAAAAAAAAGGAAGAAGAAATCAAAAGTGACCAGAAATTTCTTATTACATTATTTATAGGATTTTTAAATTTACTCTAAACCTCCGAAAAGGCATATAGGCTTGTCATCCAATGACACAGTAGTTCCATGGTTGACAACTATTTTAAGACTGGGAAAATGGTTTACTTACAAAATGAATAAATCCAGACATTACTCGTCCAATATAATCCATTGTATTAAATAGTAGGAAACACACAAGAGGAGTGTAGTATTTACCTGGAAAAAAGAAAAGAAAAGTGAAACAAGTTATTTACAAAAAACTGGTCAACGTCCTAAAATGAAATTAACAGACGACAAAGGAAATATGAAAAAGAAGATTTAGACAGTGTATGATGATGTATTTTAACAAAAACACTTTGTTTTTACTCTGGGTCCCACTTTTCTCTCTGGAACCCTCCATCGTCTGACTCATTTATCCTGTGTGCTTCTTCACCCCAACTTCTATCCCATGCGGCCCCACCTGTGTATCACAACTATACCAAAATTTGATGAGGTTGGGTTGAAAATTAAAAAACTAATAATGTTTTAAGGTTATGAATATTAAATAAACATGCCTGGGTTGATCAAATTAAAAACTGGTAAAAGTCTTTTTGAAAGTGACAAATTATTTATATACCAAACAGAATATAGTAAACACGACGAATGTCGCAGATTTTGCAAAACTCTATCATTTGTTTTATATTATTTAAACCATTTCTCCACAATTGTAACAACATAATATGTGTTCATATTTTCATATCCATATCCAATATACATTTTAAAGACATCTGGGTACAAATACTGATTCAAGATGCATGAAAGCGATTCATAGACTCTACCACAAAGCCTGAATCTGAATTCAAATGTCAACGTCGCAGGACGTTGACAAAAAACCCAACTGCCTGATGGAAAGACATAAATGGTTATATTAGGCACGCAATGAGATGGTCATGAAATAAACAGTTAGGGCATGTTCATTATGTGTGTGCCACTATGCTTTATCAAAGTGCAGACTTACAAACTCATTTATTTATTTGTATAAGTATGAATATCTAAACGATGGAAAAATGAAAAAATGTACTCTGTATTGAATTGAGCAATGATTGACAAACTTTTTTCATGAGAAAAGACAACTCACTCTTTTAAGACTTAAAAGTCATACTTATCTTGTTGACAAGTATTTAACTTGGAATGTGAGTACATGTACACAATGTCATTTGGAGTTTTCTGCTACCACCAATCTTGGGTAATTTAGTTTTTGAGAAGTAATATCGAGTAGATGTATACATCCAAAAGATTGACCCTAACATGACAACACTTCGCTACTAAAAAAACTTTTAATCTAACTATTCCCTCCATATTCCTCTGACAATACCATCCCTTCACTCACTATGCAAAGAAACTGGTTCTATTTGTGATAATGCACCAGGGAAACATCCAAGAGTAACTAGAAACACAAGCATCACCAGTATGGCAGGTAACCAGATCTGAAACAAAATAAAAAACACATCCTAATTTAGAATAATTGTACCTAAAAGAACTTTGTTGTGTACAGTGAGAATATTGGGCAACCCTATGATGTACAAGATCTTTGGTGCTCCAAAGTGCGACTATAGCTGCTTAGTGCTCCATTTGCTCCGGCATTTGATGGCACAATATTTAACAAATCAACATATTTTTCACACAGATCATGTGCCTTACCCAAGTTTTTTTGTATCTACATTTGCTGATGCTGGTTGAAGTTGTACAATTTGATGTAAAAATATATTTTAGCTATCTTTCTATAATTCAACAAACTTGACATCAGTGTTAACTAATTATCTGAAGTATATCCAATACTCGCTTAAACTAAAGCCATTCGGTTCAATCTGAAATTATCATGGATCCTGATCTTGAATGATTATATCTCACCTGTTTGAATATTGCTATAAATGGTGGAGTATTAGAAGTTTTAACCTCAAAGCTTGCAGATTGAATAAGTTCTTTATTAGAATTATCCCTTCCACTGGTGTAAAGACCTATAAACATGAACACAAATAATGAAATAAAATTAACTAACATAATTATCAAATTAATGGTGGATATCATCCACATCAATAATTCATCATTTACTCTTTTTACTCAATGATCTGAGGGAGTGCAGTTACCATCATAATTCTTTGAATTCCCCCCACCCAAATACATTTTTATTTATTTATTCATGGTATATAAATGCCAGCAAAACAGCGCAGCTGATAATACTGGCTTACAAGTTACATATCATACATAGTAAAAAAACCAGAATATATATATACAAAGTAAAGCCAGATCATTTGGTACATATATACATAATATTATAAACAGCTAACATTGATTTAAATGACGAATGACATATGGGATAGTTGAGTTGTAATATCTGACAGTTCTTGTTTTTGGCTCTTGGTATTTCTTCTGGTTCCTAAGTGAATACGTTGTTGTGGTTTTTGCAGGGAGCAGATGTTGGTGGCGCTCCGAATTGAGGAGCTTCTGGCCGAATTTCAAAACTAGTTGTTCTCGGCGGTCGCTGAGTTTAACAATACCTAATTCGATGAGGGCAGTGTCATAGTGTTCGTACCTACTGCCAAGTATGACATAAGTCTGCAAGAGCGTCAGTTGTATAAATAAGTACATGTTTGCAGTGAATGTTTGTTATGCTTAGAAACAGTTCACCAATATTACCCTTCTTAGTCTCATACAAAAAAGATTTTGATACAAGAACATTTTGTGAGGTAAACATAAACCAATGTTTTGTAATGTGCACAAATAGTTCAATGGTGTGAATATGATGCAACGTTATATTCCCTCTACATAAATACAATTCTCTCTCTCTCCCTCTGTGTAGTTATTAGGGGAAGTGTGTTGGCGCAGCGGTTGTTTTCTCGCCTTGCACCAATGAAATCCGGGTTCAATTTGGTGCATGACCGGGCTTTATGTGCATTTGGTTTATCACGATCCATGCACGCTTTCGCAGGTTTTCTCCAGGTTCTCCGGTTTCCTCCTGCTTTCAAAATCGGTGTTTCGGTTATCAAAAACTTCCTTGACCCAATGGTATTTGGGGAGTTGCATTGAAAAATGGTGGATGTTACAATCTTAATGCGGATAGGTTTGCGCTAAAAATTGGCAGCACTCTAGTTGATGCTACCCGATTCTGATGATTCACCAGCAGCAAAATTACAGCGCTTTGAGCAATTTGGAAAAGGCGCTATATAAATACTGAATATTATTATTATTTTTATTATTATTAGTTATGTTAGAGTGTATTCCAGATAGCCCAAATCAATATGTGCCTATGAAATCTAAGAGGAATCCTGTCACTCATATGAAAATGTACAATCTATCACAGAAATACACAATGGCATCAATGACAAGAGAAAGAAAGAACCTCTTTAGAGCAACTACTAACCCTAACCGTCCTACACTACAAATTACTACACTGCTAGCTGCTGGTAATGCACAGGTGGCTATCAATTGGTAAAGAAAATATTAAGATTATCCAGGTGACTCTGTGGCGCAATCAGTTAGTTTCCTGACTTCCATGCGGGCGACCCGGGTTCGATCCCTGGTGGGAGTTAGAGTCAATTCAACATACACCAATAGAAATGATGGCATTAAATGAAAGTAAAAGAAAACAGATCATTCTAACTAAAGTAACAAAACAACAAACCAAGCACTAAAAATATAATCCCCAACAAGGTTCAAGATAAGAGTTTTTTTACCGGGAGCTACTTTTTTCAAAAAGTAGCGCTCGGATCATAGAATTAATTGAGAACCGGTAGCTACTTTCAGTCTACCGGGAGCTAACTTTTGATTAAATCCAGCTTGTCAGCATTGTCAACTCGAAATTCGATGTCTTGGGCAAGCTTCCCGATCGTCAACGGGCGCTGGTTTGGACAAAATATCAGTGCTCGGTTGTTTCTTTTTCAGCATTACCGGGCGCTATGGCAGAAGGACCGAGGGGTAAAAATTGCCCAGCGCCCGCTTATCTTGAGCCTTGATCCCCAAGTGCTTTAAAGACACGGTGAATAAAAACAATAAACAGCAATACACTGTATCACAGTAAGCAAAAGCATGCATAACAGTTTTAAATGTTATAATTATTCGCATGAAGTAGTAGCATATATAGTGCTACCAAATGACTAAAAGCATACATCAATATTTCATTGACATGAATGACATAGTTTACACAAAATCAGGATGAAATATTGAAATGAGGGATACATTCCTGGTGAATTGTACAGTCATATCTCTCACCTACACTTTCTCCAAAACAAGAATTAGATGCAATGCCTATTAAGTCTACAGGTGAAAACACATGTCAAAACAAATTGGGTTAGTATGTGTTGAAATTATGGGTCAATATGTACTTCAAAAGAATATCAACATGATATGATCAATAGTTTTAATTATGGATGGATGAATAGACAATCAAACTTCCAGGTTCTTGAGATAATACACAGCGACAGATGTGGCGACTGATGTGGCCACCACAACCTGTGATCTTTATTGGATAGTTCATCCGGGGTTGCGCCAGTTTTTACTTCTGATTTGACTTGAAATTTTGCCCTAAATTCAATGGTCTCATTGAAAAATATATTGACATGACTTGTGTGACTTTATCTGTGACTACAGGTTTAGTGGTTAGTAACTTGTTAACAACTTTTAGTTATTCTCCCTCGATGATGATCACTCAAAGACCATGCAAGTCTGGTTGTTCATTACATTTCGATAGTTTTACTATTCCCCAGATGACTGAGAGTATATACACTCCTGATAAACTTCAAAGTGTATGAGGGTGGAATTGTATTGTATAGTTTGATCCTTGCAAACAAGATTTTGAAAGAATTATTTGACAACAATCTCTCAATGCAATCTGTAACGGAATCATGGGTATTTTACCACTAAAAAAACTTTTTTCTTTATTTTACACTTTATGGTGTATATTTTTTGCATAAATTATGCAAATTAGGTAGGCAATATGGCCGACATTGGCGGCCATTTTGATAAATTTGCAAACGCTCTCCTGAACTAAATATACCACCTATTGACATGAAACTTGGAATATATATGCTATACATCATTTTCCTTGACCCTATAAAATCCAGAATTTTATATTTGTTAAAATATTTGTATTTATTGTAAAAAACAAACAAAAAAATACAATTTTGTTTGCGCCTAATTAGTATGCGAAAGAAATAAAACAAGAAATAAATGTGATATCAAAAATCCAAAGTCCATTTAACAACACCTCTAAATTTCAATTCAATCTGAACAAAACACCCCGAGATATGATGCATGACAAATTGTATTTTCGCATTTTGGAGAAAACGCAAAAAAAGGATTTTCACAATGTCACCTGGTACAGAGTTTCTAAAAATTAAAGTTAATTTCTCACATTAATGTTAAAATGTGCGTTTAAACATGAAAATAATAACCAATAACAATTTGAATAATAATGTTGTGCATGTAGGCCAATATAACTGATGTTAATACATTTTAAACTCAAATTTGTTAGAAATCGCTGGGTGAGAAACAATAAAATACATAAGAATGTTTTACATGCGCAAGTATGCGCAAGCATAGGGATTTTTACAAAGTATGTTGCATTTCGAAAATTGTAACTTTAGATCGGAACATATTGACATGGAATAAAAAGCAAAATAAAGCTAAGAAATGCCTCTTTCTGAAAAGACAAACTTTGAATTTTGGTAAATTGAGCATATTTTTAGTGGTAAAATACCTTAATTGATTTATTGGTACAAAAATCAGAAACCATTTGCAACCCACTCAAACAAAACAAGTGACTCAAATGCCAGTCACTTTAAGCTGAGAAACCGTCCTTCCTTTAAAACAAACCTATCATTATTCCCATCATACTATTTATGGGACCATGCTATGATGTGTAACCATTACCAATATGGTTGGTCATGGTTGGTTTTAAGTAATGCTATAAAAAGCTGGTCACTGAGAATTTATCCATCAAATAACAATTCCGATATGCCCCCAATTAAAATTAAGTTCGAACACAAAAACCGTAACTATATTTCATTAACCTGATTTAGAGATTTAAAAAAATTATAATAAAATAAAAAGATTTTTAAGTCTGCTTACTTTGTTTGTTGAGATAATATGCAGCAAATTCCAGCCTTGGTAAGATAAGATATGCCACCGTTGTCATTATGATAGCGAATACTGCACACAGAAAGTAAACAAATCCGCTCCAGGTAGGGTCCTTCATTACTGTAAGGCAAAACAAAAGTAAATTAATTAATAAATTTAATGACAAATGTTTTTCAAACAAATAAAATATTGTTACCAAATTCATTTGATTTTCAACATTTATATGATAGTGAGATGAATTTAAGATTGAAATCAGTTTTATCGTTACACTATTTAATCCATATGATCCTCAGTACTACAATTCGCTACAGTAACTATACCTCTATATTGTGTAACCAATTGTACATATTGTGCTATATACTTTCATTATTATCTTAACACTTTCACTTTTATTCATCTATGTGCTTTAGTATTCTGGTGAAGAGCCTTGGGGTTCCTGACGTCAAGTGATATGAGAATAGTTCATCTCTGTTGTTATCGCTGTTGTCAGCCCCTTGGACATGAAATTTGCCAGTATCGCTCGATACTGGTATAATTTTATTGGTCCGATGAAACACCAAATAGTATCAAGCGATACTAAAATGTTTTTATGTTCCAATATCGGGTGATACTGGCACACATGCTACCAGTAGCGATTTGTACCAGTATTGAATGAAACTGGTGCATAATTGTGTTCCAGTATCGCCTAATACGATACGATACTGGAACACTAACGTTGCACCAGTTGGGTGTTCCAGAATCTGGGACGTAAAGTACCCTTTTCCAGCACCTTTGTCAATGCATCAATTCTATTATTGTAGGGTACCTACCAGCAATAGCAATTCTGTTAAGAAGAAATGGCAATATTTTTCCAAGTGCTTGACAAGCCATAAGTGCTGAAGTGTAGCTCTTAGATATAATCCCTCCCAGCCTCAACACATTGAGCCACACCCTACATAATGCCAGTGATGAGTATACAAAGATATTACTACTTACCAGCAATAGTTAATATGCTAAGAAGTGCAGGTAATATTCCCCCTAGTCCCTGGCCAGCCATAAGAGCCTGTGTGTAACTCTTGGGTAGAACGCCACCAAGTCCAAATACGCTTCCTTGAAATATTGCACCGCAACCTATATATAATCATAAGTTATGCTATAGTTTTAGTGCTGCTTGTATTGTTTTATATTTATATGGATCTACAATGAATGGAGTTTCCATTTGTCTGTTCTCTTGTCTATTATTATATTTTCATTCTTTAAGTAAGGGGGAAAATAACAAAGATAAACAGATAGAAAACAGAAAGGGTTCAGATGAATATTATACTATAACTTGATACATGCCTTAGATCTAAAGTAATTTGCAATGGATTGTGGGAGTAAACACGCACTCACAAATAAAGGTGACCTGATTTCAACACATTTAGCTGTTGTGTTCAATCACGCAAAGTGTGTAAGCCCTACTTCCTGAATGAATACAACTTAAATTCAAGTTTAGTTTATTTGTCTGTATATTTACACGGTCGATCGGTGTGGCACTGTTGGTTCCGCTACACTATTTTATAAAATTCACCTAAAATCAAGGCTTTTCTTCACCATCAATTCACTCATGTCATATGCACCAGCGTTGTATGCATGGCATAGACGGACAGGCGGCATTATTGAAGCAAATGCCTGATAACCATGCAGGGTGACATTTGATACGCTTGGGTGTTCTCACATTTACCAGTATTTTTCTGCGAGTAGAAGCAGGGTACTTAAACAATTTAGATGTAAATACCGATATTTAAAATAGGGGTAATTTACCAATGCACCAGTAGAAAAAGACTCTTGTTCAATATACAAGTTTTTATTTTTTACTGGTATGATAAGAAAATTGCTGATGTAGTGTGAATGGTACCTACAATTCATTGCAATATGCCCTTGCTGATGAGAAATACTTACAATTGATAAGTACAACGCTGACCAAAGTGATCATGAAAAACTCAGTTTGCCCTGAAAAGAAAATCATATCAAATATAGGTTAGGCCACGGGAAAAACCCTGTTGTACGGGTCCGACCGACCCATATTTTTTGGGATTTTCCAATTTGTTGTTTAAATTTTTGGAATTGTTTAAACTAAAATATAAAATAATAGCGTACTGTCGGTTACCAAGCTCGACTTCTCCCCTCCCCCTCCTCCTGCTCTCAAATTATACATTTGTTGGACCCCCCACCCCCTCTCAAATTTCTGACTCGGCAGCACATTTCCCGAAATTTAAAAAAGAAAGAGATAAAAAAGCCTGATCGACCAATCCTACCTGAGAGGTCGGTTTGCCTGTTCAACAGGATTGGGTTTTTCGTGCCTTAACAAATTATGTATGAACAAGAGAATTATCAAAATGACTGTTGACTCGAGTCAGGTCAAGAGCAAAAATATCTGATCGTGAGCCTAGAAGACTACGGTTGACTTTTCTTTGAAAACATCCTTAACCAGTTTGTCTTCTAACAACTTTGAAACTATCAAGTTCTTTAAGATTATGTTTGACTTATTCAGGACCAAAATGTTAAAACAAATGGACTGCATCAAGTGTGGGTTGCCCCTTGTCAAATGATACATGAAGTGGTATTCATATAATATACTGGAAACCCAGATCCATACTAAGCAGAGTTTTAATTACATGTTTGTCGCAACATGAGCGAATATTTGACAACATGTTTTGAAATTGAAAGAGGGGTAGATTAACTATGAATGCCACTTGGAGTTAAAGGAGGTGTCCAGCAAGCACAACATTATGTATTATATGTTAGAAAAATAATTATTGAGCCCAAATTGCATAGACATATAGAAAAAACATCATATGAAGTCCCGGTATCAATGACGTCATGATTATTGGTGCACAAATTTAAGCAGATGCATTGTATAACTATGACTTCATTGATACCGGGACTTTCGATCACCACAAATTTTTAAAAATTGCATGTTGAGAGATGACAGTTTTTATTCGTTTTTATGATAAGTATGATGCTTTGTTCAATATAACTATGAGATTTGTGCTCGATAATTATTTTTCTAACATATAATGCCCAATGATCATGATGTGCTTGCTGGACACCTAGAGATAGACTGTAAGATAGGGCAAAATACAGGAGAGTCCTTTACTTAGAATTGAGATGACACAGGCTGAATTTGAATGGCGCACTGCGACGCGTTATGTGCTACGCGCGCCGACTGCATGGTTACAGTGTACGCATGAGAAAAACAAACATGGCCAAATTATTGCGATAAGTATTTACATAAAACTGGCAAGTGCTTATATTCTGAAAAGGCGCTACTTACAGTTGTCAGTGTGTACTCTAGATAAGGCAGTAGTTACGATAAAAAGTACCAGCATCCCAAATAATGAGGTCAATAGCCGTACTTGAAGAGTTACTCTGCAAATCCATGGATAAAAAACTGGTATAATACTTTTAAACATTTACAACAAATTTAACATACTAATAATGAAATAAATAGGTTGTATAAAAAGGATTGTACTTTTTGTCAACATTCAATTGCACTTGATTTCACACCGGTAAATAGGTTCCCTTATACTTTTACATGTAAAAAGGGGTGTTACAAAATGTTGATTTTACTTCTTTTAAAGCGACTGGATTGTTCAACTTTACATATTTCTTTAAGCTCCTGAAATCGGATGCCGGTGTACTGCTCTTGTATATCATCAAAAAAATTGAGCAGTGTTGACTTGTACAAACAAAATCGCCCATAAACATACCAAATGGACTGAAAAGATATCTTTTTGCACTGTGGTAATAGATAGTAGTCCTAAAATCAGGATTAGATTTGGGGGCGATAAGTACCTTTCCTGATTACTTATGATTAGGTGTGGGTCACGTCACATTATGCTCAAATGGGGAGAAAATTGGATTGTTGTTGGTAAGGACAACATTATTTACCAGTCAAGAACAGAGCAATAGATATGATACTTCACCGCACCTTACTGGATATTGAGTGCATCCTTCCTTTCAAGAGAAGATCTTTGCAGTAAAAACATTCATTTATCAAAACATCCCTTATCTGCCATTTCAAAAAGAGATGTTAGAGAGAAGAAAGATTCACTATGTAATGTCAGTACGGCTAATTGGTCCAAAATGATGGTACAATATCGTAAATGATATCTATGGTCTATTCCTATTTGAAATTGAAAAACTGCTTTCCATTCCAAATGTTATTCGTTAAAAAATATGCAGACTACAATTCAGGAAAATTGGTGTTGGACCACATAGTCCATTTCTTTGCCAATATCCCACTTTAAGGGACTATTTTCAAGCGCTGATTTTGCAACAAACTTGTATGGGGAGCTTGAGCTATCTACTAAGTGATATCCCTCCCCCGCCCCCACCAATCAATGTTGAGGGTCCCAACGACCGTGGTGATGAAACGGTTCCGAACAACATTGAATGGGGGGACTGGGGGGTTGATTTCAACGAAGTCCTCAAAGTGGTTCAACAGTTATTTCCGGAATTGTCTGAGGCTATTGGTAAATGCTCAATATGACAACTGTCTATAGGAAATAACTCGTGTTCTATACATTGCATAATCTTCTAATTTGGAGAGTGACAAGATATGTATATAATTGTTATATACGGTAAAGATAAAGTAAATACGACATTTACATTGTTAGGGACTGGTCATTTTATGCGTGATTATGGCCCGTTTGTATGGTAAATCACTCAATATGACAACTGTCTATAGGGAATAACTCGTCTTCTATACATTGCATAATCTTCTAATTTGGAGAGTGGCAAGATATGTATATAATTGTTATATACGGTAAAGATAAAGTAAATACGACATTTACATTGTTAGGGACTGGTCATTTTATGCGTGATTATGGCCCGTTTGTATGGTAAATCACTCAATATGACAACTGTCTATAGGGAATAACTCGTCTTCTATACATTGCATAATCTTCTAATTTGGAGAGTGGCAAGATATGTATATACTTATTGTATATGGTAAATATAAAGTAAATACGACATGTACATTGTTAGGGACTGGTCATTTCATGCGTGATTATGGCCCATGTATATGGAATGCGCGAGTGTTACATGTAGTCTTACATAGGGTGCAACGGGTGAAATTCATTATTTAAACTAATTATATGACAGTAGTTTATTATGCAACAATCAATTAAAATCCTTTTCGTTATCGCAATGCGTTTCTTTTTTGATAAGGGACCGGTCACAACCGCATTATAGACGCTATGAAGTAATAACTATTGTGTCAATTATTGTAGCGTTGTATTTGCCATTGAAGTCATGGAATGATTGTATTTTCTTTGCATTTACTTAACTTGACGGTTATAATTTATCGTCCGTGTTTAATAAATGCATTAAAAGTACGAAATGCATTGTGACGGACTGGTCATTTTACATGTGGTAGACAGAGAGAAAGAAGGACAAACAACAACCACCGAAAAAAGTTCAAAAATAAAGAAGAACAAAAAACCAAAAGAGAGGAAAAACAAAAACAATATGTGACAAACAGATGAATAAAATAAACCAGTTAATGAGCCACGCGAATAACGAAAATGTTATATTAATACATTATTAAAAACACCAATGGCTCCCGCCATGAGGATTTGAACCCGTGTCTCTGCATAGGAATAGGCCAACGCGCTAACCAATTGAGCTAATCGCCCATCTATGCAATACCAAGCCAAATCAAGTGTCATATTATCTTCGGCTTTAGAAATTAGCACTGATTCACAATACACCTTTCATAGTAACGCCTTATAGCGTCTTTTTATTCAGAACCACGCCCTCGTACTATCAGAGTATGGTCAACCGTTGCGTTTGTCCATCCATTGAAAAGCATGCACATCGGTCGATTGTCCCCGATAAATAATAGAACTAACTCCTATTATCTATTTAATTTAGACGGACAATCGTGTACACGCGTGCAATTCAATACGGTCAACCGTGTAATGGTTGTCCATCACCGCGTCAATAGAATTCCAAAGACAGGGTTCGGCGAATTACCTACAATGTAATGTTTATACCACTGTGGACGATGCTATTTAATATAATTCTCTTTATTTAGCTTTGGCCTTGTTATTATAGTGTTATAAATGTAATAATTCTGTAATAAATGATTGCCGCGGTATGCTACGCGAGCAATGTCGTGCGCTATGTCCGAGCCGCTTGGAGCGATATGCGCGAGGCGTGCCAATTGATGTGCACGAAGCGCTGCGCGCGAGACGTATAGATTGTTAATCATGATCTGTACACGAACAATGAATGTAATGACTGAACCTATTCATATCTTGCCTGTATTGATATGTAATGAACCGCAATCATGGCAATGTTAGTTACCATCTCATTGTTCATGTTATTTCTTGGTAACAAAGTCGAGTGCTATGCTCGAAGTTTATGCAAACGCGTAGCGCAAGCTGTAACCAAGGGATACGCATGGGATTGCGTCGAGCGCCACGCACGAACCGTCAAAGTTGTATTTAAATCATATTTTATAATGTTCTCGTGTTTATCGGGGTATCAGATGCTTTTTTTAAATAAATAAGTCAGGCTTCCTTGAATAATAGGAGCAAATATGCAGGTTTAGGTATTTAATACGACCAGTCCCTAATTCAGTACTGTAGACACCTCTTGATTATGGTATATCAGGAGATTCATAGCATCTCTATTTACTGAAAATTTGATCAAAAAAGACTTACAAATAAAAAAGTTGTGGCTAAAAATGTAAAATCAGATGATTTTTTTTGGACTTCATTCAGACAATTCAGGAAAATTGGTGTTGGACCACATAGTCCATTTCTTTGCCAATATCCCACTTTAAGGGACTATTTTCAAGCGCTGATTTTGCAACAAACTTGTATGGGGAGCTTGAGCTATCTACTAAGTGATATCCCTCCCCCGCCCCCACCAATCAATGTTGAGGGTCCCAACGACCGTGGTGATGAAACGGTTCCGAACAACATTGAATGGGGGGACTGGGGGGTTGATTTCAACGAAGTCCTCAAAGTGGTTCAACAGTTATTTCCGGAATTGTAGGTACAGTCACTGAAGTCATCACACTCAAACTGTGTGAAAATGACAAATTGGTCATTATTCACCCCAAAACAGTAAGGTGACACGAATAAATCAAGCATTAAAAATTCCGTCCAAAAACTGACTTGCACACACACCTGTTAAAGGAAGGGTCCGGCAAGCACAACATTGAGCATTATTTGTTAGACAAATAATTATTGAGCCGAAATTACGTAATCATATAGAACAAAACACCATACTAGTCACAAAAATGAATAAAAACTGTCATCACTCTTCATGCAATTTTTTTAATTCGCGGCGATCGAAAGTCCCGGTGTCGATGACGTCATGGGTATCGGTGTTAAAATTTGCGCATGTGCATTGTATAACTATGACATCATCGACACTGGGACTTTCGATCGCTGCGAATTTTAAAAAGTGCATGTTGAGAGATTGCGGTTTTTATTTGTTTTTGTCATAAGTGTGGTGTTTTGTTCTATATAATTACAAAAGTTGGGCTCGATAGTTATTTTTCTAACATATAATGCACACTTTTATGCTTGCGGGACACCTCCTTTAAGGGACTATACTCAATTTCCACTCAAAATGGAAGGTGACGCTAGTATGTAATATATTGATCGCAGCATAATACCAAATGCAAAACTTAAATGCAATGGTACAATTTACCATGCGATCACAGAAGAAAGACTAGAATACATAATGAAGCTGTCACCTGTCACCCTGAGTGGAAACACGAGTATAACCCAACGATTGCCAATTTACTTACTTATGTTTTAATCCTGTATTAAGAATCTGTACTATTACATTAGGTATTTGTGCAGCAACAGAGAAATAACTCTCATACATAGTTTGTAGTTGTGTGTGCCCACTGGAATCTGAGCTATTACTGGAAGAGCTTGTATTTGTGCTCCGTAACTTGTAATCAAAATACTGTATCAAAGGAGAAACAACAGAAGTAAGAATACAAAATTGAATACATTTTGATTGTATTGAATATTTCACACACAAATCAATTTAAAACTATTAATGAAACAAGCTTGAATGCTTATAATATGTGTGCCCACATGTTTAACAAATCATACTCTTACAGAGAGCAAATGCATTCAACAAAAAGATCACATTGCATCTGGCTTAATAATAATGACACAGAAATTCCAATCAAGGCAGGCTATTAACGGTGAACTTGACATGCATAGCGTGCAACCATATGGTGATGGGGAACTACTTAACTTGTTTCCCAGTTGTCCAGGTTGCATTCCTAATGGGGGCTTCTTTTTGGCTGGTCATTTTAACCCCAATTTTCCTCCATCATAGTTTAATTCTTACAACCTCCCCCTCTTCCTCCAAGTCCAAAAGTAACCTCCTGGATGTGACTTACTGTATCAGCTGTGATGAACATGTTCCATGGAAGAACAGAGCACATCCCAAATATGTAAAATATTATATACACCTTCCAGAACCTGTTGACAGACGAAAACAAAGAGAGAGAAAAAAAATGAGTCACCATAATAATTGTCTAAATAATCCTTGAAATATTGTGAGAAGGATGAGCAAACTCCCTATCATTGGAGTATAACACAGACATGTATAACTCCTCAATTTTTAGGGCTATTTCCGCAATATTTTCATATTGTGTTTCATATCAATGAAAAGCTGATGTGTTCCACTTTCCAACACTGCCTCATTTGTAGCAATCACTTGTTTCAGTACTTAGCCACCTGCTTGAGAATATTCAAACGGTTCATTCAAAATTTGCCAAATTCACCACTATTTCGTGCTCAATCGAAACAACTCTGTTGTCTGTTCAGAAATGTTCAGAGGAGTGTTATATTGACAAACTATATAACAGTGTAGAGTGATATTCCAGTGTCGGTATGTCAGAACAGCGACGAATTGCATCCCCGGCCCCGGGGGACCCGGGGATAGCAGGGATTAGGGCCGGGACATACAAATTGCCCATGTGACGTCCCGAGTACAATCGTGTACAGTGCCCGCAGGGCCGGGCACCATATTTTGTACGTCCCCGCTACAGTCCCGGCCCCCCTTGACTGGGACAAAGTGTACAGTCCCGGCCACCCATTTCCCAGGACAAATTATTCACCCTGCTACAGTCCCAAGGTTGCTTATTTCTTTCTGCAACCATAACGGAATGCATTTATATGTGTTCCCTATGTGTTATTAGGCTTATTTCGTCAAGCGCATCGCATCTCTAGCTTATTTATAGCAAGCGCCCGGGGTGTACATTTGTGTACCTTAGCGTACGTCCCCGCTACATGCCCCGGCTATAGCAGGGGCACAGTTTGTACGTCCGCGTACACTCCCCCGCATAGCCGGGCATCATTTTTTGTACACTCGTGTACGGTCCCCGCATGGTCCCCGCCATGCCCCGGGTTCCGGGCTTGCAATTGATAAGTGCATAAACGAAGCACTAATATTCACAAAACCATAACACAATACTTGAAAAGCATTAAATTCAATTTATTTAACCTTTCTCCTCAACATATCTTGAAATATGTAAAGGGGGTTTCCCTCCACAATCATAATGAATCCTTTCTCCTCACAACATACAGGGTGAGTCAAAAAAACTGCAATAGTGGAAAGAAGCCATCTTGTTTTCAAAACCAAGTTGAAGTTTGAAACTTTTTAAATGTTGCAAGAATGATATATCTGTTCCTAACTTAATATGAAAAAATGAAGTCAATCGCTTTTTTCGTTTGTCTTTGGTAAACCTTTTTGCTGCACAACCCAATGTACTTGTTTGTCCACGAGCATAAGGATTTTCTATCGAAATTGCGCACATTTCATGTTCACATTTGAATATCCCGCCAACACAAATTTGGAATAATTTCCAAGATTTAGAACATTATAAGCAATTCATAGCAAAGGTTATGTAAATAGAGTATTCTATCTCCCATGTAAAGAAAGGATGCATTAAATTATAATTACATCACAAATTTACTCGATGTTCAAATTTGAATGAGAGACATATTTTGCAATCTTATGCATGTTTTGGGTGTTTCGTGGACAAGCGTGTGAAATGGGTGCATGGGTAAAAAGGTTCACCAAAGGCAAACGAAAAATGCCATTGACTTCATTTTTTCACATGATATTAGTAAAACAATTGTTATTCTTATAACGTTAACAAGAATTGAAACATCAACTCGATTTTGAAAACAGGATGGCGTCTTTCCACTATTGCAGTTTTTTTGACTCACCCTGTATCTTGAAATTTGTAAAGGGGGTTTCCCCCCACACTCATAATGAATAAATCTGCCCTATATCTATCTGCTTTTCCATTATTTCATATAAACGCCCCATAACAAACAGAAACAGGTCAACTAAATAAGCATCGACTGGTATCCTTTGTAAGAGAGAACTCAATATTTAAAATTATAAAAATAAAAATAGTATTGACTTCCGCTTGTCTTCTTGTTTGTCGACACATTTAAAAAATTGGTGAATTTGATAAACGTATGGGCACACTTTTGAAAACACAAAAACAAATTATTGGTTAGAAAAATTAACCTTACAGTTAACTAAATTAACTCAAAATAACAGGGTAATGAAAGTTACTGGAAGTTTTTGGAATCAAGATGCACAGTACACTATGTTCACATTTCACTTCGTATACAACTGTGCACACAGGAGGTACTGACTTATCAATATTACCTGTTCACTTCTTCAAATACAACCAACACAAACATATACCTGGAGAAAAGCATGATGGAAAATACCACAGTATACACCATACCTATAATAGCAGAGGAAACCATCAAAATCAACCTGTTCTTTGCAATCTTGGTTTCCATTGTATGCTTTCTCACTGTTATGGGTAACACAGCCACCATATATGCTTTCTGGAAAGTACCAAGCCTTCGTGAGAAACCCAGTGAGTTTCTCATCTTGAACTTGTCAATTGCAGATCTAATAACCGGTTCTCTAGTGATACCATTGATGTCACCTATGTATATCACTCCAGGCCATTGGCCATTTGGAGAATCAGGATGTCGATTCATTGTCATTCCGTTCAATCTCTCCATTCATACAAGTCTGTGTTTGCTATTAGCCATTAGCATTGACAGGTTCCTTTTGGTATTTTTAGAATACCCAAAGTATCTGAAGATCCAGTCACAGCATCGGATTAATCTCACCATCGGTTGTTGCTGGGGATTTGCAGCTTTGACTGTGGTGATTGAACAAAGTATGTGGGATTTGGCAAAGAAACTTGATGAGACTGCAGCCAACATAAACTACAATGTAGCATGCCTATCGCCACCAAGAAGATTACAATCATTCTCCACATCTTTTTTCCTTGGTTTGTACTTCACCCCTGTTATACTGGTATGTGGATTCAGCCTAGCATTCCTATGTTTGCTCAGAGCAAGACTTAACAAAAACAAAGTTGGACAAGCTTCAGCATCAACCACAGGGACATTATCAACTGCTCCAAACCAGGATAATCAAATGGAGCAATCCACTTCAAACACAGGGGGAAACCAGGGGTCGTCGAGAACCAGGGTTCGAAGCCGCTACATCAAACCTGCCTTGAGTCTGATTGCTCTGGTATTTGGTATGGCTGTTTGCATGCTGCCGTATAGCTTATATGTCATCATTATTGCATTATTTTGCCCCAAGTGTGCCAGCATTCCTATGATATACAATCTGTTGTTTTTGCAATTTTGCAATTCCTGTCTTGATCCATTTCTCTATGCATTGACACAGAGAAAGATACAGAAACTTTATTGTTCTTGCTTGACTGGCAGATCAGCAGTTGTGTAATACTGATGTATATCCCGATGCTCATTACATACTAGCCAGTTGCAAATATTTACGATTTGGTGCCACTTGAGTGGACTATGAAACAAATATGCTGGTTCCCTGCACCCTGGATCCCCGGCCCAACTTATCCATAGGTGCAGGTACAGGGTTCGCATTTGCCGGCCGTAACCGTAAGTTCAACACATTGCATTGTCGCTCTGTTATGGCATAAGGTAAATAACGATCAACACACTGTAGCTGAGATGGCGCATCGAACGCTGAATGCATTTTCGAGCTGTCATAGCTACGGCGCGGTGGGGATTGCGCTATGACATTCGTGCATGTGCGTGTGAAGTGATTAGCGCAGATACACGTGTAGTTTGTGCCAATCAGCAAATTTGTTATCATTCTAAGCGTGACGCTGGCTTGATCGAATATATTTGTGGATCTATTTTTTGTCAATCATGAATATGCATGACTTTTATGCCAGCAAATCAGCTTGGAGTGGAAATCGGCGCGCGCCGTACCTGCATCTATGGATAAGTTGTGTAGAGCCCATTGATGCAGCGAACCAGCATATGAAACAAATTGCTCACAGCAACTCGACAGATCAAACAACCAGTCGCCCACGAGTTTGATTGAAGTCAACTGCAGCGATTCAGACCTAAGCGACTTGGTGCGACTTGTTCCAACTTTTTGAAAGAAGCGTGTGGTCGCCGCTGACTAAAATGGAAACAATTGAAGATCAAATGACGAAAATTATGTCTTTGGGAACAACCCGACGGACGTTGTTTTGGGAAGAAACCTATCAGGGGAGAAAAACGGGTTAATTTTGTTTGGAAAAATCAGGCCGTGCAAGCGCTGGCGATCGAACCCATGGTCTGATCAATTATTGAACGAACAAGTTTCCCCTAGCTTATATGTATGTAAGAGATACACGATTGATATATAGTGCTAGTGCAAGCTCATGTACGTGTGCGTGTTTTACGCTATTCCACAATTGTTCGTTCATTTATTAATTAGACTAGTGTCAGCTGTAAAATCTTTAGATTTTACAGACCACGAATTGGTATCGAAGCATTAGAAATGTACCTTAGGCTTAGGGTTCAACTTCCCATATTTCTCCAGCCTCTCTAGCAACAAGCATGCGGGATAGAAGTAATAGTATTTCTCTGTTCTATTGTTTATTCACGCACCTTGCACACATCGTCATATTGGAAGAAATCATGTATGCTTGTGTGTGTTTTGCAGCAACATTGATATTCCATTGACTTTTGAGCACACAAATAGTGATGATTTTGGCACATTTAGATTGAGACCTCCCCATATTCTCAATCAAGTAGCTCACCACAGGGGTTTATATCATTTAAAAATTTTAACATACAGTTTATGAAGGAATTTTAACTATTCTATTCTTTATTGAACCTCAATTAACTCATATGAAGCCCCCCACCACTCCCCCTTAACATTCCCGGATGTCACAAGTAGCAAAGCTTACATTCTCCACTCAAGTTGTTTAATGCATACTTATAAACGAAGCACTAATATTCACAAAACCTTTACACAATACTTGAAAAACATTAAATTCAATTTATTTAAGCTTTCTTCTCAACATATCTTGACATTTGTAAAGGGCGTTTCCCTCCACACTCATAATGAATAAATCGGCCCTATTTCCATCTGCGTTTCCATGATTTTGTATAAACACACTATAGTATATGCAGTCTTTCCATTAGACAATTCATTAAACCTTCACAACACAAACAGGTCAACTAAGTAGGCATCTACTGGTATCCTGTGTAAGAGAGAACTCAATATTCAAAATTTACTTTGAATAGAAATAAAAATAATATTGACTTCCGCTTGTCTTCTTGTTGGACGACACATTTAGAAAATGGGTGAATTTGATAAGCGTAGAAAATGAGCACTCTTTTAAAAACACAAAACAAATTATAGGTCAGAAAAATTAACCTTGCAGTTATTAACCAAATTAACTCAAAATAACAGGCTAATGAAAGGTAATGGATGTTTTTGGAATCAAGATCGACAGTACACTACTTTCACATTTCACTTCGTATACAACTGTGCACACAAGAGGTACTACTGACTTATCAATATTACCGGTTCACTTCTTCATATACAACCAACACAAACATATACCTGGAGAAAAGCATGATGGAAAATACCACAGTATACACCATACCTATAATAGCAGAGGATACCATCAAAATCAACCTGTTCTTTGCAATCTTGGTTTCAATTGTATGCTTTCTCACTGTTATGGGTAACACAGCTACCATATATGCTTTCTGGAAAATACCAAGCCTTCGTGAGAAACCCAGTGAGTTTCTCATCTTGAACTTGTCGATTGCAGATCTGATAACCGGTTCTCTAGTGATACCACTGCTTTCACCTATGTATATCACTCCAGGCCATTGGCCATTTGGAGAATCCGGATGTCGATTCATAAACATTCCGTTCAATCTCTCCATTATTACAAGTCTGTGTTTGCTATTAGCCATTAGTATTGACCGGTTCCTTTTGGTATTTTTAGAATACCCAAAGTATCTGAAGATACAGTCACAGCATCAGATTAATCTCACCATAGGTTGTTGCTGGGGATTTGCAGCTTTGACCTGTGTGATTGAACAAAGTATGTGGGATGTAGCAAAGGAACTTGATGAGACTGCAGCCAACATAAACTACAATGTAGCATGCCTATCTCCACCAAGAAGACTACAATCATTCTCCACATCTTTTTTCATTGGTTTGTACTTCACCCCTGTTATACTGGTATGTGGACTAAGCCTAGCATTCCTATGTTTGCTCAGAGCAAGACTTAACAAAAACAAAGTTGGACAAGCTTCAGCATCAACAACAGGGACATTATCAACTGCTCCAAACCAGGATAATCAATTGGAGCAATCCACTTCAAACACAGGGGGAAACCAGGGGTCGTCGAGGACCAGGGTTCGAAGCCGCTACATCAAACCTGCCTTGAGTCTGATAGCTCTGGTTTTTGGTATGGCTGTTTGCATGCTGCCATATAGCTTATATGTCATCATTATTGAATTAGTTTGCCCCAAATGTAACAGCATTTCTGTGCTATACAATCTGTTGTTTTTGCAATTTTGCAATTCCTGTCTTGATCCATTTCTCTATGCATTGACACAGAGAAAGATACAGAAACTTTATTGTTCTTGCTTGACTGGCAGATCAGCAGTTGTGTAATACTGATGTATATAACCTGAAATTATATAAAATTATTTTCTTTTATCCCCAATGCTGCCACTCGAGTGGACTATGAAATACAAATCGCTCACAGCATCTTGACAGATCAAACAACTAGTCGCCCACGAGTTAAAGTCAACTGCAGCAATTCAGACCTAGCAACCTGGTGCGACTTGTCCCGACTTTTTAAAAGAAGCGTGTGGTCGCCGGTGACCAAAATGAAACCGTTTGAAGATCAAATGACGTTAATGATGTCTTTGGGAACGACCTGACGGGTGTATTTTTGGGAAGAAAACTGTCAAGGAGAAAAAAAGGTCAATTATTGTTTGGAAAAATCAGGCCGCGCAAGCGCTGGGGATCGAACCCATAGTCTGATTAATTATTGAACGAACAAGTTTCCCCTAGCGTATATGCATGTAAGAGATACACGATTGATATAGTGCTAGTGCAAGCTCAGGTACGTGTGCATATTTTCGAGCTCAAGCGCTTCGACACACTACGCTATTGTATAATGTGTAAGAACGCTATTTTAAATGGTCATTGTTATGTTATGTTATGTTACGCTATTCCACAATTGTTTGTTCATTTATTAATTAGATTAGTGTCAGCTGTAAAATCTTAAGATTTGGTATCAAAGAGAAATGTACCTAAAGGTTTAGGGTTCAACTTCCCCTATTTCTCCAGCCTCTCTAGCGACAAGCACGGCGGATATAATTCATATCATTTCTCTGTTCTATTGTTTATTCGCACATCGTCATATTGGATGAAATCATGTATAGTATGTTTTTGTGTGTTTTGCAGCAACATTGTAAACTCGGGTATGGGGTCAAGTTTGGTATCAAAAAATTCTTCTGCTTGTAGACTGTACACAACACCCTACTGGGCTATAACGGTTCTTAAATTCTTAAATATTGCTCTATCTAAAATTGCTAACGTTACAATTTACATAGTTTGAGATATGAAGCATTTAAATGTTGGTGCATTTTTGGGTACACCCTGTACTTTAATTCTTTTCTTTACCCCACACCAAACCGAGTTAGGTGCGGTATTGTAACTTTTGTGTATTCACCTGACACATGATGCATTGAGTGTGGTAGTTTTTTAAAGAACGACGCATAACAATCCCGTGCGGTATTGTAACTTACAATCCCGCACCTTAATGACCAAACCACAGTTTAAATTCCACACTATCAAACAGACCCGACTTGATGTATACCATACAAATTCTAATCAATAATAATACCCTTTCTTTTCATGGAACATCCGTCACATGATTGGCTATTTTATTACCTCTCCATGACTAACAGAAACTTGTATTTGACCAGGATATAACTGTGATTGATAGTGACAAGTATCAGTAGATAGTAAGTAACCTTAAAACTAATTAGTAAGTAAACATGGAACAGTATTGCAGCATTCTATATACCGCATTGACCTAGTTTGATACTCCATTTCCCTGCCCCATATGCATAAGCAAGCTACTTCAGTGGTCGAGGGTTAAATGGCACACAAGAGATTTTTGCCCTCTTTCATGCTCCTGGAGTGAAAACGGAATAACACTAAATATATTGCGCCACATAACTGCTCCAGGAGCAGGAAAGAGGGCCAGAATCTCTTGTGTGTGATTAATATAGGGTCATATGGACAAAGTTATGTATCGATATGAACAATTATAATACAGGGATGCAGAACAACTGCTGAAAGTACCAAAATCCAATGAATGCACAAAACAGCGTCGCCAGCGTTTTAAAGCAAGCACACACACAAGGTGATGCATGAATGAAACCTACAACCTTTCGTAATCATTTCAACACTCTACCTAAAGAGATGTTAGCCAACAATTCATTAAGTTGTAAAAACTTACTGTCCCACAATGTAAAATATGTTCTATAATAAATTCATAAATGTGATACGTGTTCATAGTCAAATGTTGTTTATGTATTATTTAGTGTTTACCAGGAAAAGATGATTATTTTAAATAATCTCTAATAAACACGTGATCATAAGAGAAACTGATTGATTTGTTTTTATGGCCTTACTATGCTATAGTCAACGTCATAATGCTATAGACATAATTCCAACAATGAGTAGCTACATGCGGACGAGCGTACTTGCGTAAACCCGAAAGTGCGTACCAGACGTTTTCAAAAAATGACCGCGTGTCCTGATTGGTCAATCGTGAAACCGTCACGCGCATGCATGCACGGTTGTTCATGCATTTCATGCATCTGGACGCAGCCCCATGAACACCAACAAAAGACGCTCTCGTGAAATAGCTTGGATTTCGTTCGTAGCATTATGACAGTGACTATAGCTTCAGTAGTACCTAAAGAGTCACGCCATAGTTCAGTTCCAAATTGGCAAACCTGTTTACATCAGCGAATACAAAAGAGCGTGTGTGCGCAAAAGCTTGTATGATGCAACATGGCGCACTGCGAATTGTGCGTATGTCAAAATAACATGCTTACGTTTGGATTACTTTTGCGTGTCGAGAGATAAAAATGCAAATTTCTGGCCAATTTGGTACTGATTTAACTATAGTGGGGATATTACTGTATATATATAAATAGGAAAAAATGAATGGTGACACATTAATCTTATAGAGCACCGGCAAACATCAACCTCTATACAAACTACTCATTTCTTGGATGATATTTGTTCTATCTCTCTCCCTATTATAAAGTGGTTTTCATGATATCCACTTGGTTACATGTGATGTAAATCACTTCATAATGGAATTGTACTTATGAATTATTCATTAAGTAAAACCTGAGTTGAGCTATGGTGGCTAGCTTTACGCCTTACGGTGCCTCTAAGCTTAAACAATTTCATCGAGAAAGGTATATAGCTGAGACTTGGTTGGATCTTCTTAGAATCTTTTAGGAATCAAGCCCTACAATGATGGTGATACACATGTATGACATTAATGTGTTCTACGCTCTATGCCTCCCAATGGTTTGCATGTTAACGACACTACTCAACTTGATAACCATAGTGTCTTTCTACAAAGTAACTGGCTTACGTGATAAACCAGGCAACCTGTTAATCTTGAACCTCTCCTGTGCAGACTTGCTAACTGGTTTGATAGGGTTACCTATGTACTCTCCAGCATTCATAACTCCAGATCATTGGCCATTTGGTGAAATTGGATGTATGGTAACATTTGTATTTACAAATCTTGGCATTCACAGCAGTCTCTTTGCTCTCATCTTGATCAGCCTTGATAGATTTCTGTTGATTTTTCTAGAGTATCAGAACTACATCACATTACAGTCTTATGTACTCATGTACAAATGTATTGCAGTCTGCTGGTTACTTGCCATGGCAACTGTTGCCATAGAGTTAGGCATATGGAATCTTGCGGCAGATGCCATCAATGGTTCCGATACGGACATAGACTTCACTAAGAACTGTTTATCTCCACCAAGAAGACTCAGATCATTTGCAATACCTTTATACACCTGCTTATATTTCACACCAGTTGTAATAGTATTTGTACAGAGTGCAGCTTTTATTTGGTTCCTACGTAAAAGATTGACAATTAGATCTGAACTTCAAGGACATATACCAAATCAACAGATGAAAAAGCGCTATATCAAACCGGCAACCACTCTGATTGGTTTGGTATTAGCAATGATTATTTGTATGCTACCATACTGTATCTATGTCTTGTTCACAGAGTTGATTTGTGTACAGTGCACTCGCAGTCTGGACATATTGTTTGGATTATTTTTTCTTCAATTCTGTAACGCTGGTATTAACCCATTTATATATGCTTTAAATAACAAAAAGATTAAATCATTTTACTGGAAGTTATTAAAAAGAAAGCCATAGTGGATAGACAAGTGGGCACATCTCGTGCTGAATCTTGGTATTCTCCCAGTTCTCCTATCAAGATGATTTAAAACACCATTACTAGATCCTTATTTTACTTTAGTTCTGACTTGTTATTAAAATGTCATCAATTAAATATAAGGATCTCCACAATTGTGTGTACATAAATAACAAACCATGAGCATGTGTTTCTACAGAGAGGCATTAGCCGGAATGCGGTCTTCTCCGCCATTCGACGGATAATCATTCTCCTGCAAATTATCCTTAAAAAGTAGGATAGTGTAGACGGCTAAAAGCGACGATTTTGTAGAAACAGCACTCCGCAATGATCCATGATATCAATAAGACTATCAACGATGGGATCTATTTGGAGAGCGCTGAGTTGTTGTCATTTTTATGAATGATGTTTTTGACTTCAGTTTGTATATTTGTAATTTTATTAGTATTTTAAGTCCTGATTTGCTATATCATAAAAGTGCTTTTTCCCCTCATTTGCATCACCACAAGCATTAAAATGTATGCCATTCATGGTTTTATTCTGAAGCAAGATTTACGACAGAAATAAAAGTATTATACGCTACACAGGCATACGATCTTGCTATTCTACTTGTACACACACCCCACAAAGGGATTATAACCATTGACCTTCTCTCCCTGGCTTTTACGATATTAGCCATCTTTTGCGGGTCTGTAGAAACAGTAGCGCTCGAGTACATTTACCTTCCTAGCAGGATAACTGTTTTGCCGGTAAATAGCTAAGGCAAAATAAAAATTAAAAACATGTTTAGCGTCCTGCTTTTTGAAAAAAAGGAAGGAGGTGGCTGCATGACACATTTTGTCAAGATAGCTATTTTTCAAGATGGTTGCCTGCTTAATCAAAATGACCACTACTTGGACTAAAGAAATTACATATTGGCTTCTTATGGGCAAGATGAAACAGAAAATGAGACCAAATTGATGTCTTTTCCCGAGTTCTGAGACGTAGAGAAAGCAGTTAGTTTATTTCACGGGGCAAGCAGCTTTATACAAGGTGTGCTAAAGTCAAAAAATATGATTTTCTTTCCGTCAGAAATCTTTTTAAATAAGAAAAAAAGAAAAGGAGGCGGCCTCTAAAAAGGAAGCGGGCGGGGACGTTAAACATGATATTTGTATTTGGTCTGTAGAAACACGGCTCTATATGTTACTTCTAATCAATATATGATATCTTTATCAGTGTAAAAAGAAAACAAATAGCAATCAAATGCATCCAAAATGATTGCGGGGAATAACCTGTCTCAAAATAGATCTGTCGTAATAAGCTAATCTATTAAGAATACAGCAAACATGATATTGTTTCTTTCATTATGGTATCACATGTGTTTAGAGAGTCTGCTGCTTTATGTAGCTTCCTATGGACGTTTCATTCATCCAATTAACAATTCAACTTGTTTATAATTCCTACACATCAGTGTGTGCCATATGAAGAATATAAGGACAATTTCTAGAACCATGGTCATAAACTCTCAATTTAACTTCACCACTGATTCTGATGGGCTATATAATTCCAGCACTACTACTGAATATGGGCCAATATTTTCAAGTACTGACTATGGGTTGCACCACTCTACTGTGGGTATGGTACCCGATAATAAATTCAACATATTATTTGCTGTTTTGCTTTCAACTCTCTGCTTGGTTATAATTGTACTTAATTTGATAACCATAGTGGCTTTCTTCAGAGTACCCGGCCTGCGTGACACACCCAGAAACCTTCTGATTTTTAACCTCTCCTGTACTGACTTATTGACTGGCTTGATAGTGCTACCTTTGTATTCTCCGACAATCATCACTCCCAATCAATGGCCGATAGGAGAAAACGGCTGCAAAGTGACTATAGCATTCCTGAATCTTTGTATACATGGAAGCCTGTTTGTGCTGATTTCTATAAGCTTTGACCGCTTTCTACTGGTGTACCTTGATTACGAAAAATATATTGTGTGGCAGTCATATACCAATATTTACAAGTTAATTGCATTTAGCTGGTTGTTTGCAATAGCTTCCATTGCTTTTGAACTGGGATGTTGGAACTCTGCAGCAGAAGCCATCATTGACACTGATAAGGACATAGACTTCACCAAGCACTGTTTATCGCCACCAAGACGACTCCGATCATTTGCAATACCTTTTTACGTATGTTTATACTTTGTGCCTGTTACACTAGTTTGTGGCATGAGCATAGCCTTTCTTTGGTTTTTACGCCAGAGACTTCAAAACAGCAGACGTCTTCAAGGACCTATGCCAAATAGAAATATTCGTAGGCGCTATATAAAGCCAGCAAGCACTTTGATTGGTTTAGTATTAGCAATGACTATATGTATGCTGCCTTACTGCCTATTTGTACTAGTGACAGAAATGGTGTGCTTGGATTGCTATAGAGATTTGGATGTTCTCTATGGACTGATATTTCTACAGTTCTGCAATTCTGGTCTGGACCCATTCATATATGCACTGACACAGCAGAGTATACGTACATTTTATCAGAAACTTGTCAAGTCTTTATTAAATCAAGCATCTAAAACACATGAAGTATTAGCTCTATGTGTACAGCTATGTGTCAAGAAAACGGCATCTTGATAGTTCAATACATTTTGGAGTCGCAAATGGCAAGTCAACCTTTTTTTGCCTGATGTTTAATGAATACCTGCTTCCAAATAAAATTAAAATTATCCTCTATAAATAAATGGCCTTACGTTTCCTTTTTTAAATCTCAATTAAGCATTAACCCTAACCCTACTACACCACATGGCAACAGATTCTGTTCCCACAGAGAAAAGTCACCACCCCCCCCCCCCCCCCCCCCAGGATTGAACCACGGACTTCCAGCATACGGGGTGACTGACTTTCCACTACACCACAGGTGTCAAGGCTACTTGGCTCAGTATACTTTGCCAAGTATATAGCCTGCCCTGGGTCCATTTTTTCTTCAAAAAACTTCAACACTGGGTTATACAAAGAGGCTGGCCGTGTTGTTGTGTGGTGTATAGAGTTAGGGTTAATAATGGGGGGCGGAGCATCTGAAAAGAAAAGATAGGTCACAATAAATTCTATGTATTGATATGGAAAATTACCTATCTTTATTTACTGCAACTGCAAGGACGTCTTCTTTAACATAACATTTGCAAATATAATCATGTGAATATGAGGCTGATCGGTTTGTCACGGACGGACGTTTGTGCAAAACATGAGCGAAAAACAGTTTGTAACGAGAGCATCAATGATGCAGAAGCTCAGCTAGCGACAAGCTATAAATTTCATGTATCCATTAGCAGGGGTCGCATTCTGACACGTCTGCGAGTCCTAGACCTCTCACTTTCTTGTAGTGACGCGTCAGATCTCTAATTGGAAAGACTGCGGGTCCCGATCAAAATTGAAGGGACCCCTTAAATTTGACGATGTATGGAAATGGAAACCTTAATAAATTCTGTAAATTACATATCCATCCTTTGCTCACAATATAAATTCATTAAAACTGTCCGTAAAAATGTAAAATTTTCAAATACCCAAACTTCAGGACCCCTCAATTTTGTTGGGGACCCCTTAAATTTGTTTTTTTGAAGTCCTACAGGGTCCTGAAAAAAGTCATGAGACCTATTACATTTTTGATCCAGCGCTATCCCTGTCCATTAGTGACAAGCTGTCAATTTCATGTATTGGATAGATTAGGTCCATAATGTATTGGTTGAGCTATGAGTGTTTTCTTTAAAAATATTTTTAAAACTCAGTAAATCACCCAATTTTATCATTATAAAGTTTTGGATCCAATGTCATTCACACTTGAACAGCTCAAAACATAATAATGTATGCACAAAAATTATCATTTTATATATGTTTACCGCTTATTTTACAACTTGACCTCAGATGACATTTGACCATAAAAGGTGACCTTAATAGGTGACCTTTGACATATGAATGATTAAATAAATAATTAGACACAAAAAACAATGTAAATAAACCTCAAATACATCATTTTAGGACACTGATGAGCTTTTACATTGCCTCTAGATTTTATAGTCTGTTATATCCAGTACCCACTGGCATGACTGGCTTGGTAAATTAAATTATGCCTACCTACACTGGCGAATTCTGCAACTTTTCAGCATTTTACTCAGAACTTTCAATGGATATTTCAACTTAATGTGCACTTTTTAATTCTGCCGATCCCCAAGGATAGTTTAGGGGGCAATGTCTTGCTACACATCCCGTAACTCAAGTGCGCATGCTCAAACCAATTAAAATATGTTGTAGCTATACACAATTTATTCTTTATCGTTATAGTAAGTGTACATACTTCAATCTCGTTGGTTAACACGTATGAAATCTGATCCATATCGTGTAAACAACAAGTCAAACCACACGATATATTCCCATATCGTCGATTAACTGCGTTACCAGATGGTGCGAAATGATATTACGTGTAAAGCGATTGCTTTGCGTCTGTGGAAGAGTTGCTTAAAATACGAATAAAATGGCGGATGATTTAAATGCAACCGAGTCGATTTCTGTTACATTCTGAGGCCGAAATATACCGCAAAAAGGTCTAACCCACGCCATAAAATAAATGATCTGCATGTTACCTAACCAGACATGTTTTGGGCCATATCACATTCGGCATGCGGCCTCATGTGATATGACATGCCAAACCATAGGTATTTTTCCGTATTGTGTGAACATGCAGGGGATAACTAATAGTACGGGACGTGAGGCAAGATATAGCCGTTTAGGGAGTGTTCAGAAATACTTGGGGCCTGGGGGTGGCCAACTTGCAGTTTTGGGTTTCTGAACTTTTTTGACGTAGCTAGGTTATTCATATTGGGGGCGAGAAATGAGAAAGAACCAACAAGACTTTTGTGAGTCAAGAACTGTGCAATTTTTTTTGACTTTACACCTACTTTTGGAACGATTGAGGTACATTTTTGCCCCGGTGGTTTCAGTCAACATTGACTTTGGGTACGCATGATCGTTCCAAAACTCGCGGAAAAGGGCGGTTTTCTGTATCATGTCCGCGGACATTCCGCGAACATACCATGTCCGCGGACATTCCGCGAACATTTTATGTCCACGATTTTCCTAAATTAGGGGTGCTTTTTGAAGCTATGTCCGCGACAGGGCTGGAAAAGATGCAAGGTTTCCCTGCAAGAGAAATTTGATAAAGTTGGATTTACCGCTGGTTTAGCGGCGGAGAGGGCGGCCCCCCATAGAACCATAAAGGGCACATGCAATGCAAATACAAGTGGTGTGATTTGAGTCAAGTCTACGAGGAGGGACCAGAAAGCATTCAATATATGTGCTAGTTGATTATGACATCAATTGTGGAATTATTGATAGCTCTGTGAGTACTATGAAAAGAAAATTCCAGGTGACTGGTTTGAATCTATTCATGATACTCACTGATAATCAATATACCACAAATGATGTCATTTGTGGCGTGTTCATTTTTCTGGCCCTGTTTATTGTAATGGAATGTCCCACAAAGACTTGTAGCAGGATTATCATCCCTTTTCCTGTGCCCTTTAAGCTTTTTGGAAAATTAAGGTCCAATTGATGCCATGGTGCATCATATTATGGAATATCGGCTGTATAATGCCTAATACTCTAAAAAAAAAAACTCTTAAAAAAAATTAAAAAAAATAAAAACATTTTTAGGGGGGGGGGGGGGGGGGGGGGGTAGGGATTTCCTGCGATATGGCAACATTTCCCGGCACAAGGAGCTTGCCGATTTGCCCTCTTTTTCCTGCCCTGGTCCGCAATTTCCCTAAATTAGGGGTGTTTTTTGAAGCTTTGTCCATGTTTTCCAAAAATAAGGGGTCATTTTGAAACCTATGTCCGCGATTTAACAAAATTAGGGGTGTTTTTTGTAGAGGTTTATGTACGCGAAGAAGAAAATAAAATAGAATGTCCTCGTTTTTCCCGCAAATAGAGGGACTATATATAAAGTGTCCTTGGAATGGTGAAAAAGGGGGGTCATTTTCAGGCAAAATGTCCGCCTTTTAGTACGAAAAAGGGGGTCAAATTGGCAAAATTGTCCGCGAAACACCTTCAAATAGGGGGTATTTCAAGATCCTGGAACAATCATGTGTTACCCCTCTGAATACGAAGAGAGAACACCAGGATTTTTTCATCTGTGTACTTTTGACCATCATAATTCCATGATTCCATTCAATATTATTTAATTATTATATTAAACAGTTGTAATTTTATCTATACCAACACTTCACAACAAGGTCATGGCCGAAATTTTATAATACAGCAGTCAATAGTTAGGTCACCCAAGCCCTATATGAAAGCTATGAAGATTGTTAAACGGGGTCAGTCGTCACAAACATGCACAAACACAATAGTCAAACGACCTTGCTATTGTCATGCTATTGTCAACAGTCCCTACACAGAGGTCTGCAGTGCAAATCTGTACGATTTTCGCCATGTAATCTCTATGGCGGATTTCATTCCGTTGTATGAAGCTATGATGTTTGCATGGTCTTCGCTATCTCCAACCAGATAGAGCAATACGTACATGGACTTTTTTGTAGACGAGGGTTCATTTCATGATTTGGTGAGGTTTAGAATGAGTTAGGATTCCTGTAATTTTGAAGACCACGGATTGTCAAAACGTGAATTTCCCGACATTGTACGACATAAATCTGGTCACTAAACGTGTTTAAAACTATTCATTTTATCGTTCTGCAGATGTTATTGACCCTCCTCTAAAATTCTACATGATTTTTAACACGTTTCTTAGTATTTGAGATGCCCAAATAGACCATTTTCCGAAGCTATTTCTAGCAAATATTGCAGTCACTAAGATTCCATTGTTTTCTTGCGTATAACAAAATATGACATGCAGCGTGACCTCCCTACTGGCTGACAGTGTAGCTATTGATATACTGTAAAAGCTGAAATTTTGGCGGCGGTTTTATTTTGGCGAAAATTATGACACGCCAAAATAATGTTTTCAACATTCATGCAGTGCATCCAGAAGGTCACCCACGAAAAAAACAATTCGCGAAATGTCTATGATATCAAAATGTGCGAAAATATCTGTAAATATTGGCTTTTACAGTAGCACACATTGTCTGCTGGTACAGTGGATTGACTGATAAACAGTCATTATATTGTCCATTGTTATGTTGATTAAGGAGTGTGACAGTAACAATAATTGTTTGTTTGGGCAAGCTTTTGAAGACAGGCAGTGGTATAAGGCAACAAAGAATAAATGTTTGTTTGTCCATAGAGGTCCAAAAAAGGTAGGGTCTGTAGGTTGGATAATTTTTATTTTTTTAATTTTTTAAATACGGATATTGTATTTGGGAATATAAATTTGGCATGAATACTGTGAATGATAGTCATCCAAACACAAAACACATCACTTTGATAGTATTGAACTTTTTTTCATGAGTTTGTTAGAATTGAAATCCTGCTCGGACAGATTGTCTGTATAAAGTTGCAATATTGTAGTACTGGTTGCAACACTCGGTCAAAGGGTATTTTTTGTAACAAATTTGCAATGCGCAGATACCGTGAACATGTTGTCGGTCGCCGCCATTTATTATGATAGAAAATTTGCAAAAAGTGAAATAACATAGTGGTGATGTTCTGTTAGATATATATACGTGAAAGTATTACTAAACCTATTTTTTCCCAAACTAAACAAAAGAAATGTTTTATATTATGTTGAAATCAGCTTACAGCGTACGAAATTAGGAATAAGACGGTCCTTTTGGCCATTTAAATTGCTCAAAAAAAAGTTATTTTAAAAAAATAATAGAAAATAAAAAATAATATGGTCGGCACCAAGGTACATGGTCGGTCGGATGTGGACAAACAAACAAAAAAGTATTCTTGGCCTAAAGGAACTCCTGTTTGTTTTGAATTTGACACAAGCTCAAATAATGATCAACAATTTCTTGATGCACCCCAGGATGCTTCACTTTCATCACATGACCAGATGACCTTCAGTTGTTAATTACTTTAACACATGTGTGACACTGTTTGTTCTGGTGATATTAAGCCCTGCTAATACTGTAGGGGCGCTAAGCATTATGGGGTACATCAAGAAATCTTCTTTGAATAATGATAGTGATAAATGACTTGGCTTGCATGTGCTTGCTTGACCTGGACGAGTTTCAAGACACCCTAGTTTTTTGGTTAAACCTTTAATAACATTTTAACGCAAGTGAAAAACGTCAGGAAATGCATCTCATATGTTGTATCGTAACATATCTAGAAGATATGCCGAGTCACTTTTTTAAATGTTTTATCTGTTTTGTCTTAATTGCCATTTTCTGGGCCATTTTTACTTCCTAGCGTTTAGAAACTCACCATGCTATCACTGACCTTTCGAACGTGATAATAAGAGCCTCATCCTACTGTAGTAGGCTGAGCTAAAAAGTAACTACTGACATTTATTCAACTTTTTATGTTTAATGTTATAGAGAATCATCAACTTTATTGAAATACAAAAAAAAAAATAAGGTGTGGTTTGTTACTAGAAATAGAACGACGAAAATGTTTGTGTCACGGACGGACTAGATAGAAATAGGGTTCTCTACCTTTTAGTGCTTCTTTTTAATTTCTATCTAGTCAACTCCATATTCCCCAATGCTTTCCAGGTCAATAGTAAGTAAGATACATGGTTTGAATATCTGATACACAGCATTTGAAAATATTTCTTATTTTTTACAGGGGTAGGGTAACAAACTTTGTCACGGACGGACATTTTTGAGCGTCACGGACGGACACAAATGTTAACTACATAAAAAACTTTGAAATTGCCACTTATTTACACTTTAGTATGAAAAAATGGTATCAAATACTTACAAAATAGTACGAAAAATGTTAAGTCATGAATTTTCAGTCTTAGTAATAAAAAGCAGTCAAGATATTAGTCTTTTTCCAACACTACGGACAAGATAGAAATAGGGTTCTCCGGACCTTTAGTACTTCTTCTTAATTTCTATTTAAACAATTCCATATTCCTCAAGCTTTCCATGGTCAAATAGTAAGTGAGATACATGGTTTGATACACAGCATTTGAAAACAGATTTATTGTTTACAGGAGAAGGGTAGACCTGTAACAAACTGTGTCACAGACGGAAATTTGTTAGCGTCACGGACGGACACAGATGTTGAAGAACTTTGAAATTGCCACTTATTTACATGACAAAATGGTATCAAATACTTACAAAATAGTAAGAAAAATTGTATGTCATCATTTTTAGTAATTAAAAAGGATCACAATATACCAAAACCAGTGTGATGGTTATATTCAAAGGTTGCAGAATTTGGCACTTCGATAGCAGAGGGTGATCTGTTCAAGGTTAACATTGGTGTGAAAAATACTTTTTGATATTGATATTGAAATGTACCTCACAATATTGGACAACATCTTGGATAACTGAAACTGCATTCTAAAAGAAGAAACAATGCGGAAAAGTTTTCGGAACAGTCCATTATTGCCCAAGGGGTAGAAACAAGATGCGTCATGGACGGACATTCTTAGTAGAAGTTGACCTTGCCATATTTTATGTTAATGAAACATTTTCAATATTTTTAGATTAAAAATTGATAGATGGCACATTTACCCGTTAAATAAGAAATATATTTCAGAAAAAAAGTTCTGGGAAGTAATTACCCTGCCCTTGTGATAACTTTTTGATGCAGAGCTGTCCGTCCGTGACACAAAAAAAGTTTTAAAGTTTTACAACTTTTTTCAAGGAAAGAGAGAAAAAATAAAAACATAGTGAGCTATCTCCCCTATATACCCCCTTTCTCATGTAGAAATGAAACTTAACAATGGCGTCAATAAATAAGTTAAATCCGTGATTAACAGTTGTCACGGACGGACACAAATTTTGTCACGGACAGACATTATTCAGTTCTGAGTACAAATGCCAAACTGAATCCTGCCCCTCTTACCATAAATGGCAATAGATAGACCTGCTGCATCATATAAATAGACTGTATGCTGTGATACAACTTTGTAAAACAATTTTGACCCTTCTTTGATAAATTTTGTTCGATTAATTGTGTAAAAGATTGTAAGTGTATGCTGTGATACAACTTTTTAAAACAATTTTGACCCTTCTTTGATAAGTTTTTGTTCAATTAATTGTGTAATTAAAGGTTAGTGATAATGGATACATGTAGGCATCCGTGTTTTGAGTTTTTCAAAGTTTCATGAAGAAAAAGCCTGCAACTTTTGATAGTGCAAAGCTTAAAATTAAATTTGTGCTAACATCTCCAATGATACTTTCTGATTTCAATGCTGTTATTTACTTTTATTTTACATACACTTGTTATATGGGGCAATTTTAAACAGTGTCTTTTAACTGATCTCATGCTACCCCTTTTATTTACAAGCATTATTTCAGCATGTAAAGGCAGTAAGGTTAACAAGCGCAAGCTATACTACAGATTCACCAAAGAAGATCTGCTGAGGTTCACAAATGCGCAAATAAGCAAATGACTTCATTTGACTTCAAGTAATTTTACAGTGCACCTGGTGAGCATCATAACATGTGCTCACTGCTGTAGCAAACCTACTCATTTGCATAAAGGGCATACCTGTATGGACTAGTTCATTTAATGGTAAGAGGGGTGGTATGCAGCTTTGCTTGTGAGCTCAGAACTGAACAGTAGCTAACAGTGTCCGTCCGTGACAAAATTTGTGTCCGTCCGTGACAACTTTTAATTAAAGATTTAACTAATTTATGCCTGCCCTAATTAATTAATACTCCTGCATGGGAAAGAATACATATAAGGGAGATACTTCACTATGTTTTTATTTTTTTACTTTGTCCTCGAAATTAGTTTAAAAACTTTTAAACTTTTTTTGTGTCACGGACGGACAGCAAAACATCAAAATGTTAACGCAAGTCTAGCGATATAACTTCCCCAGAACTTTTTCCCCAAATATTTATCTTATTTGATGGAAAAGTGTGTCAGCTATCAACATTACATCACAAAACTCTGAAAATGTTACATTAACATAAAAATATAGCATGATGAACTTAAACTAAAATGTCCGTCCGTGACGCATCTTGTTTTCACCCCTTGGACAATAATGGACTGTTCCGCGAACGTACCGCATTTTAATTTTTTCAAATGCAGTTTCAGATAGCCTAGATATTGTCCAACATTGTGAGGTACCTATCAATATCAAAATCAGAAATTTATTTTTTCATAACCATGTTAACCTTTAACCGATCAGCCTCATATATATAAATAAAATGTGCCACAATTCCTGTGGTTATGTCTAATTCAATTCAATATTTCTATGTCAAACAAGATCTATTTGTGTCATGATAAAAAACACACTTTAGTGACCCATTTCCTAATTGGTATTCTACCCCCCCCCCCAAAAAAAAAAACCCCACCCCACCAACCTTGGATGATTGTCATGTCATTTCTTTTTTTTCAAGGCAGCTACTTCACAAAAGTCTGTCCAACATTATTAGTGTATGGCGTTAGGAAGTAATGGCTGTTGCAGTGAATCTCTTTGCTACATCCTTTCTTGGAACCAACATTTTCTATCATCCTTACACCCTAAGCTACAATAATAGGGTTGTCCTCAGAAGGTTAATCTATGTACTGCAGACAAAGAACTATAACTGCAACATGCAGTGAATGTGAAATAATGTAACTTTAAATCGTTAATGATATGTGGGATGAGCTGGAGTAGTCAAAGCATGTGATGCAAACAAATGTACGAAATATTTTCCCCCTATGATAAAAGTAGTGCCAGTATGCCTTATATAACATATTACGTTATGCATTAGTTAACAATAAATGTAAGCCAATTATACAAAGGTAAGCCTGGGTTCTGGACCAACGCTTTGGAAGGGAGTTCCCCAGAAGGGCAACTCTAGCCTTCGAAAATTTCTTGGGCAGAACCATTGAGACGAGCACAAAACTATATGATCCAGACCCATATACCCCTGAAAAAACCTGCCAGTCATTGGCTGAACCAGGCACCCAGACATCTGACGAGCCCGCTCCAGAATATGTGATGGAGCCAAGTTCAGTCCAATGCCAGCGGCCCTAGGTAGAGCACTGTCTGAGAAAGACCCATCCAACTCCTCCGACTTGGTGACTGGGTGGGATGTGCGGAGGGATTTTCACACACAAAGTTGACTACTCCAACCAAACATTGAAGGGAAAGCCAAAAGAAGCACGAAACATGCCTGACATTCGAAAGAAACAGGCTACCTGATTGGACAAGAGACAGACATGCAAAAAAATATGGCCAATCACAAAACTCAATTTACACAGAATGCCAAGACCCAGCTACTAATCACTCAGGGTTGACCTTGCTGAAAATAGCAAAGGCAGGGCAATTTAGTGGCTATACGCCCCCTGATATTTTACCTGAAAAGCAAATGCAAAATGTCTAAAATAAGAACCTTTTGAAGACAAAACCACTTTTGATTAGACAGGACTAATAAAAACCGGATTGGTGCCTTTGCAGACCTGCCAACTTTTCACCTATCATAGAAGTAGTGCCAGTACGCCTTATGATGAATTAGTTAACAATAAAAACAATCTTTTTTGCTCTTTTACACTAATTGACATGATCGAGGTTCAATTTGCCTTTAAATAAGCTTCTAAAAATGAAAATTATGATTATTAATTTATTTTTTGAGGGGAGGGGCACATCGTGTGTTTAGTGCGTGAAAATTGCTATCTTTGTACTAATGTGACTGTCATAATTCCACGATTCCTATCCCCTTGTCAAATGAACTGACAGTGCCAAACACAACCGACAGACTCTAATATTGAGGGGAGGGGGGAATTTCCCCCTGGCCTGCACCCCTCCCCCAGGCTGCACCTCTGGATTAGCTTAGCCTGTTATATCGATAATATTGCATTTATTTATCCTTATTGGATGAGATCATAACACATACCTCTCTTCCTTTCCGTCTTCCTTATTTTGGTTATACAAATCCCCACCCCCAGTTTAAATCAATAATAGAACCCTTTCTTTTCATTGAATATCCGTCTCATGAGTGGCTATTAATTACAACCCACCGACTTTATAGTAGTTAGTTTTATTTTGTATTTGGTCAATAGTAATTAAAGCATCCAATATGATCATGGGGAAAACCTGCCTATAGATAGATCTGTCGTAATAATCTAATCTATTAAGATTACAGCAAACACGATATATTGGTTCTTTTATATGGTATCGCCTGTGTTCATAAAAGAGTCCGCTTTGTAAAGTATCGGTGGGTTTCATCTATACAATTTGTTAATTAAACTACTTGTTATACTTCCTACACATCGCTACGTGCCGTATGTACGAAAACTAAAGACAATTTCTGTAACCATGGATATAGACTCTAGCTTTAACTTCACCACTAATTCTGATGACCTCAAGACTACTGCCGATGGGGCGATATTTTCCACTATTGCTGATGAGGAAATGATTTCGACAATTGACTCTGGGTTGCACCACTCTACTGTGGGTATGGTACCCACCTATCAAGTCAGCATATTCTTTGCTCTCTTCCTTCCGACTCTCTGCTTGGTTATAATTGTACTAAATTTGATAACCATAGCAGCTTTCTTCAGAGTACCCTGCTTGTTTGACAAACCCAGAAACCTGTTGATTTTAAATCTCTCCTGTGCAGATCTGATGACAGGCTTGATAGTGTTGCCTTTGTATTCTCCAGCATTCATAACACCTAATCAGTGGCCGGTTGGAGAAGGTGGCTGTAAACTGACATTCGTATTCCTGAATCTTTGTGTACATGGGAGCTTGTTTGCACTCATAACGATAAGTCTTGACCGCTTTCTACTGGTGTACCTTGAATATCACAAATATATTGCATGGCAGTCTTATCCCAATATTTACAAGTTAATTGCAGGTTGCTGGTGTCTTGCTATGACTACAATTGCTTTTGAACTTGGATTTTGGAACTCGGCAGCAGAAGCCATCATTGACACTGATACGGACATAGACTTCACAAGGCACTGTTTATCCCCGCCAAGAAGACTCCGATCATTCGCAATACCTTATTACATATGTTTATACTTTACACCTGTAACGCTAGTTTGTGGTATGAGCATAGCTTTCCTTTGGTTCTTACGTCAAAGACTTCAGAACAGTAGACGTCTTCAAGGACCTGTGCCAAATAGACAGATTCGAAGGCGCTATATAAAGCCAGCAAGCACTTTGATTGGTTTAGTATTAGCAATGACTATATGTATGCTGCCTTACTGCCTGTATGTTTTAGTGACAGAAATAGTATGTATGGATTGCTATAGAGATTTGGATGTACTCTACGGACTGCTTTTTCTACAGTTCTGCAATGCAGGTCTGGACCCATTCATATATGCACTGACGCAACAGAGTATACGTACATTTTACAAGAAACTTTTAAAGTCATTTTTAAATCAAGCATCTAAAACTCATGAAGTGTTTGCTCCATGTATACAACCATGTGTCCAGCAATCTGCATCTTAAAATGCACTAAATTTGGAATTCTTAAGTTTTTATACAATAGTCTTGAAGTTATGAGCACACCCCCACCTTTGACTATCATTTGAGGGAATCGCATTATTTCATCCATTAAGGGGGGGGGGGGGATCTTAGGAGGTTTGTTTATTTGATTTCTATCCAATTTCAAGACATCAGTCGGGGGAATCAAAACCAAATTAGTATAAAAATAGCAAATGTGTTCATTATTGTCGCCATATTAAGTTAGGTACAAAGCATACGGAACAGGTAGGGGTAGGGAGGGGTAAAAATTTGCAATGGCGTACGTAACTTAAATGGTGATTTTGGAATAAGTAAAAAATAAATAAAAGAATAAATAAAATAAGAAATGAAAACATATATCTGGTCTAATATTCATTATTTCTGATGACAGGCACTTCATGTTTGTACAGGGTGAGTCAGAAAGAACGAGCACCTTTTAGTGAAGGTGCCACAAACATTTCAGGCCCGCATATTCAAAACCAATGATAGTGCTAAAAAGACCAACTAATTGGCTTTAATTTGAATTCGAACATTTCATCAAAATGTTACAACAATTTTAGTAGAACCTGGTATTTTAAAGCCAATCCACAGGATATCAATAACATTGTTTGGCTTATTTGGGGATGCCAATGAATGTTGGATACAAAATCAGTGGACTGACAAGCCTGAATACATGAAATGAAACTGAAAAGAGGCATTTCAGCTGATTCAGAAAGCGAACCTCATTGGTGTAACATGATAACGCAATGGTTAAATTTGAGAAATTCTTAGTTTGAGTGAAAGGCCAAATTACAGGTCTTTATAGCGCAACCATTTTGTTTTGAATATGACACGAAAAATGTGCCTGTTCTTTCTGACTCACCCTGTATGTAACACTTTGTTTTATTTACATTCAAGTCCAAGTTTTATCTATTCTTATGTTCTGTCTTACCCTCAAGAAATATTTCAGGCCATATTGGTATATCTGTTTTCTCTGGTCTACCTTTGCATTTGACTCCATATTTGGTATGTCTTTGGTATTTAGGCTGTCAGTTGATCCCAGGGGGTATAAAAGTTGTAATCATCTGTGTGAATGCAATCTCAAACACTACCCTTAATGTGGATTCTCAAAAAAGGAAAAGTTACCCTTAACAAGGATTTAGCTCGATGAATCATACTCTTAGCAAAGGATATAGGTCCTCAAGACGGAGTTTAGATGGAAATAAACACAAATGAAGTATAATTGCGTGATGCAATTGTATTGTCTAACCATTTTGGGCTATTTTTACGATGATGCCCCGTGGTTATCGGCCCAAGCTACCCTTAGCACGGATTCATGTTGAAAAATACACCCTTATTCTCTGAAATTGGTGTGATTTTGATACCCTTAGCATGGGCCACGCTTTGTGGCCGAAAAAGCACCCTTAATCCGAACTTTCGTTCACACAGATGATTACAACATTATACCAGACACCCCCACCCCCACACCCTGAGGTTTAGTCTTACATCCTTCATTCATTGAAACTGGAAGTATAACAATTCTTTCCCAATACAAGTAAATTTGGGACTTTGGCAATCTATATTTGCCTCAGAATCACGACTTATGATTAATTGTCCTCAACTTCCAGATTTCTTATTATGAGTGTCCCTACCATATTTTATATCAGCCTAGATAGCGGTTTTTCATGAATCTACATACCCAACCCCTAAATTGTCAATATAAACCTGGGACCTAACATGATATTTCTCTGATGTGTCTGTATTTCCGGGGGGGGGGGTTGGCACTGACATTGGAAAGGGATATAGGTATGGGCCGCCCTGAAGACCCCTCACCCTCTTCTGTTCGCTCTTAAGGGAAGTGTCAACCCAAAATATATGAAATTTATCAAGCACTGTAACTTTTAAACTAATAATGTAATGTACATAAAAGTATACAATTTTTCAAATGAAATGAGTCGGAGAATCCATTTTTGGTATTAAATTTCCCCCAAAATAGTGATTTCTACATTTTTGCCCAAAAATCACTTTTTTTGGCGCCAAAATTTTTCAGACAACCTAACAAAATCAGTTTTTAATTAATATTTTCAAAATTTCACCAAAATCATCTAAAGTCAATTATCTAGGAAGCACTTTTTTTTTTTGGCTTAACAATTTTTAGTTTTGAAAATATTGACCAAAAAGTGCCCAAAAAATGTTTTTTTATCTCAAAAATCACATTTTCGGCACCTTTTGGTCAATATTTTCAAAACTAAAATTTTTTAATCCAAAAACAAAAAGTGATTCCTAGATAATTGACTTTAGATGATTTTGGTGAAATTTTGAAATTTTAAATCAAAAACTGATTTTGTTAGGTTGTCTGAAAATTCGTAAAATTCCTTCAAATTTGAACTTCTAGAAAACATCGGTTTAGTTAAAATATTGACATTTTCCACCATTTAAAGTTAAATATTCACGGAATACACGGGCGTGTGACCTAAAAGGCGAGTATACCATTATGAACAATCAAATAAACTATCAGATTAAATTTATATTGTCACAATGTGAAGAAATTGGAAGAAAACTGAAATTTAAATGATCGTAAGATTGGCCTTTGTTTACATTTTTAGACATTGTTTTGCGCTCTTTTGTTTTTCGCGTCTACGTCGCAGATATTAAGCGGCGCGTCTAGTATTACGCACGGGAATATTCAGCGCGCGACGCAATGATCGAACAGCTGTCGCAGCATTTGAAAAGCGTGGAACTCCGCTTAAATTCCCGCCAAATAACCATGCGCCTTTTCCTGACTCAAACTTACCAAAACAACAATTTTTAATCACCCAAAAGAACGAGAAATAATCGCTTCCGATTAGTAACTTATGATGGTAATGATAGAATACATATAAAAGTATGAAATAATAGAGAAATATGAAATTCAATTTTTGAAACAAATGCCGGGTTGACACTGCCCTTAAGACCCCGCTTTTGAGGGGGGGGGGGGAGTTATGCATGCTTTGTACGCAAGTAATAATGGTGATCATTTTGGACAGCCCCTTAGTTCAGACTCGTTATTACATGTCATTAATCAAACGCAGGGATCTTCACAACTGTGTATGAATAATATACCATATGTTACTTAGAATTATTTGCAGTCGATTCAATATATGGGCCCCCTATATGACATCATTATCAGTATAAAAAGTGAACAAATAAGAATTCACTTTTACAAAAAATATTTCGGGTAACCAGGTACACAATTACCCTAAATTCCCACCCTTAGCTTACTCTATTCAAAGCTTTGTATTTCACACTAGATTGGTCTCATAATTTCAACAAATAAAGTTCAGATATATTTAACTTCATATCCTGAAATATGAAACAGCTACTTTTCCTACTTTTCCAGTGATAAGCTCTCCTGTTTTTGGACGCAGTTTTTTGGGACACGCTGTAGATACATAATCAACATTTATTATAAGGCACCTCTCCAACTTAACCAAAGCGCCATGAAACAAAAAATAAACCAGTGAAAAAATATGGTCAATATGATGGATAGAAATGAGACTTCGAAATCTTCTTCAACCTAGGCAATGTACATGCCTTACGAGTTTCTTGGGAGGCTGATCTACAGTGAGGGTGCAGAAACATCAAACAATTAATTGCCAATATGATGTTCCCCATATGAGCAGTATGAAGAAGATGATCATGTAATGAATCTACAATCATAGAAAAAAGGTGTTCGACCACTGACCCTTGTTTGCACCTTTTAATTACCATATAGTACGCATTTTTAGAGTCATGTGAAAATACCAATTTGCATCTGCTAGCCTGAAAGCTCCCCTTCAATATACCCCTCCCCTCCCCCCACTAGGCCACGGGCTGATTTTTGGCAAGTTGGGCGACTCAACATTGAGCAGGGGGGAAAGGGGGATGACTTTACATTAGGCCTACTAAGTGTTCGAACACTTTTTTCTAACATTGTAGTAGTAGAAGCAGGTTTGAGTTTATGAGAAAGAAAGTCTGGAAGATAATCTTGTGACCATAGGTATGGTCTCAGGTGAATGGTATGTGAATGTTATCACATTCTAAAACAAAATTTGACTGTAAGAATCTAGCATACAATGTCATATTCCTAAGGAATGTGGAACATTGAAAAGAAGCCATATCTCTAAGTGAACAAATAATGTTGTCAAGTTTGGCATATTAAATGTATGTGTTTCGAAAAAGCGCTCTGACATATTTCTTCTATCTAATAAAGTTGTGAACTGTTGTGTATCAAGTAATGGGCTTCAAACATGTTTATTGTAAAGGGTTTAATGTAGATATTGCCATGACTTCAATCAAAATCTTTTTTGAGATATATTACACATTAGGCGATATAAACCTCACCTTACGTCAAGGATCAAGATACATTATCATATTCATTGTGTTATAATCAACCCATTATCTAACAAAAGGGGAAGGCCTGATGGGGAAAACCCAACCTATACCACGCTATGTACAGGGTGAGTCAAAAAAAAGTGTACTCAACGTCAGCGATTTTTTTTAGAAAAAGTATTCGTTTGTTTTCAAAACAATATACTACGGTATAAAGACAAATCAATTAGCTTTAATATGAATTTTATCTGGTTTAGATTGGTTGAGGGAAACTTATTTTACGCTGTTTTGAATAAAAGTGACCAATTTAACGTCCGAACACGCTTTCCAGATCTTGACCATTATATTTCATAAGATACGACCAATAAAAATTACAATACCGACAGCGAAAGGATCAATTCCTTTGTTATGAAATGATTAAAGTGTGGTAATTGTGTCATAAATAGGCCTTAAAGCTGTCTATTGTTTTAATCGATTAGGAGACAATTTTGAACAAGTGTATTGTCTACTTAATTCTTTTAATAAACAAGATGTGTAATGCTTTACATCATAATCCTAGTAAACATTATTAAGCTCGTTAAGCTTGAAATTAAAAACCCGTGTTTTAGGTGAAAAAACAGCTCCTGTACAGAAATAGTCATATTTACTTAACGGTGTCATCAAATAGCGTGATTTTTTTTCCAGATGGTAGCAAAGAAATGGCGCAATCATTTAAAGTTTTGTTTGCCTTGATTTTGTGGTTAAAAAATTTTTTTTGTTGATTTTTTCAATTAGGGTACACTTTTTTTTGACTCACCCTGTATATTAACTTTTACAGCTACTTATCTATACTTGAAGGCTATGGTGTGTGATAGCTGAAGAGATTAATAAGATATCTCCATTTAGAATCATTTTATCAATTGGTTTTTTTTCTTCTTCAAAGGTATAGAGAGAAAACTACGGCATGTTTGCTCTTTAAATATTTTCAAAAAGCCATATCTGCTGTTAAATTCCAGGAAGCAGAAAAAAACCAACCAACTTACCAACCATAAAACAACACCCAAGCCTTAAAATAAAGGGAATAAAAACATTACATTTATCTTAAAACATGGATTTAGTCATGAACATAATAAGCAACAGCAGTGAAATTATACATGTATGACATTTGGGATTTTGATTGAAACCAACCTTGGTTGAAAGAAAGAGTTATGATTTTGTATTTCCTTAATGTATTTGATTTAATCTTGAAAGGGCAAAGTACAATTAACATATTGATATTGATTGTGGTGAAACTATTTCTTTACAAACTCAAAATCCGGGTCTATAAATATTGCTTAATTACTCAATACAAATTACAAATCATACTTCTATCTTTAGCCAGGTCAAACTGGTCAAACAACTGATACTGAAAACATCATAAACCAAAGTGTCCCTGTACAAATGCATCGTTTTATATCACTTCATGACATAAATTATAGTCAAGATGTCTTACAACTTTCTTCCATTGGAGTCCAGCAACTCCTCACTGGATAGTGTCAAGGTCAATTGGGCTTATGCCATTATACTTCCATTCAGTTCTCTTCTGGCTACTATTCTCAATTTAGCTACCATCTACGCCTTCTGGAAGTTACCAGCGTTACGTCGGAAACCCAGTGAGCTCCTGATATTGAACCTGTCCTGCACTGATCTCCTCACTGGAATGATCCTGCTGCCGCTTGTTTCACCGCTCTACATAACCCCCGATAACTGGCCTTTTGGTGAAGTTGGATGCCAAATTGCCGTACTGATCCTCAACATTAGCCTCCCAGCTAGCCTATTTGCACTGATCAGCATAAGTACCGATAGATTCCTATTAGTTTATATGGAATATCCTAAATATATCCAGATGCAATCACACTTTAGGATTTACTTAACAATCGTAGCTTGTTGGGTTGGTGCACTACTGACAGGTGCCATTGAAATAGCATTGTGGGATTTTGCCACAGAACACATCAAAGATAGTATTCAGATTGACTTCACCAAACATTGCTTATCGCCGACAAGACGTATTCCATCTTTTTCTCTGACATTCTTTCTCACCCTGTATTTTCTCCCTATAGTACTGGTTTGCTCATTAAGCATTGCTTTTCTATACAACCTTCATCGTAGGTTGGTTATGACTAAATCTAGATGCAAACCTGTAGCAATGGGTGCTGTAAGTCAGCAAGGGGATACACAAGACCTACAATCCTCGCTGCCATCTGGCAACACCCATCAGCCTACTATTCAACACCAAAGTAAAGATGGACACGTTACTCCTGACAACCAGGAAACCTCTTCACTGTCATCTAGTGAATTCCAGAAACCATCAATAGTTACAGCTGCTGAAAGCCAGCAACCATTGCCACTTCTGCGTAAAGAATCACAACTACAGATTACCAAACGTCACAGGTCTGGAATAGTTAATGAAGGTCACAGGATATCTGCCCTGTTGTCCAGTGATTGTCTACAACAATTAGAAACCTTAAATCAAACCAATTCTAATTCATCCAATGGAAGTCAAAGACCTCACTCACTACCAGTCGAACTGTCTTGGCAAGAATCACAGACTCAAAATCAAAGCAATTCTGAAACAGCAGCTGCTGAAAATCAACGGCCATCCTCACTCCCAGCTAACTTGGAACAACAACAGTTGAATACCCTAAGTATCTCTGAAACAATACCAGCTATGATCCCAGCCAGTGAGTCTCCCCAACAGCAACAAATGCGTGATCGTCGCACACGGAATCATTACATTAGACCCGCAGCCACATTAGTATCACTGGTTTTAGCAATGGCTATTTGTATGTTGCCTTACTGCATGTATGTACTGGTGTTGGATTTTCTGTGTACAGTTTGTACACCAGATGCTCATATTATATATCTGTTGCTCCTGCTTCAGTTCTCCAATGCTTACATAGATCCTATACTCTACGGCATGACTCATAGAAAAATACGTAGATTTCACATTACAAATATGAGGAAATTACTCAAACATTGTCAAACTTTCATAACTAGGTTAAGAGGACTTGAGAATCTTTGTCAACATTGTCAATCTGAAAAACATAAAACAGAGACAGTTGACATTGAATTGAATGACATACAGTCAAGTCACATGACACAAAGTCAAACATAAACATAAAGTGCTTCTTCTCAAATGACATTGTATGTTTTTGAGCCCTTCAGCATGTATACAGATAAACTACCCAACAGTTATGCATAGGAAGTGTTGCTTTATTCATGTTCAGGGGCAAGATCTCTTACAAGGTGTTGATAGATGTATTTTTGGCCCTTGAACATGTTTAGGGCAGACTACCCAAAGGTTATACGTTTGAAGTATTACTTTATACCTGCTGAAGGGCCAAATGGAGATAAAAGGTTTTGTCAGAACAGTAATGATATTTGGTGCCTCTTATTGCTGTGCATCTCCTTGTTTCTATAAAGAGATCCCTGTTCATTTTAGAAAAAGCATTTTTGTGGCTTTCTTTCAAGGCTAATTGTATTTTTCATATCACATGACATTTTATTAAATTATTTTGATTTTCACTGTATTCTTAGAAGAGATCTATATGTGCTAATTACTATCTGGTACCATTGGTTGGATGTCATATTATGCAATCTTTTCCAAGTGACGCCCTCTATCCTTGACTTTTACTTCAAAAGCAGATTTTCTTGCAGACTTGCATTTTTGATGACGAAACGTACAGATTTTTAAGTTACAGAGTGATATGATTCTTATTTACTTCAAAATCATGGTTTGAATACATTGAAATTAACAACTTATTTTCTGAGTGTTTTTTTGATCATATATAGAATTCCATGGGCTGACACCGTGTTAACGCCGATTATAGTGTTTCCAGCTACGATCGCAAATGTACACAAGTGAACAGAATAGTATGGAATGCTTTATGATGAAAATTGAAACAAATAATTTACGTTGAAAAATTGGAAGGAGATTTCCATTTTGACTTAGTTCTGTGATGGTTTTTTCACGGAAAATACAGTCAAGATAGATTTATGAGACCCGGAAAGTCTTTCCAGATAAGTCAAACTTCATTATAAGAGAGAAGAAAATATGTGCAAAATATTGATAAGGATCCCGTAATATTGCTTTAAAACGACTGTGCCCTAATAACACTTTTAAGAGTTAAAACTCTCAACTAACTGTCAACTAAGTGTCAAACATTGATAAACTTGTTGATAACAGCGCTCTCTAGCCACTAGCATAAGAGCCAATAAGCCAAAACTGCCATTTATACATATTTCAGGTCCACAAATCAAAGTCCTATATTTGACTAATAAACTACGCCGATTGATTCACAGCTCATGGTACATAATACAACACAGATTTTAGAATCCATTGCTTGCCACCAATGAAATCAAGTGTTTTAACTTTTTTAATTTGGCATTTCTTGGTTATGTCCAAAATGGCACCATTGCTGCAAACGCCTATAACATTGACAAGAATCTAAAATGGCATGAAGTACGCACAAATTGCTATATTATGTATACTTAATTGTTCAGGTTAGTCTGTTTCTGTACCCTTAAATTCAACATTGAAAGTAAATTTTCAAAAATTCTACCATGTGATGTTGCTACACGCAAGAATATTTGCTTTATCAACTACATTCATCAGAGGCATAAGCACTACATACCCCAGGTCGACCTACTTGTAGGTCTTTTGTCATCACAAGTTGGTTACAAAATCCCTTTGAATAGACTGCACCAAGGTGATTCCCTGTTCTACGGGACCGAACGACCCATTTTTTCCATTTTTTCCCCTCCAAATTTGGGGACATTTTAAGAATTTATTTTTGTTTTGTTTTTGAAATTTTTGAAAATTCATGAAAAATGTCTGATATTTTTTGTTTTTGAAACCCCCAAAAAACAAAGACAAGGCCCGACTGACCAACTCTACCTGAGAGGTCCGTTTTCCCGTAGAACAGGGTTTTTCCCATCGCCTAATTAAGCCATGTTTATCGAGAAGGACACAGGTTCAAATCTTCTGTTTGTTAAAATAATTTAAGACATCAATACCAGACTTCTTAATGACTAAATGGCTTTGAGCATCCCAAGCATTTATACAGATAGCATGCACACAAATGTTTAACAAGTTTAATACAATTAATATTGTGCTGAATGTACTTAAAATGTGCTGGAATAGTTACCTTAAATCATTTGAAACATTATGTGATCATTTGAATGATAATTCCATGTTGTTATAAGTATTTGTGAGTGGAAATTGTCATGTCTGAATACCTGCTATCTACTGAAGATAGCAAAAATTAGCGTAGCAATATTACATTTTGTGAGGACAGCTACCATCCTTTTTAAAAGAAATACTTGTCAGGACAGCTTTCATCCTTTTTGAAGAAATTCTTGTTGAATTGAATGACTAGGTGTTTGTTTGACTGAAAAGGGGGTAAATGCACTGTTGTACAACAATAATCAAAATAGATTCCAAAATGATAAAGTTGATGACTTTCCCCACCAATGTTCAAATTTGATTAATTCATCTACACTAACACAGCAGCATGTATGTCATACTAGTTTTATTATATTCCTCATACAATTCCCTAGGAATCGTTTTTTTGAAAATCTTTATTATTTTTTGAATAATTGACCAAAAAGTTTTTTAGCACTTTTTGGTCTATAATTCAAAAAATAATAAAGATTTTCAACAACAAAAAAATGATTCCTAGGGAATTGTATGAGGAATAAAATAAAACTAGTTTGACAAAATTTGACACAATATATTTTGAGTTATCTTTGCAGAACCTAAAATGGGTCAAAAAACATGTTTTTTATAATTTTTTCCAAAATGGTCAATTTCATGATCATGGTTGGATTCATTGAACCCTTTCCTACAAAAAAAATGTATACTTTTATATAGATTAAATGAATAATGAAGAAGTTACGGCAGTTTTACGGAGGCTATACCGAAGGTGCACAGCTCCCTTAAATGGTTTTGCCAGTTACGGCAGTTTTACGGAGGCTATACCGAAGGTGCACAGCTCCCTTAAATGGTTTTGCCTCCAAATTACAGGCATTTTACACAATACCTTCATGTATGTGACCCTCACATCTTGAAATAGTTCTACAAAGCTTAAGAGTTCACAACATAAGCTCAGGCCTACTCCATCATCCATGCATGGATTCAAAGTAAACATAAGCTTACTTCATAGATTCAAAGTAGGCCAAGTTTTACTTATTATAAGCTTCATTGTAAGTTACTCTTATGCTCAGTATTACCCCCCCCCCCCCCTCCTTCCCCACATTTCCCCTAATCAGATGCTTACATGACATTATATTACCTTATTTGTACTCCGTGCACCATACTATAACTATACAGGACTGCCGAATTTGATTCGAGTGCTCAGCTCAGGTTGTCTGCGGTTTCTGTAAAAATCATCTTTTCTTCTCTAGCATAGAATTACAGTTTCCAATAGGCGTACTTACAAAACACATTAAAATGGGTCAAATTAAGGCAAAAATTGGATCGAAACAATCTCAATCTGGTTGAAAAATCCTTTTACAATATTTGTCTGCGATAACATTCAAAAACAGCTGATATCTAACCTAATTAGACTTAAATACGGGGTCAAGGGTCAACTCTTGCCGAATTTCTTTAAGGGTGCACACTACTAAATAGAGGCCCATAGGGATATGTACAAAATTAGTGATATAAAACCCTATTTTGACCACTACATTTTGAAATGGGACCTTTTAGAGTGAATTTTGCTTGAAGATGATTACAGAAGTGAAAACAGTAGGTAGGGTAGCCTGCTCAATTTCCCAAATGACTGGCTTGTATGTCACAATACAGAAATAGATAACTAGATAAATACATAACTACAGTGTTTTTAAAGATATGGTATGTAGGCGTATAACCATTTTAAACTTACAAAACTATAAAGCTTTTACACAATAATTTGGCAATTAAAATGGTAAGTTGTAACACTCTTGCTTGTGGGTCAGTTGTAAATTGCATTCAGGGATAATCATGGCCTATAAACTTTATGTATTAAACGACATAAAACCAAGTCCTTTAACTATATTTTTACAAAACACTGACATAATAAGTCCCCAACTAATTCATGCACAATTTTAGAAAGATTTTACGAAGAGATCTATTTCAGGGAAGGGATGAAAACTATTTAGGGAATGGGAGCAGAAGTTGCTTTAAGTATGTGAGGGCTATTTATTGTCCTATTTCAGCCTCAGCTCACTACAGTCTTTCTGTGTTCTTTAAAGCTTGCCATTTACAACAAAAAACACCATTAAATCTATAAAACATATAAAGCAGCTCATATCTATGCAAACCAGGGTTAACCCATACTAAACACAAATTGAGCGACACCACCCACACCAAGCCCCCAGTCACAGTATATCTACTAAATAGTTCATCTACTGATAGCCATTACAAGGCAGTGACACTCAATATCAACAGCATATGACCCGTCATATCAAAAGGTACAATTTTGAGGGCAAAGTTTAATCTAAAGTTATTTATATCATTTGATAGAACTCGTTTCTGCTTTGCAAGAGATACATTATTGAATGTGACAGCACTTGGATTCATGTGATTTAGATGGTAGGAAGTGGTACTTTTGCTCTGCTTATAGTACACTAACTTATTGACCAGTATCTGCAAACCGCATTTGCCAGCAATTTCACATTTTCGATTCAACCTGCACGTACATGACCAGTTTTTGACTGATTGATTATCAATTTTGAGAATGATATATTTACTATGTACACACCTTTGCCACGGTGGGGCAAAGTACAGCAAAATATTTGGATGTTTTGTTTTGTTGCTGTTTGTTTTTCAACAAAACACATCCCTGGTATTAGTGTGCTCAGACTTGTTTGATTGATGTGAATTAATTGTGCAACATACACCTCTTAGGTGGTGAAAACAAGTTGTGGGAATCCAAGCTATCAAAAACATACTGTCTTCAACTTGCACATCAAGTCTTGGTTCAAGGAATACTACTAATATATTCATGGAAGCCACATAACTGATGCTAAAAATAAATTGACCAAAAGGTTAATTAAACCAACTTAATGATACAAGGATATGAACTGTGGAACTCATTTGTTCATATATTGGAGATAACATTACTACCGTGGGATTTAATGATTCAGCATTATGTTGCATTTTGATCACTTTTATACATCTTCCAACTCAACCGATGATAACATCGATGTGGATATCTTCTTTGCCTTTTTGCTACCCTCTCTGGGAGTCATTGCTATATTGCTGAATTCTGCAACCATTCTAGCTTTCTGGAGGATAGCTCGGCTGCGAGAGAAACCCAGTGAACTACTGATTCTGAACCTTTCCTGTTCTGATTTGTTCACCGGATTGGTGGTGATCCCACTGTGGTCCCCTGTGTACATTGTCCCCGAAAACTGGCCACTAGGGGAAAATGGTTGTCGAATAGCAATTCTAATTCTGAATATGGGCATAAATGGAAGCCTCTTTGCCGTACTATCCATCAGCATTGATAGGTTTATGCTAATTTACATGGAATATCCAAGTTACGTATATGCCATGACACGTTGTCGGGTTAAATTAATCATTGCAGCGTGTTGGTTGTTGGCCATGGTTACGGTAGCCATTGAAATGGGATTATGGGATATTGCAAAGATATGGGATGAAGACGCAGCTACTATAGACTACACTATGTATTGTCTATCACCACCAAGACGTCTACTGGTGTTTTCTGTATCATTCTTTGTATGTTTGTACCTTCTGCCAGTAATTGCAGTGTGTGGACTTAGTATAGCCTTTCTTGGTCTGCTACACAAGCGAATAAAACGAGGCGAACAACAAAGACTGAGGAGTCACTCTACAAGAACTAGTCAGCTGGATATGAAAATCTCTCCAGCAACCTGGACCAATGACAATTTGATACCTGCTCGGCAATTACGTAAACGATACATACGGCCTGCAATTACTCTAGTAGCCCTAGTGTCTGCTATGGCCATATGCATGTTACCCTATTGTCTTTATGTAATTATAACAGATGTATTGTACGATTGCCCAACATGTCAGGATGTTCACATTCTGTATAATCTGCTCCTTCTACAGTTCTGTAATGCATGTCTGGATCCATTCCTGTACGCCATGACCAAAAAGAAGATAAGGAAATTCTACCGAAACACTTGGAAGTCTATTTTCAAAAAGCCATATGCCATTAACTGAGTTGAGTAGCCTGTCTAATTGCAATACATGTCATGGTTAAGATTTTTTTTAAATAAAGACTCCTATCCTTAATAAAAGTGTCAACTATTCCCTGAATTCAAAAGTCAAAATTGACCCAAGTTCTGGAAGAACTGAGTTTTCAGACCTTGAAATATTGTCTTAATACCAATTTCAGCTTTTATGTGTGTTTTCTAAGCCAATTTAATGTTTCCTGTTTTTATAGTTTGTGTTTCCTGTTTTTTATAGTTTATTAGTTTAATGAATAAATTTGTAAATAATACATGTTGTCTTTGTTTTGAAAAACAGCTCAAAAACAATTTTTGATTAAAGTCATGATTTTTGCAGTTTTAGTTTTCATTGTCACAAAGATAATTTATTCCATATAAATAGTTCAATAAATATAGGTGATCCAGACAGGGAATCACACCCAACCTATTCTACATTTGAAGGTAGATGACCCGATCACATTTTCGTAACACAGAATTATTTCAAACATTTATTTCAAAGCTCGTATTTTTCTCATCATCATACTGAAATTTGACGGCCTAATTCGGTATGACAGAGAAATCGACGAAATAGCGTTGAATTACCGCGAATGGTGGTTACCACCGATATAGTTTGTGTACTACTCAATGGGTACAGTTCACAGCATCTTGTGCGTCTAAAATAAGAACCATAATAGCTATGCATCTCAAATTTTGGGACACGACGTTTTAAAGGATGACCTTTCATGTAGAATAGAAAACTTCAAGTTGAAAATCGGAACATCTACCTTTAATTGAATCGATGCGTGTTGTCTAATTCATTGCAGGGGCGGACTGGGACCTGAAAGAAGCGGCCATGGCAAATTTATTAAGGCGGCCCTTTTTTGACCATGTTAGCGTAGGGGGGGGGGGGGGGGGGTATATATTGAATACTTTGTGGCACATCTTGATATATTGAATACTTTGTGGCACCCATCTTGGTATATTGAATACTTTGTGGCACATCTTGGTATATTGAATACTTTGTGGCACATCTTGATATATTGAATACTTTGTGGCACATCTTGGTATATTGAATACTTTGTGGCACATCTGATATATTGAATACTTTATGGCATATCTTGATATATTGAATACTTTGTGGCACATCTTGATATATTGAATACTTTGTGGCACATCTTGATATATTGAATACTTTGTGGCATATCTTGATATATTGAATACTTTGTGGCACATCTTGGTATATTGAATACTTTGTGGCACATCTTGATATATTAAATACTTTGTGGCACATCTTGGTATATTGAATACTTTGTGGCACATCTTGATATATTGAATACTTTGTGGCACATCTTGGTATATTGAATACTTTGTGGCACATCTTGATATATTGAATACTTTATGGCACATCTTGATATATTGAATACTTTGTGGCACATCTTGATATATTGAATACTTTGTGGCATATCTTGATATATTGAATACTTTGTGGCACATCTTGGTATATTGAATACTTTGTGGCACATCTTGATATATTAAATACTTTGTGGCACATCTTGATATATTGAATACTTTGTGGCACATCTTGATATATTGAATACTTAGTGACACATTTTGGTTTTTTGTCCTATATTTCTGGCCCCTAAGATTTTACAGAATTAATGAGAAAAATATGAGAATTCTTCTGATATCAAAATATTTTGATGTGAAAAAAAAAATCAGAAAAAGGTGATCAGAACATACACCTTTAAAACTATGATATACTAAGGATCAATTCATGAATCTTATCTTTACAATGATATATCTAAATGTTCACATTAACTCAAATTGAGGTTTGACAAATACTTGTTCTTTGATAAAGAAAAATGACATTTAGGTCTAATCAGGCACGTAACCAGATAGCGGGGGGACGGGCAGACGTCCCCCCCCCCCCTCCATTTTTAAATTTTTTTACAATGTGCCTTTTTTGTCTACCAATGTACCTTTTATGTGTACTAATGTACCTTTTTTGTAACCCCCTTACCCCCATTTTTGGAAAATGCCCCCCCCCCCCTTCCCCATTGTGCAAAGCATTTCTTCTGGCCAGTTTGGATTAAAATGTCCCCCCCCCCCCCCCCCCTCTTCCCTAAAGATACAAACGCTAGCTAATCTAGACCAGATCGATTATGCGATGGATACATACTTTAGTATTGAGAAATATATCCTACCCGTATATCTTGGCTAATAATCCTCAGGGAACAAATTAGGACACAAAATATGTAAGACCATCGTATGAAAAGTATACCCCTTTTCTTCATTTTGCTTGTATTGATATCCTATTTACGTTACATGCTTAACGTGCCCCGGCTTGAAAAAATACCCTAATTACATGGTTTTTGGATGCGTCTGATACCCCTTGTAATGACCACTGAACTCCCCAGGAAATTTGTCCTCCAATATCAATAATCTGCCTACCCTAAATGTACTAAACCTCATATAAAACACGGTTTCATAAACATGAAGGGTTTTACAAAATGAGTGTGTCAAAATAATTATACAGTAGAAAGACATTTTTGATCAGCAACATTTGAGTAATTCAATATAGTCTATCTTTACAAACATGGTACCAAAAAAAAGAATCAAAATCATAGAACATAGAGAGCAAATACATTTCTAAACATTTTCAAGCAATGAGGTGTTAATATGAAAGATTTGAATTATATCCCCAGTAATTTTACTGCCTATGGTTCTCCTGTCAAGTACATACATAACTCTTTCAACTCCTTGATTGAACTACACCTATTTATATGAACTTGTTCATCAGGCACAATGAACTGAAGTCAATTCAATTTATAAATCTAATTGACGGTGAAATTGGAAATTTGGTTACAGTAAGAAATTGGATGGCATTGTGTTTTTGTTGTTTTTGTTGATGGCTGGCTCGTGTTTCTATAAAGGTGGAAATATGAGACATGACTGCAATGTAACTTAATAAACTACTGCCAGGACAGTACCATTAGAGGGAGGGGGAGAACATAACAAAATCTTAAAATAAACACTTACACTGGGTTTTTTTCAAAAATTCTACAAATATAAACTGATGATCACTTTATAAATACTAGAGTCTGCTTATACAAAGATATATTTAAAAACTATGTACAAAAGAATTCTATTTTCATAAGCAGATCTAGAAAAAAAGCCCATTCCCGGGAATTTGACTATATAAGGACTATATAAACTTCTGGAGGAAATTTCTCTCTTTGGAATGGAAATTGTTACTTTCTTGTTGGGAAAAGTTGGATATTGCCAGACCTGTTTCAAGCCCAGGGAGGGGAGGCACTCAACTTTTTTTTGGTAGGGTGTGCCGCCCCGGGGTCACAAAAAGGGGGTTTGAAACTGAAAGGAGAGAATTTTATGGTGAAAAATAGGGTCTTAAGAACTGATTTTCTCGAAAAAGTAGGTCTCGTATTTCAAATTTGAATAGTAAGAAAGCGCATTTTGTGGTTTTAGAACATAAATGTTTCACAAAATTAGGGCTTTGGATTGAAAATGTTCGCGATTTTTAAATGTTCAATAAAATAGGGGTCTTAAGAGCTGATGCAGGCTCAAAAAGGGTGTCTTAAGAGCTAACAGAAGAGAGTGAAAAAAAGGGGGGGGGGTCTTCAGGGCAGCACATACCTATACCCCTTCCAATGTCAGCCCCCACCCCCATCTCCCCTGGGTTTCAAGTATTTCAATTACACCTTTCACAAATCACAGAAATCTTGCTTCAATAATTGCTGACCCTTTCCCTGTAAAAAGGAAACTTTCCCCACTCCCTGGTCAGAAGTGATGCATGTCACGTCAACATTTCTGTGCAAATCACAAATGGTTACAAATGGGCTTAAGAGCAACGAGTGAACACTGATGATTATGTGTATTAGTGTAGCATACTTGAAACGTTACAAAATAGTCTTTCAAATAAATAAATGCTACTCTCACGATGGATGACACTTCAGCAGAAGTAGAATGGGTAAAACGAATTGCTGTTTATTGCTAATGATCATCAATATAAATACGTTATGCTCTCTCCTAATATCATGTAAAACATTTTTATAAATTTGAACCAGCTTATAAAATCGCCTCACATTATCGTCATCGATTGACCCCAGAAACAATGGAAAATAGTCATCTTCATCGGCTGATTTAGAAGAATTACAACCTACTGAAATGTTCAATTAAACATGCTTAAATGTAAGTAGTTCCACAAGGATCTATTCTTGGACCATCTTCTATATAAGTACTATTTAGTTGCAATAAACAATAGCATAATATGTATTGAGATGAGTTGAAATCAATACTAACATTTACAAGGAATATGATCGCTAAATAATTTCTCTAAGTCATTTATCATTATAGATGACCGTACAAATTCGTTTTGTACCAAGAATTTGATTCTCAAGAACACTTAAACAATTAGCAACTAAAACATGCCTAAGTGATTGTCAAAAGCGCATACACCCATTACCATTATATAAGATCATGGTCCTTAAATAGCTTTATATATATTTACTTTTTGAGAGCTCAATATCAGCAGACCCTCAGCATACATGTTTCACATATGAAACAGAGAGACTTGGGTGAGAGATCGGATATAATATGCCTACGTCCAACAATCATCAAACAGTGCATGTAAGTACAACTAGTTCATGTCATACTTTTAATTGTTTGTAAGGATCATTTTAGAAATTTATGGTCAAAGTGGATTTGTTGATCACTACGATTGTGAAAAATTTAACATATGGCTAATGCCTGCCCTGTATCTGTGGCCATGATCGAGAGCAAACACTCGCACCATGAAAAACTCTGTGTGTCAACTTTACTCCACGGTATGAATGAATTACTTTAACATGGCCGCTACGATAAATATCTAAATAATGCATAACCAGGATTTATTTCTGAGGGTGAATTCTTTCAAAAGTGGACCTTTTTTTACCAGGGGGCGATTTGGCAAAAGTGGACCTTTTTACCAAAATGTGGACCATTTTTCAACAATATGTGTGAAAAAATCCGCAAACAGCATTTTGAAGAAGAAGACTTTTTGGGATCTGGTTACAGGCCTGAGACAATATTTCATGGTTAGACTATCTTTTGAATAGAGTGCTCAATGTATCAATGTATCGAAATGAGGGCCTGCTTGGAAAGCAGTGCAAGTTACTGAAGCATATTACCCTCAATAAAAAAACATAAATAAACATTATAAATAAAAACTCAAAATTTAATTTTTAAATAATGTACATCATGTGTGTGTTTATAAATGATAATGATAATGAAACAGCATTCCAATGTGTTCTTTACTGGTTATTTTTAGACAGAAAACAACTTGGACATGTAAACATAATCCATCTAATAAAAATGTATTTAATTCATGCCAGTTTATCCGAGTCTATAATTATATCAAATCAAACAGCGACAAAGTGAATGATGATCAATTTGACCGCCAAAATATCTCACAGATATTGTCATGAGGGATAATTTGACCGCCACAATGTCTCACAGATATCGTCATGAGGATAATGTGTATGAGCTGCTTTCTCTTCTCCTCCCTCTTCCCCATCCTCCCTCCCTACTCCCTCCTTCCAAATCCTTCTGAAAACACCCTCCATGCGCCCTCTATTGGATCAGGTCATTAACCAGCTGATTCGTTCGATATTATTAAGTTAGCACACCAGTCTATTTTTGAGACTCAATTCCAAATGATCATTGATTGCATATACTTGATTGACTTGGTAATGGGCAGTTAATGGGTAGTATGAGACTTACACAAGGGCAATTATTGTCTTCTCATTTGATTATCAAATATTTACAGAAGGTGCAAAATGCATTTATTCAACAAATGTATATAATTAGAGGACACATTGAAGGACTAACCGAACACTCGTTATATATTAGACGTAATATACGCCCTCGCCCGGGTGTATTAGCATCAACCAAGCTGACCTAATAATAGGCCCCATCAAAGCTGTTCTAATCAGCAGCCCATAATTCCCGAAATATGTTACCGAACTGTTCCAACCAGCAGGCTACCCCCACCATCTCTGACTCTATCCACGAGGGCGTTAAGGAACTCGCAAAAAGTCCCAGCCAATTGGCACGGGGATTTCCATGATCTGTATCATGTCTGTACGCAGCAAGTCGGCTCTGTGGGTGGTCAACTCTTTAAAATACTTACCAGTTTCCAGGGGTCGCTGCTTCGCGGCTCTGTCTGTTGAGCCTTTCTGTATAACGTCAGTGTTGGGGGACAAGGTTGAAACCACATGTAGGTCTAGCATGGGGGAATTGTTGGGGAAAATTATTATCGCAAGCGAGTTCCATTTTTAACTGGAATATCAGTAAAATGAGAAAAATAGCGAGCCTGATATTAGGGAAGTTATATCTCCCTGTTTATACTGTTGTTACTAGTATCAGTCAAATCTCAAATGTTAAACCTATCTTTACCATGGATTCAGAAGGCTACAGAGCTTGCCAGAAGAAGCAGTAGTAATACAGTAGGTTTGGTGTTTAAATACCTCCAATTTAAAAAAAAATATATATGTTGCCCAATTTAATCGTATTGTGCCCAGGGTACTGGATAAAACTGTAATTCATAATCTATTAGATATGCATGCAAGGTGTTACAATCAGAGGCCACGATTTTGTGAGGGGAGCTCAAGGAAGTTTTTGATTTGATTTTTTGTGAGTGCTGAAATTATTGAACTATTAATCAAATGCAATCAAAAGTATACATTTTTGGAAAGGAAATGGATTAGAGAATCCAAATTTGGCATCAATTTTGACCAATTTTTGAGAAAATCACAAAATTCACTTTTTTGACCCATTTTTTTTTTGAACAAGCTAACAACATTATTTTTGAGTAAAAAATGCCCTAAATTGCTCGATTCTAATGTTATGTCACTAATCTAGGGACTATTATCTCATTTTTTCGCCATAACTTGTATTTTTTGAAATTTTGACCAAAAAGTGCCTAAAAAGTTGTTTGTTTGTTTTTTAAAAAATCTCACTTTTTTGGCCATATTTGGTCCAAAATTCAAAAATACAGCTTTAGAAGAAAAAATGAGAAAATAGTCCCTAGATTACCGTCTTAATAGTATAATCAAGCAATTTTGGGCATTTTTTACTCAAAAATAATTTTGTTAGCTTGTCCCAAAAAAAATTGGTCAAAAAAATGGATTCTGTGACTCAAATCCCATCCAAAAAAAACAACTTTTATATGCATTTGATTAATAGTTCAATAATTACAGCAATTCCAAAAAAACTTCCTTAAGTCCCCCTTAAATGATATCAGAAAACTCCACTCAACAAATTTAAACTGGGTGGGCAACATGACCCCAACACTTATTGGTAGGGGACAAGGAACAAAATATTATGGATAGGAGCAAACGAAACAGCCACATCGCATGACAAGGGCGGCGCAGACGTGAATGCGGCGGCGTAGGGTCACCCAGCCTAGTCATCTGGTTTTGTTGGCTTCATTTATACGAGCAAACTTCATACAATACAAGTCCTTTAACGGCTGTTTTATGGAGAGAAAAACATGGCAACCTTCACATTTTCATTATTTACATGTAAAAACATTTAATCAAATTGACCTAGAATACCAGAGAAATATTGATTTGTTGATTAATTTTGAATTGAATGCAATGCAATTTATAAAGCTTTGCACAAATGATGTCAAAGCAATGCTCATAATATGATCAAGAAAATTGTGCCGCACATTTATGATGTAGTTTGACATAATTCAATTGCGCCTTGTCTTCTAGCAAGATAAACTCTAGTAAAAAAATCAGAAAGACAGCACAACAAAATTGGCTATTTGCCGACACACATCGTTCTTGACATTGTTAATGTAAACGTGTACTACTGAACAACAGTCTACTTCAAAGTATAAAAGCTTATTGATGAGGTCCAATAATTTGAACATGCAATTTGCCATCCGAGTTCAACACATTTATTGAAAGATTGATTTTATCTGCACAATTGATTGTTAATATCAACCGCATTATCAGTCAACATTCTAACATTTTTATCTAACTCTAACATTTCTTACGCCATCGTCATGGAATTGAATGGGAGTTGCATTGACATGGACAACCAGACCATTAACTATACATGCAGCAATGTTGCAGCAACATTGTCAGTACCAGACTACAATGTCAACATTTTCTTTGCAGTATTCATACCAACCCTGTGTTTTCTGATCACGATTGGGAATCTGGGTACAATTTTTGCCTTCTGGAAGCTGCCTAGCCTTCGAGAAAAACCAAGTGAGCTACTTATTTTGAGTTTGTCTTGCGCAGATCTAATAACTGGGATGATCGTTATTCCCTTGTTCTCTCCAGTATATATTACACCTGAATATTGGCCTTTCAAAGAAATAGTCTGTCGGATCTTCATATTCTTCATGGATATGTCAGTCCATGCAAGTCTTTTTAGTCTCTCCATGATCAGCGTAGACCGCTTTCTCCTTGTTTCAAAGGAATATCCACAGTACATGAAAATACAAAGTCATCTTCGGATCAAAACAACTCTTGCAATCGGTTGGACCGCTTCCATGATTACTGGCTTAATTGAAGTATCCATGTGGGAAGTTGCCAAGACATATGATAGAACTGCATTTCTTATTGACTATACCAAGTACTGCTTGTCACCTCCAAGAAGGATGCGATCATTTGCTTTGACATTTTTCATGACTCTCTATTTCATACCAGTCATGTTGGTGTGTGGGTTAAGCGCATCATTCTTTTACCGACTGCGTCAGCGATTGACAAAGAGCTGGAGCATGAGGGCAGAGACACAATTGCAAAAATCAAATATCTCACAAGTCAACAGACATTCAGTGTCTCAGAAACAGCAACCACCAGTTGAACAGACAATGTCAAAACAGCAGAGGAATCGTTATATTAAACCAGCCGTGACTCTCTTGGCTCTAGTCTCCGCTATGACTATCTGTATGTTGCCATATTGCTTGCACGTCATACAAGTTGAAGTATTCTGCACAGACTGTGCTAACAACCACACTCTCTATACATTGTTACTTCTCCAGTTTTGTAATGCAACCCTTGATCCACTGATGTATGCCCTGACTCAGAGAAAGATTCAACGTTTCTACAAAGCTCGTCTGAAAATGCTGACAGGAAAAGCAACATTGAAGTGTTGGAGTAATGATAGGGAGCACCAGCCGGTGAACAAGCTTGCAATCTCCTCTAACACTAGTACTTCATCTAATAAACTTTAAATCATAGACAACGCTACATTTTTGTACGTTTAATGGTAGGCTACCAAGACTGAAATATCCCTTACAAAGCCCCCATTTCCATAACCCTAACACTCCCGGTGGATTTTCCAACGAAATTTTTTTCAAGCAAAAAAACCACACACAACAAGAGGTGCCACGCCCCGGGGTTTGAACCCACGACCTCTCGGTTACAAGTCGAACGCTCTACCAACTGAGCCACGGGGGGAACTATGCTGGGCGAGTGTATTCGCCCAGCTATGTAGCCCGGGGCCACTATTTCACCCAAAAACCTCAGCGCCAGGTGGAACCGACAGGCTGTGAAATGGGATTTCATGGGGTGCGGGGCTGTAAGGGTTAATCAAGGTAAAATTAAAGAAAAAAAGTGAAAATTAAAAAGAAGAAAAAAAATCGTTCAATAACCCTAACACTCCCGGTGGATTTTCCAACGAAATTTTTTTCAAGCAAAAAAAACACACACAACAAGAGGTGCCACGCCCCGGGGTTTGAACCCACGACCTCTCGGTTACAAGTCGAACGCTCTACCAACTGAGCCACGGGGGGAGCTATGTAGCCCGGGGCCACTATTTCACCCAAAAATCTCAACGCCAGGTGGAACCGACAGGCTGGGAAATGGGATTTCATGGGGTGCGGGGCTGTAAGGGTTAAGCATGTTGCATTACAATGTACCCCTATAAGTCTTAGGTCTTAAGTCTTAGTGTTAGACCAGTCTTAAACCTAGTCAACCCTGTATTTCTTTTTGAAGGTTTGGTCTTTCATCCCATCATTATTTAATTGGAAGCATTATGGCATTTTTCCAAAATGAATTAGAGACTTTGTCAGGGCTTTGCCAATCTATCTCAAACCTATTGATTTTGATTGATATTTTGGCCCTAGCTTCAAGTGTTTCTCATTAAGAGTACCCCTACCTAGATAGCAGCTTTCCATAAATCTAAGTTTCCTACCCCTAATCATTAATATGAATCAAAGACACCATATGATTCCGTCTGACGTGTCTGTATTTTCCAATAAATATTTCAAGTCAAAATTTGTTGCCATTTATTGCATATGCAACTCCCGGGAGGGAGGGAGGGGTTCTCAAGTTACTTATTCTTTGTACATAAGCAGGGCTACAATTTTGATGAGAATCCATTCTTGCAAAGATATCCTAAACAAATATGCCAGAATCCAAGACAATTCTTGCAAATATTTAAGTTCATACACAAATTAACTGGAAGAGTATCTAAAGATCTCATACTATGGTGCAAGAATCTAAATGGATTCTCGAAGCTTCTTTATACAAAATTCTAACCCTGCAAAGTGAAAATGGCAATAATTTCACGAGGTATCAAACCAAAATAAATATAAATTTGGTTATTACCCTAGACAGTTATTAGTTGATTTTCCTATTTTGAGATACATAACATTTTGCCACATTTAAATGTTAATGATGAATTGATAGGCACATGTCTTTAGGGTATGGTTGCCCTTCAAAACGTAATAATAGCTGGTTCACTACAATTCCGCTTTCTACTAATCTTATTGGCATATCAGTCAATAACTAACTAAAGTTATCTATTTAGATATTGTGGTTTCACTCCGCGGGCTATACTGTGTCAATATGAACACAGATTGCACAATAAACGGAACACATTCAGTGTAAATGAAGGTACGGAAAGTAACCATGACCCTGTGGCTGCCTTTTGAAATGCCAACACGGATTGCACACTTATATATTTTACTAAACATCTATGGGGAAAACCTTTTTTTAAAAGGTACTAGGTTGTCCTCCACCTCTTGCCTTTAACTTTGAAAACTAGAACAAACTGGGGGGGGGGGGGGGGAGAACAGAATATTGATGTTTTCAAATTTTTGTTTTTCATTCATAATTTTTACACTCTAAATAATATTAAATAATTTCAATTTCTTACAGATTTTCATACATATGAACATTTGTTTAACATTATTGAAACATGAAAAACATTTATTAATAATTTCCAAATATTATTAATATAAATTGCATGTGATCACACCTGATCTTACCTTTTTGGTAAGTTAATTATGCAGTATTGACAATGTTATTCTACATGCCCGCTCTTCCACCTGTTAGGGTTGTGGAAAACAACCACACAACTACTTAAGGGGTTTCAAAATTATTTCTTTCCTAAAGGTGTTTTGTTTTAGAAAGCACCTTTTAGCTATTTTCAAATTTTCAAATGCAAAATCTGACAATTGTCTTCATAAATGTTATAATTGAGGGTCTTCTATTTTGAATCTGCCTGATATCTTTATCGACAGGCAAAATCATTTTCAAATTGAAAAAAAGGGGTAGTAAATTTGAAATATAAAATTGAAGATTTATTTTCTTATCATACATATACCTCTAAAGTCACGTAGATCAAAATTACAAATCCCATATAAATAAACAGCCCTGGCTTCTCATTGGTTGATCTATATCAAGTGGTTTCATAACCAGCATTTATATCTCGATGGGTTTGACAAGAAGCAACTATTTCTATTATGACCATCGTTTAATCACTTAGAAATCAGTCTCAAGAGAGCATAAAAAGGATGAAAATATCCACACTAACTTGCACTTGTGGATTGTTTGTTTACAGATTTGCCTGACGTAGGCGAGGGATGTTAACGTGTTCACCATGGAAAAATTACCGAGAATTGTGAGAAATCACTTGGGGACCAACAGGTTATTTGACGTTTAACAATGGTTAAATGCAATTACACTCTTGAAATTGCAACGCAATCGTTTGAGACCGGGTGCTTGGGACGACAAGGAATACATTTTGTCCTTGTGTTTGCTGAGCTGATAATAAAGTCACAGTTTCTTATTGATAACTAAAACAATCGCAGTTAGTTTCCTATTTAACATCACTGGACTCTGTTAAAAATACAACTGTTTGTTTTTTGAGATGGCAAACATAACAGAAACGTTACACACTCACAGCATGATGGATGACAATCTTTCCACTGCGCAACATGTGGATCTTTTCTTTGCTTTATTCATACCAATCCTCAGCTTGCTCATCGTTGTTGGAAATTCAGCGACCATCCTTGCTTTCTGGAAAGTTCCCTCTCTGCAGGACACACCCAGTGAGCTGCTCATTCTAAGCTTATCCTGTGCAGACTTGACCACGGGTCTCGTGGTGATACCTCTGTTTTCACCTATGTACATAACACCAGGAACCTGGCCTTTTGGTGAATACATTTGCCGAATCTTGATTTTCTTCATGGATATCTCCATGCATGCTAGTCTGTTTACCCTATGCAACATCAGCCTAGATCGCTTGCTCCTTGTGCTGAAGGATTACCCACAATACATCAGGATACAATCCCACACTCGCATTCGTGTAACGATAGTTGTGTGCTGGACTTTCTCTGCTATCACCAGTGCGGTAGAGTTATCCATGTGGAATGTGGCTAAAAAGCTAGATGAATCTGCCTCCCTGATAGATTTTGACCACTATTGCTTATCACCGCCACGAAGAATGAATACGTTTGCCCTGTCATTTTTTCTTACACTGTACCTCCTGCCTGTAATATTTGTATGCGGACTAAGCTCTTTCTTCTTCTGTCTTCTACGTAAAAGACTGAAACAGAGCTGGCAGATGAGAGCAGAATCACAAATGTTAAGCATTATTCTTCCACCAACCCCATCAGAAACCTTAGAGATACCTCCACCATCAACTGCCGCATCAATGCAACGTCAAATAGCACGGCAGGCTCTACTTAATGTTCAAAGAAAACGCTACTTGAAACCCGCGGTAACTCTCTTGGCATTGGTTACAGCAATGGCTGTATGCATGCTACCCTATAGCTTCTATGTCATTGCAGTTGAAGTCTTTTGTGGGCACTGCAATGACTTGCCAACTTTGTATGCACTCTTACTTCTGCAGTTTTGCAATGCTTGTTTGGACCCATTGATCTATGCCATGACGCAGAGAAAAATACAAAAGTTCATTGGATTCATCAAGGATAAGAAGCACAAACATGTACATGTATGTGTATAACGCAATTAAGGGTTTGTGACTCGATTTTTCAGATGATGTTTTCCATTCCGGATAAAGGGGCATCATAAAAACACATATTATTCTAGTTTTATAAAGTACTACAGTGGGTTCTTATGATGGAAGCCAAATGTCACAAGAGACTTGACCTTACAGTTTTTTACATCACATTTCACGCATCACTTATTTTTAAAAAGTTTCTGAAGAAAAAATTCAAACTCTTAATATGGCCTAACATTTCCCAGGAGCAACTGTATGAACTTGACTTTTACACCATGATTTCATTTTGATTGGAAAACAGGGAGGAGATTTTGAGTAACATACCTTTAAATGCACAGAAACAAAAAACGTGCAAGTCATCAATGACGAAAATAAACCACTGTTATATATTGACGTACATACATTGTGTAAGCCATATTCTTGCTTAATTTCAAATTTCACGAAATAATTAAAAGACAGAAAAAAGCTTGGATGATTCAACAGCCCATACTTGAAGAAACCTATTGGCTCTTGAGCAAATTTGGGCTCTTACAAAAGATTCAGTGACACTTGCTTAGCAACAAGACTTGGTTTTTCCTGCAGACAAACAGCAACATATCCGGCAAGTTGCAACACAGGCTAGTATCATATTTACAGAGGAATAGTGGGCAGTAGTAATTAATAATGAGAAAACGTCAAGTAGGATGGCTCGCTTACATTGTATTGTTTGATTAGCCATAACCTTTAAGCGACCTCCCCCCTCTGTTTCTTCTGTATTTTTGTATGTTTTTGTAAATGGTAAAAAATAGTTGTTGTAAAAATATAATAAATGCTTATTTAGGGCAATGAAATGAATATCATATCTTCAACTTCGTCAGAAATATTGCTTTTATATTTTAGAATTTGGGTATCATTGTAAAGGATTATGGTTTAATTAGTTCCAAATTGGCAAGAAATATCCGCGCGCAAAAGTAATCCAAGCATATAAGCCCTGATTTTGGCATACGCAAGCGCCATGCATACAATGACACTGCAACATTGCGCGCCATATTGGGCCATGCGAGAGTTTTGCGCACAACGCTCTTCTGAATTTATTCACTGCTGTAAACAGGTTTTGCCAATTTGGAACTGCCTAAACTATAGAAATGTGCATCTATGTGAAGTAGAAGTGGTGCTTCATGCATTCCCAACATAACTAAGAAATGAATCAAAGAAGACATAGGCCACCGTCATGAATCGAGATGAGGGGGAGTATCAAATTTCACTTTTGTTTGATAAACTATTGCTTTCTGGAGAAAAATAATCTAGAATCTGGACAATCATTACTAAGCAACCATCTAGCTCAAAATAGAGTCATTACATTGAAAACATCTTTCTGTGATCATACACATTAAATGGGAAAACTCTCAGAGGCTGCATCTAAATCCACTTAGCTAAAATTCAATCAGATATCTTGATAATTTTATCCTGAGTTTATTGAATTCAAGAAGACCAAGGACAATTTGTACACACTGTCTAGATTGGTTTTTTTAAACAAGATGAAATTGATGAAAAAATGAAAAGAAATGAAAACAGTAAATGTTAAATATTAGATTTTCAGATTTAGGTTATGTAATGTAGTTGTAATTGTATGTAATTTGTTGTCCTTTCTCTTTTGAATTTGAGACTAAAAGTGATTTGGCTTGGCCATTCTGTTTTTGAAAATATGACACGTTAAAGTGGCACAAAACCAATGAGTTTTCGAAGCTGACAGGTATTACAGTCTACTTTGACACAAGAGTGTGTTTGGTTTTAGGCCGTGCTATTTAGTGAAGCACTGCCATCAATTTTTAGTTTTGAAAATATTGACCAAAAAGTGCCAAAAAAATGGTTTTTATCTCAAAAATCACATTTTTGGCACTTTTTGGTCAATATTTTCAAAACTAAAAAATTTAAGCCCAAAAAAAAGAAGTGCTTCCTAGATAATTGACTTTAGATGATTTTGGTGAAATTTTGAAATTTTGAATCAAAAACTGATTTTGTTAGGTTGTCTGAACATTTTTGGCGCCAAAAAAGTGATTTTTGGGCAAAAATGTAGAAATCACTATTTTTGGGGAAATTTAATACCAAAAATGGATTCTCAGACTCATTTCATTTGAAAAATTGTATACTTTTATCTACATTAACATTATTAGTTTAAACGTTATTGTGTTTGATAAATTTCATACATTTAGGGTTGACACTTCCCTTTTAACAGTCCGAATGAGATTAAATGTCAAGTAAATCCTTTGACCGATTGCAAAATTGTGGGGAAATAAATTTTTAAATGTAAACATAAGCAATATTGTTAATCTTTTCGACAATCGTTTTTGAACATGGCAATAATTCACTTTGCTTCAATACACATGTGTTAAAGTCTAGGGTCTAAATTTGATAGGCAATAAACCCCTACCTAGGGTTTACAGATCGCACATGGTATTAAGTTTTAATTTTGTAATGTATGATTGGTGACATTTTGACAGACAATAAATAGTTGTTGTTGTTAAGAATACGGCCACGATTTTTAGATATTCAAAACTTGTTTTTATGGGAAACTTACACATTGGACATCCAAACAAATATAGTGGGACATTCTAAAAATCTTCTTGAAAACTTCTTGCTGCAATCGGCAATAGTCTACCTCCTGTAAGTTTTATTTTATCTAAAAGTCACGACTAATTTACGTTTATAATATTGTGACACGGTTTTGTGAAACAACCACTCATATTTACAAGAATATTTTGTCGATCTTTATTGACTCACTTCCCAGTGAATGCTTGGTCTACTTATGTGTACATGTACATGTTGACAGTTAACATTCACAAATCCGATTTTTGTTCACGTATCTGGCCAACTGTCGGTCCCGACGTGTTAGGAAAACCAGGGTCGGACTGTATAATGCCTTTTTATTTATTATTTAACATACAAATATTCACACTAACCCTTAAAATTCCATAAAATGGTATAAACTCTCCTAGAAATGAGTCGTAATATGTTTGAGTCAAAGGTGAGACCAAAAGAGTCATTACATCATCGGACAAGCTGCAGCAAGGAATTCTGAAAGACTGCCCTCAACTATCTTAGATGTTTAATTTTACATCAAAATTTAGAGTTGAAATGCGAAAAGACGATCATTGCACAAATTGATGGGTAAACGTTACCGTGGCAACGCACAACCATCAATTTTGAGGCGCCCTCAGGCAAAACACGCTCCCGTTCCGAAGCAGACTTGTGCATGTATTATAAATGGTTTTAGAAACAATACACTTCTCTGGTTCTCAAAGACATGCTAGAGGTACTAGTCCATGACTACTGCATACATCATACTATATGAAAGCAAAACACACATCACTGAGCGCCAATTTTAAAAGCACATGCCATTATGGTGCGTACGCATACTGCCAGGCAACCATATTTAGTACCTGGTCTCTCATTGTGCTTGGGGATGCAGACCATGACTACTGCACTATTACACCGTAAGCATGGTAAGTAATGATCAATCAAGTGTGAATTAAAGCACATTCCCTGTAGGTGCGCACGCAAACCGCCATGCACTACGTCACCGGTCACACCATCTATACAATTGGTATATTAATAGGCATCCATGATTTTTATAAATCCAAGGGCGAAAGAGCTACAAAGCCACCGGCCATCTAGCATCAGTTGTACTTGACAGTGCCATTGCAACTTAACCTGGAGGACATCCATACACAAATAACATCAGTTATGTAGAACCCACAGGTAGCCCAGTTAGCGGGTCAGCACTGGGACAGAAGGTAACGGGAACCCACTGTCTTAAACTCTTTCCCGAGAATGCCAATATGAGTCGCAGATCAATAAGAATACGTGAACAGATGGGTGCTGGGCCCCTTAGGGTACCCATCCGAGATGTTACTGAGGAAGAGGATGCAGAGTCTGTGAAGTGTGTCAATGATGACGGCGGTACCCGAAACTCGGGACTACACGCAGAGGGGGTACAGCTTGACGGCAGCACTACTGAACAGTCTCAGGTCAACCTGATGAGTAAGAAGAAGAGATGTTTCCATATCGGAACGTGGAATGTAAGGACTATGAACAAGGAGGGAAAGCTAGAACTTCTATTGGAAGAAGCACACCGCCAACATCTAGATGTCCTTGGTCTCTGTGAAACAAGATGGAGAGGTGAAGGATCTTTCCAACCAGACGAGTACACCACAATTTTACACTCCGGAAAAACCAAAGGAAGAAGAGAGAGTGGGGTAGCTGTTGTCCTAAAAGGAATAGCACGTAAAGCGCTAGCAAGCTACAACCCCATCTCTGACCGGATCCTTGCTGTAAGACTCCATGCTAAACCTAAACCAATCACCATCCTTCAGGTATATGCTCCTACTTCAACACAAAATGATGCCATTATAGAGGAATTTTACGAGCAGCTCCAAAATGCAGTGGAGACCATAAAGAAAGGGGATGTGTGTGTAATTATGGGAGACATGAACGCAAAGATCGGAGAAGGAGAAGACAAAAGATGTGGAATTGGAAAGTTTGGTCTGGGTGAAAGAAATGAAAGAGGAGACAGGCTAGCTGAATTTTGCTGTGCTAACAACCTGGCTGTAATGAATACATGCTTCAAACACCGGAAGAGGAATTTATACACCTGGAAATCACCTGGGGATTGCTACAGAAACCAGATTGACTACATCCTTATAAACAAAAGATGGAAGTCAAGTATAACAGACGTACGATCCTACCCTGGTGCTGATTGTGACACAGATCACTTACTACTGGCAGGAAAGATGAGAGCAAAACCAGTCTGTAACAAACACAAGAGAAAACAAGGCAAACTGGATGTGAAAATGCTCAACGACCCAACTACGAAAGCCAAGTTTGAATCTGAGACAGAAAAGCGATTTGAAGCAGAAGCTCTCCTTCAAGACCCATCTAACATATCTCCAGAATCACTATGGATGACTTACAAAACCATCTTATCTGAAACAGCTGAGGAGACACTTGGAAGAGTCAAAAGATCCCCAAAGAAACCATGGATCAGCAAAGAAGTGTTGAAACTAGCTGAGGAAAAAAGTCAACTACGCAAGCAAATCTCACCAGCCAAAGTAGAGAGATATAAAGAAGTGCGTGCTGAAATTCAAAGACAAATCAGAAGGGATAAGGCAGTATGGCTTGAAGAGCAATGTCTACAAATAAAGGACTTTGATGCAACTGGAAAATCCAAAGCAATGTTCAATCAGATCAGATCACTCCGAAATAAATCCACTCCATCAAACCAAGCATGTGTAAAAAACACAGATGGAGCAGTGATAAGTGAACCATCAAATATCATGAACAGATGGAGAGAGTACGGTGCCTCACTCTTTGAAAGTCCAGATGGAGAAACACCACTGACAAAAATGAACAGAGCATTTGACGATGACATGGAACCTCCACCGCTAATGGATGAAGTGATGTATGCTGTCAAGAAACTCAAGGATGGGAAATCACCAGGCCTTGATGGGATTCCTACTGAGCTCATAAAATCAACAGGCCAGCACGGAATTAAAGCGCTACATCAGTTATGTACATGCATCTGGATCAAATGCGACTGGCCAAATGACTGGAAAGTGCAAGAATTTGTCATGCTGTTCAAATCAGGCGACCGCAAACAGTGCTCCAACTACAGGACAATCGCCCTCATCAGCCATACAAGTAAGGTGCTACTGATGATCATTATCTTACGCCTGAAAGCCAAACTAGACCAAGAACATCCAGAAGAGCAAGCCGCCTACAGGAAAGGCAGGGGTACTGTCGATATGCTGGTTTGTCTGCAGATCTTGATGGAGAAAATCATTGCAATAGGTCAGAAAGCTTTCATCATGTTCATAGATTATTCTAAAGCATTTGACTCTGTGAGCCACATCAAGCTTTTCTCTGCAATGATAGAGATGGGATTTCCAGCACATCTTGTAGCACTGCTTCAATCCCTCTATGTGAATCAGAAGGCAAAGATCAGATGGAATGGTGAAAACACAGATGAATTCAACCTAGGTAAAGGTGTGAGGCAGGGATGCATTGCTTCACCACACATGTTCGTCTCCTACACAGAAAAAGTCATGAGAGACGCTGATGTAAACCAGTATGGGATAAAAGTAGGCGGTACACCAATTTCAAATCTCAGATATGCCGATGACACTGCACTTTTTGAAACCTCTGAAGAAGACATCGAGAGGCTAACAACAGCCGTAAATGATGCAGGCAGGAAGCTTAATCTCAAGCTCAATGTCAAAAAGACAAAACTTCTAACAACTGGAGAAGAACAGCCTGTGCATAATATCTCAATCGATGGTGAGAATGTTGAACAAGTCAGTCGCTTCAAATACCTAGGCTCTGTGAAAACCACATCTGCCAGTTGCACAGCTGATATAAGAGCTAGAATCGGAATGGCCAAGGGAAGGATGATAGAACTCCAGGACCTATGGAATGACCGCAACCTCACAACAAACCTAAAAACAAAGATTGTAAAATCATTGGTATGGAGCGTGCTCCTTTACGGTCTGGAGGGATGGACTCTAATCAAAGCAGATGAAAATCGCGTAATGGCTGCTGAAATGTGGATCTGGAGAAGAATGTTAAGAGTTAACTGGAAGGAGAAAAGAACCAACATAAGTATCCTGAAAGAACTTGGTGTAAAGCGACAACTGCTAGGAGAGCTTATCAAAAGAAAGCTGGCCTACTTCGGGCACATCATTAGAGGCAGTGGTAGCTTACTGGCACTCCACATCATAGAAGGGAAAGTGGAAGGCAGCAGGAAAAGAGGTCGTCAAAGGAAACAATGGTTTGACAACATCAAGGAATGGACTGGTATGAGTCTTATAAAGGCCAAGCGTCTGGCACAAGACAGAGTAGCTTGGAGAAAGATGATCCGGAGATGTGATCGTATGGCAGCCAATCGTCATATCTGACGGAGGCCGAAGAAGAAGAAGAAGAAAGTATATTCATGCAGGTAACCAAACTGACCAAGTTCTAAGGATATTGGTCTGGCCAAGTTCGCTCCAGTGACATAATGAGCAGAAAAATAGGTCTTTACTAATGCATTGCAAGTATAGGACAGAAGATTCAAACTGCATAATAATGGTTGCAATTGGTCATTGTATGGAAAAGAAATGGACAAGACAAAAAGTGTGTACTAAATTTTACATCTTGACCTCAGATGACCTTTGACCTTGATATGTGACCTTTGACCTCATTAACATATAAAGGTTTCCATGTTGCATCTATGACCAAGGTTTGGTTGCAATTGGTCATTGTATGGAAAAGAAATGGACAATACAAAAAGTGTATACTATATTTTACATCTTGACCTCAGATGACCTTTGACCTTGGTATGTGACCTTTGACCTCATTAACATATGAAGGTTTCCATGTTGCATCTATGACCAAAGTTTGGTTGCAATTGGTCATTGTATGGAAAAGAAATGGACAATACAAAAAGTGTATACTAAATTTTACATCTTGACCTCAGATGACCTTTGACCTTGGTGTGTGACCTTTGACCTTATTAACATATGAAGGTTTCCATGTTGCATCTATGACCAAAGTTTGGTTGCAATTGGTCATTGTATGGAAAAGAAATGGACAAAACAAAAAGTGTATATCAAATTGTTGACACCCCCCCCCCCACCCCACCACCCACCCCCCCCCCCCCCCCCCCCCCACACACACACAACACACCCCGACAGACAACACACACGAAGGATGCTGCCATAAGGTCTCTTCCTACAAATGAAATGTGCAAATTTACATCGCCAAAACAAAATGTGCGCTGCCTACCGGAAACAAACTTGTTTTGTTTTTCGTCCTATGTATTTTCTTTACCATTGGCATATATTGGAATACTGCTAATCACTGTTATTTGTGCTTTATATGCCATGTCACAGTGATGCCTCATGCCTTTGATGGTGATTATTTTCCAGGTTTGGAAAAATCAAAACGGCAACGCATGGCATATTTGTAATGAATGGTACTGGTTTAAAACTGCTGTAAGATAACATTTTTAGAGCATTAGTATAAAAACTAAATGAATTTGTCTAATGGAATCTCCACTATAAATTGGTATTTTGTTGTATTATACATTTTATCACATTGTTACCCTTTCAGGAAATTCTTAATCCAATAGTACGACCTTAACCCCAATCACATGCCGATGTCCTTGTTTCTGTGTAGGACTGAGGAAATAAAGTCACTGATAAGAAATCCTTGTAGCTATTTAACACAATACACTGAACAATGGGTGACCTTTCATATCTTGATATTTTCAACAAACAAATTGTATGCTATATAATAATATAGCTCATAGGTTTTAAAAAGGATTGAGGAAATGATTTCTTTGAACCCAATGAAATCACATTTGAAAACTATTCTGGCAGCACATGCTGCCTCAGTCTAACTCCCCGGGCAATCACGGCTAGTGATGAATGCGGACGGAGTTTTTAATTACAGGCGCGTGACCCCCTGGCCGAGTGAACTAAGACACTATTCCATGCTGGTGAACCCGGGTTCGACTCCCGTCGCCGGCAAATCCAGTTTTTCTCGGTAAATTTTGCCCACTTCAACCCCCGGATAGTTTTTTAAACATTTACATTACGGTTTACCCACCATTTCATGGTCACAGTGCTAGAAACTCAAAATTACATCAAAATATTAAAAACTTAATTCATATTAATTTCAAAAATAACCCTACTGTTTACTATTGTTAAAGATGAGTCATTCAAGGTGGATTAAAGATCATGAAAAACAAAGGTTCTATGTTGTGGGGCTGTCTGCTGGCCTGTTAGCAAATCAGGACCTGGTGATGAAAACAGAGGTGCAGGGAAAGTAGACAAAATGCAAGAAAAGCAATTGTGAGGTCCATTTTCTTTTCACAAATTATTCAAAAGTAAAACGGGTGAGTAAAAAAATCCGGCAATAGTGGAAAGAAGCCATCTTGTTTTCAAAACCAAGTTGAAGTTTAAACGTTATAAGAATAAAACTTCAATTTTCTTACACAAAGTTATATCATTCTTGCAATGTTTTTATAAAGTTTCAAAGATGTTATAAGGTTTTGAAAACAAGATCATTTCTTTCTACTATTACAGGTTTTTTTACTCACCCTGTAGTATATTGTCAACTATTTTAACACTTAGTTGGTAAAAATGCTAAAAGGCACACATTTTTCAATATAGCTTTTGCCTAGCATTGTCTATTTTTGGGCCCCTTTTACTTTTAAAACCTAGCTATACCACTGGATCTTTTATAATACAACAATAGGGATCAAACTTTACAGGGAATTTGGTAAAGTTGTGGGCATTTAAACATTTTGGCATTCAACTATTACCAAAAAGAAAAACTAACAACATTAAAACAATCATACGGACACCATGAACAAAACTGATGATCCAGATAGATTCCAGAAATCTATGGACAGGAATGCACTGACATTTGTTTTGTTTTGTCTAGAAATCTGGTTCTATCTACTATCTACATACATTTATAAGTATCACAAAGTCTAGTGTTAAACCTTCTTTTGTATTGAGTTATATAGATTTTTCCTGTAATACACATAGCCTATGGGCTACCCTACCTCTTTTATAGGATTAAATTTGCTACCTCGGCACCAACAACCTAGCTGGTCTACCAGGTCTAGTGGTTATGACATTTGCTTTGGGATCAAAAGGTCCTGGGTTCAAATCCCAGTATCATTAGATTTATGTAAAACCTTTGCTTTCAATTCAATTTTCTCAAATAGGGACAAAGTCAGAAGACTTACGACTAGGCTAATTTGTGATATAGCTTACTTATAAGTAACACCAATAATCTGACAAAGCCCAATATTGTTAACTGCCCTGAAAAGGACTTGTAGTAGTAGAAAATAGTGCTTATCAGTAAATAGGTGAATTATCAAAACCACAGTTCATGTTTTGTTTGAACTCCATTGAATCCAAAGGTTAGGTTTAACATATCTCAACCTACATGTTACTATTGCGAGTTCACCATCAGAACAATACTTTGCGATTACATATATGCTGCCTGCTGTTATCTGGAGGTGAAAGTCATTTAAATACATATAACAATATTAGATGCAGATATGGAAAAAACATGACCTTTGCCATTTGCATTAAAATTTGACACATTTTTATTTCAATGATCTGGAATTCATGCTAGGGTACCTTAACAAGTTAACATAAGGCAGCGGTTCTTAACCCTTTTGGCCCCTCGACCCAGATCCGCTGACATAGGGTTTGGTAATGAATCAACACTTCCTTGAAGTTTTGTCCCAAGTCATCCTGCTTGTTCAAAGCCACCTTCTTTTATGGTAAGTAACGTAATGCCAGAGTGGACAAGATTCTTTGACATTGAGTCATAAGATATTGAGAGAAAAGAGAGAACCATCTTTGATCTGTTTACATAATTGTAATAACTGGAATCATTGAACATTCTCTAAAATTACTTTAAAATAGCACTGGTTTTGTACCTGCTTCATCCATTAAAGGGACATTAAGTGTTGTTGATATTTTTATTTTATTTTTTATTTCCCTCGGAATTCAAGATGAACATTAAAAATTGCCATTATTGTTGTTTCTACTAACAAAAATACAGCAAAACTTGATTAAAACAATGAAATTGCTATTGATTGAAAAACGCCCTCTATGCAAATATGGTTCACGATATTTATCACGCGTGCTGCAGGGGGATACTATCTGACGTAATATGCTGATCTAGCGGAGATCAGCATTTTTGAATCAACGTTTTGTTGTACAAAGAGGGCTGATTTAATTTTTTCTTAATCCTTGGAGATGTAAGTTCATGTAATACAATTGTAAAAATATACAAATCCTAGTTTTTATCATATATTTTTGTAATTGATGAGGGCGCTGCCTCCACCACATCTCTTAATGCCCCTTTAAGGTGACGTGTGTGAGCAAAATATCCAAGCACAGAATGATGGTAGGAGCTATAAGCCCACACTGCTCCTTATTGGACCGCATGGTGAATGGTGTGGGCACGAAACTTGTGCTTCTTCAAGACTGAATATGTGTGGAATGTTAAGTGGCGGCACCAGCATCAACATTTTGTATAGGGGAAAACAGGGAAAAGTAAACAAATTGGGAGGGGTGCGGGTGTCCATGGCACCACCACTGATATACAATGCTTGCTATTTGGTATCTGGTTCCCTGCATCAATAGGCTCCACAAAACTCATCCATAGATGCAGGTACATGGAAATCATGTCATCACATTGATTCCCTGGCATAAAAAACATGCATGCATGAGATGACGTAAAATACAGATACATTTGGTCACTGCTAACGACACGCTTAGAACAATAACAATTTCACTGATTGGCACCAAACACACTGTTTCTGCGCCCACGTCAGATCGGACTTCACACGCATGGTGTATTGCGCTCCCCATTGCGCCGTAGCTATGGTAGCGCGACAATGCATTCGGTGTTCGATGCGTCACCTCAACTACAAATTGTGTTGATTGTTACTTCCCATGTGATAATAGAGCGATAATGTAATGTGGTGTAGAGTCGATTCTAGCAAGTAGTGGCGTGGCCTATACCTGCACATATGGATGAGTTGGCCGGGGGATCCAGGGAACCAGCATAGCTATTTGGCACCTACCTGTCTGGGGGAGCCTCATCATCTTTGATAACACGACCGGATAATGATGCAGAGGCTTTCTTAGAGTGCAAGAGAGAATCTGACTCCGAGCTTCCAAAATCTTCTTCTACTGAATCATATTCTTGGTTGGTTTTACTATCCATGGTGCTTTCTACTGGGCTATTTATTGCCATCAGGAGAAGGGGGTATCTGTGTATATGCTCCCGCTGTCTTACACACTGATTTGTTGCACTTTTTCTCTGGTTTCAGCACCTAGTTTTTCACATAATAAATGGATAAAATAGTTGTTCAAATTAACTGCCTCCAACCATCGAGTTATAAATTATGTTACATTGTATGGTACATTATAACATAAAACATAGGTTGTACTGATCTAGTCTCATCAAACAAATGAATGGACAAATGATCTGCTGATTACAAACGAATTAAAGGTAATGTCTACATATATAAATAAATTGATTGATTGACAGGGATTCTAAAAGATCAAGGCAATCAATCTATTATGGCAACAATATCTGATATCTGATTTATAGATAAAGTAAGTTTCCCAATATATTTGCTTTTGTTTTGAAGGTCAATGACTGGTTCAATTGGTAGACAGCTGCAGGCAAGAATATGTCAAAATTATCGGTTTTTTTAACATTTTGGGCATCCAGTTCCCAAAATCAATGTTTTTTTGCAAGAAGTTGTTGTAGAAATTATGGGGTTTTTTTCCATCTGTTTGGGTATCTATTTAGGTGTTTTTATAGGGGTTCCTAAAATCAATGTTTTTATTTAATTGATTCTTTTCAGTCATTGAGTTCTTGAGGATTCAACTAGTCTACTGATGATAATCATAGCTTTCCTGTCATCAATATGCTGTATTAACACACATGGGCATCACTTTCACGCAATCCTCCTGCATACCCATAACCAAACTAACATGGAATTTACATGGTGAAATTATGAGAATACGTGGCTAGCATACATGGCGGCCTTGTGACTTTTAATGTCACAAGTTCGCCAGGTCAGCCAGCCATGTTTGAGATTTCGTACAATTTTGATAATATCATATTTTGCAAACAGGCTATAAGTGACTACACTTGCAATAGAAGTTTAGAACTAAGAATACATCATTTATATTGTTTAGTTCACCCATACATTCAGTTTATATTTTGCAAAACATCAGGAATCATTGGCTGGACATGTTCTAACACAATTAATATCCTTTTTAAATGGCATTTTTATTTGTATTCAGTCATTTTCATCTCTGTTGTTAAAATATCCAGCTTTGAAATTAGGCGCCATATTACCGGGCTTTACACTGATCATGCACAAAATCACCCACAGCCACTGGTAAAACCACTTAACTTGGCCAAAAAGACCCACAACTTACCAAAGACTCCTGACCAAGACTACATCATACCAACTTTACACCTTCTTCCCTTGGAAGACCATTCATTGGAACAATCTCCCTCACACAATCCTGGACACCGTATCATGTACAGGAATAATGTTAAAGGGGCATTGAGAGATGTATCGATATACTAAATGGGCAAATAACGTAAAGATAATCATCAACATAGCCCAAATCCAAAATGTCATACAATTCCGACATATGCATCGCCTTCATGCCAAATAAGCAAATAACGACACTTCCGGGTTGAGATTTGCAGCAAAAGTCCGCACGTAAAACGATAGCATAACTTCCGAATTCAGCACCTAGTTTCGATATGATCATATCGAAACTAAGAAAATCATGACATTTTATATGATAAACGGCGAATGTTGGTAAACTGTTTCAGATGGTAGTTAGTAGGCCTATATGCCTAAGTTTTACTTTGATGCAAAAAAACTGATTTCCAGGATAATTGAGGCTGAGGGCGCACTCCCATACGTATCTCTCAATGCCCCTTTAACAATCACTCTACTTCGACAACTCAAAACTGACCACCTAGCCACAACAATCATTTAACCTTTTCATACTGCCCAGCAATTGATTGTATTTCGACCGATCGTCATTGTGTGGGCTACCATAACAGTCGTTTATTGGTTGAGTTTTTCCCCTGCTTGCAATCGACTGAATTTCCCTGTGTGAATGGGATTTCCGGCCGGTTGATGTTGATAGATCACAGGGGATTAGCTAGCTCTAAATCCTAGCTCTCTGTCATTTTTACACACGCTGGTATTAGAAAAAATCCGAGGCCAATTTGGTCCAAATGCGCATGTCTTGTTGCCTCGCTGTGACTCCCAATGCATCCCTAGTATTTATTAGGGAGGTCAACTGATTTTTGATTTCTACATTAAACCCAAACACATTTGGTATCAATGGAAAGCTTTCTTCAAAAGAAAGCCAATGGTGGTTAAATCATGTCCATACCCCATTATTTGGCAAAGTTATATGATTTTTTAAAGATTTATTGAACACACGTCGCTGTCTGCCGATTTTCGGAGTAATTGAATTACCGAGGTCAAGATAATTCGCGATTCACCTATTAATGTGTGAAAATATTGGTTCGTAACTCGCTCGCCATTTAAAGTATTTCCGAGAGTCAAATCAATCACTGTAAAACATCTTTGGTAAGATAAATAATGTATCTTCAAAGCCATGTTGTTGTTTTTCGTAAAGAAACGACTTAAAATACATAAAATATGACTTCAACATGATCATTCTAAGCACCAACCAATACATCAACTTCGGGAAATTCCCATTGCACGACTTATGCTCGATGCTCACGCTCAAAATAAAGACATGTAACTTGTTCAGAAAACTACATATTTTCATTAAATAACGGTTTCATATGGTTTTCATAGCCTCCTTATACCTTTAATTGATCTATTTTGACAAAGAAAATCAAGTAAAATTTACCATAATTTGAGGTCTAAATTCAAGCTTATGAGAATTTTTGTTCCCTGTAACGAATGCTATCGTGTTTGGTATCAGCGGATAGATAATTGTTTTCCCTTTTAAATGACGTCATTCATGAAATAGATTGCCGTGGAACTACTTTCTAAAGCATCAAATAAACAATGTGATCTCTCGCGAGAAATTGAAAAATTCAAAATGGCGCCGCCCACTTCACATGCTACGATAGTAAAGTGATCGCATTGGTGTCATATTTTATGTATTTAATTTTGGTCTTTAATAGCCTAGGTTCTTTGTACGGAAAAAATACATGACTTGGAAGATACATTATTTGTCTTACCAAAGATTTTTTACAGTGCTTGATTTGACTCTCGAAAACTTTTAAATGGTAAGTTACCAACCAATATTTTCGCACACTAGCACTAGTAGTAGTAGTATAGTAGTAGCAGATAGACCATTTCAAATCCGAAAATATACGATCGGTTCCGAATGTTTACGATTAGCCGAGTGTTTGACACTCGGTTTCATGACCTGTCAGCTCCTGACAGGTCATGGCCATGTGCCGGAGAAAAACAACGTGTTTTTCACCCGTCTGCCCGTGTGGTAGATTGCGCTGGTGTTGGTGATAGATTGTATTCCTCACAAAGTTGATGTTGCGGCTTTTCAGTTACAAAAACAAGTGAGATGAAAGAGATTTGGGGTTATATTTTCACTTTTTACCGTCTGCTCGATACATTTGGAATTTGTCCGTCAGCGCTCGTTGTTGTTGTTGTTGATATAAAAACCAAAATAGTCTCGTTCCACGTTTTACTTCTCATGTGTGCACGCGTGTATGCGAACATAGTAAATCACTGAGGCGGACAACCAATAGGACAATGCTGTGAATGCGATCAACTGTTGTGAAGAACGCGCAACGCACCTACTCCACGTGACCTGTTTTTCCGAAGATTTCCGATCTCAATTTGAAATGGTCTATAGGAAATAGCGAATCACGAATTGTGTTGACCTCGCTATATTTATCATGTTTATATAAAGAGTACTGTTCTACGTGGCTCCCCCCCAGATCATTGATTGATACGGGCCGCCATTCACTAGTACAGCAACAGTACAATTTCCCCATACGTTGGTGGGTGAAGAAAAAACACACAAAAACACCAACGTATAGGTTTCCTGTACTACTATCCAGAATATAAAACACTTGCAAAGTTTCCGAATTCTACTCCTGAGCTGTCATCAATTCATTGCCCACCAACAGCTTAATTATCTATAGCATTAGCAGACTACCAGACATTCAAACTAGTTGTGTCGTGGTCAAAGGTACTCAGGGAAATAAACATGCCAATTTTGAATATTAAAATAACATTTACTGTCAGTTATTATACCTACATTCGAGAAGTGTTACGACAGCTCAGTCGGTCAAATGGTTCTGTTTTGGTTCCAATATCAACTAGTCGCCCAACAACTCGGTTCAAACCAACCCGTCACAAATGATTAACCAACTCGGCCAAAGTATATAAATTGGATCTAGAATGTGATTAGTTTACCAAGACCATGTTGGGGCAGCATTTTACATTTTTTCAAAGCGTATAGTTCAACATGAAACACACACACCCCAGCATTATTGTGTGAAATTCATTTCCACTCATTGGCAAAGGACCTCTATGGATTTGAAATTAAATGGGAATCAGCCATTGATGACTGTTTGTAACTTCTCTAAAATAAATTCACATGATTCTGCCCGGAGCATATCAATAAAGATTGGTTTATAACTGTATTTGTATTCAATGGAATTTAGGGTGTATGAAACAATCTTTAAAAGATTTAAAAACTCATAAAAATAACATATTCTATCTTTATCATTGTTTTATCTTCAATGTACTGGACAAGGAACAAGATCCTAGCCAAAAGGCCGGGAAGCGATAACTTTTACAGCGGCCGCAATTTTCATACCATGTCAGAATTTGTATCTCAAATCAATGGTGTCATTTTCTGCCTCTGGTATGTATTGTGCCCATTATTGGACCAAAATTGGTTGCCAACATGATGCCAATTGAAGAGCACCAATGTAAAACCAATATTGGTCCAATATTGGTGACCAAGACTTAGAGAGTGCCAATGCCAATATTGCCAATGGGAACCCAATATTGGTCAACAAGATAATGCCAATGCCTATATTGCCAATGTTGGGCCAATATTGCCCCAATAATATTGGGCCAATATGTTGTCTGGGTGTGTCTATGACTTGGATTAAAGCGACCATGTACGCCAATTGAAGCAGCACCGCAATACAAGCCGCATTCCACATCATGAATAGCCATCATTCAAATTGATAGAGCCATGTGTTTTGAACTCGCCACCTTCCGATTTGTACATTTTACACCATCTGAGATTCGAATTAGCATATCACAATAACTACTTGTTCTACCCCATAAAAAGTATGTATTTTCTAAATGGCAATCTCACACGAAATCCAAATATTGGAATTTAGATAGGACCTAATGGTAAAATGTTGTGATTAAGAATGTTCAAGAAATGTCGATATCTTCATGTTTTGATTAAAGCTCAATAATATTTTTTATACCTATCCCAAACATAAAAGCTCTGATCAAATTAGTTCTTGTCTTGTCTTGTTGTATACTGTACAAATCGCCTGGAAGTGGCTATCTTCAACGTACAGTCATGCATCGCTGCGCATTTATTTAATTAAAACAATTGTTTTTGTTTTTGCTGCCGTTGATCAGTGTTTTAAAAGTGGCCATTTCTACTTCTACCACTTCTACCACATGAAGTACATCCTACTTGGTGCAATGGTTCCGATCACGGGAACATTAATTAACGAAGGGCGTAAACAAAAACTCTCAGGTGCAAGTAAAAATGGAGCCCATGGCTGGCTAGCGTATGGTGAGTGGCTTCAGGCGGCTCCGGAAGCTCTCCAGAGACTGAGCTGATACCACAGTGGATGGTAGTGCATTCCAAATGCAAATGACACTTGGAAAGAAACTGTGCTGGTATGAGAGGATCCTGCAGTGTTGCTGTTGGAAGTGAAGATGGTGACCTCTGGTTAGGTTTGAAGATGGGTGCAAGTAGGGTGGAGTAGCAGGAATGGCGACAATGCCATGCATGATCCTATACATCATGAGGATTACTGTGGGCCCGGCGTTCATAGAGAGTCTGCCATTGAAGTTCGTGTAGCATCTTGGTCACGCTGCTTTTCTGTTTGTAGTCAGATGTAACAAATCTAGCAGCACGTCGCTGCACCATGTCAATCGAGGAGATCAGCTCTGATGAGGTGTGTGGGTCCCACACTGAAGACGAATACTCAAGGGTGGGACGAACATATGTTTTGTAGGCCTGTTCCTTGATCTTAGAAGGACATCTCCTCAGGTTGCGGCGGATGAAGCCAAGGGTGCTATTGCTTTTTTTGCAGATATTGTTGACGTGAGGTTTCCAGCTGAGATTTTTATGGATGGTGACACCAAGATATTTTGCCTCTTCTACGGTACGGAGTGCAGTCCCATGGATGGAATAGGGTGATGCTCCAATGATGTTGTCTCTCTTGTTGGAGATTCTCAACACTTCGCATTTGTCTGCGTTGAAAGACATTAGCCACTTCTTTTCCCATAGCTGTAGATTAGCGAGGTCTTTCTCTATGGTTTTGATGTCCTCTTGGGATTGGATTGGTCTATACTCTATATAGAAGGGCATCGTCAACAAATCTTATGTTGTGCCAGCTGCAAATGTACGCAACTTGGGGGTCATGTTTGATTCAAATCTAACAATGGACTGCCATGTGACAGCTGTATCAAAGGCTGCTTTCTGCTCAATACGAAATATTGGCAGAATCCGTCAACATCTAACAAGGGATGCAGCTGAAACCATCATTCATGCATTTGTAACATCCAGACTTGACTCCAATAACTCACTTCTATATGGAATTACATCATCACAACTCTCTCGACTTCAACGATTGCAGAATATAGCCGCCCGGATTATTACATATACTAAGAGATCAGATCATATAACTCCTGTATTAGCGGACCTACACTGGCTTCCAATTGAACAGAGACTGAAATACAAGATATGCCTTATTACTTTCAAGATCTTACATGACGCAGCTCCTTCTTATTTAACAGAACTTGTTCAACCATATGTGCCAGGGCATCGCGGGCTACGCTCTTCAAAACAAGGTCTTCTTCGGGAAACATTGGCTAAGCATCAGTGGGGACAGCGAAGTTTTCAAGTCGCAGCACCAAAACTATGGAATAGCTTGCCTGAATATGTGAAACTGTCAAACTCTGTACATATTTTTAAGAAAAACTTGAAGACATATTTGTACTCTGAAGCATTTGCTTGATGTGACTCTCCTCATTTTTGTTCTTTTGCTAGCGTGTTTATGTTATTTTGGTTGTTATGCAGAGAAGCGCCATGAGCGTCGCTTGCGGCGGATACCGGCGCTTTATAAATTACCATTATTATTATTATTATTATTAAATAGGCGAATACTTGATGAAACACACTCTGGCAGGTCGTTTATGAAAACCAGAAACAATAAGGGCCCCAGTACTGTGCCTTGGGGTACCCCCGATGAGACATTGGCAGCACTGCTTTTCTTTCCCTCCAAAATGACTTGCTGTGTACGATCTGACAGGAAATCTGTTATCCAAGAGAGTAACTGACCTCTGACCCCGTAGTGATGAAGCTTGAGAAGAAGGCGTTGGTGTGGCACTTTGTCAAAGGCCTTCGAAAAGTCCAATAGGATTGCATCGATCTGCTGTTTGTCTCGAAGTCCTCTGGCCAAGTCGTCAACTGTCAATAAGAGTTGTGACTCGCAGGATCGCTTCTTTCTAAAGCCAAATTGACATGATGTTAACAGGTTCTGGGCGTCGAGGTGTTGGATAACCTGGCTGTGAATGATATGTTCAGCTGTTTTGCAGACAATGGATGTAATAGAGATCGGGCGGTAGTTCTCAGGTCTGTGCTTGTCTCCCTTCTTAAATATTGGAGTCACGTCTGCTGATTTCCATTCATGCGGGATCTTCCCTTGGTGGAGTGTAGCGTTGAAGAGGAGACAAAAGATAGGAGCAAGCTCCGTGGATGCTTCTTTCAGAAGAAAGGCTGGCAGGTTGTCAGGACCACAGGCTGTATGTGGTTTGATTTTGGCAAGGAGTTTCCTAACACCTTCACTATCGATGGAGAAAGATGGAACTGTTGGGTGCGGACTAACTCCGAGATCTGGAAGGTCGGATGCATCCTCATTGGTGAATACTGATACAAATTGGTGATTCAGCATGTTGGCCTTGGTTGTACCATCACTTTGGAGGACATTGTCTTTCATCAGGGGCGCAACACCAGAGTTTTCACATCGTTTGTTCTTTATGAAGGACCAAAACCTTTTTGGATTACTGGCAGTATCATCACCATCACAAAGCATGTCGCTGATGTAATTATGATACCGGTATGTTGTTTTGCAGTCTCTTTGCACACATTTTTTCAGGTTTTTATACTTTTCCCAATCAATCAATCCCAATCACAATCACTTTGACCTCCTAGCTCTTCTGAATGCTCTCTTCTTCCTCCTAGATAAGGCTTTAATGTGGCGGTTGATCCATGGTTGACTGAATCTTGAGGAAGATAGCTTGGAGGGGACCATAGTGTCCAACACATCATGCATTTTTTTTGTAATCTGGTTCCACAGGTCATTGACGTTAGTGTTGACAGAATTGGATGAGACAAAACGGGCGCCGAAGGTGGTAATTTCTGATTTGATGTTGCTAATATCAGCTTTCTTCCACAAAAGGATTTTACGGCGGCCTGTTTTTTGCCGTTTTGCACGAATGTCAGAAAGTGTAAGGATCATCTCATGGTCACTCACACCAGGCATTGGTATACATTTACTAACAAGAGCTGGTCTATTTGTAGCAAGCAAATCTAAGGTATTCTTCTCTCTGGTTGGGAAATCAACGATCTGCGTCAAACCTAAATCGTTGAATGTAGATATGAAGCAGTTATTGATTGAAACTAGATATTGGTGGCTTTCAATAGACATACTTTCCTAGTTAATGTCAGGTAGATTAAAGTCTCCGGTAAGCCAAATCACAGCTGAAGGGTTGCTATTGACGACATTCCTGATGGCCTGGCACAAGGTTTGTGCGTAGGGTAGATCGTTTAATGTTGGTCTATATACTGACATAACGATGAGAGGCTGGTGTTTGTAGAGTTGGATTTTAGTGGCAACAAGTTCACAATCCTCGTTAACTTTGATTTCACCATCAATGATGTCATTTCGTGTGGCAAGAAGGACACCTCCACGAGCATCACCACGATCTTTCCTGATTGGGGGATTATAACCAGGGGGCATCATCTCAGAGCTGAGCATGGATGGTTGCAGCCAGGTTTCACAGGCTACAATTATGTCTGGCTGGCAACTTTCAACCGCTTCCCAAAAAGCTTCCCGTTTAGCATTCATGCTTTGTAAGTTGACGGAGAGGACTTTCAGGGGGTTAGGATTGTTTTTCCTTCTCTAAGGGCGTGTACACACTATAGCTAGTTTTCTCCACGACCCGGTTCGAACCCGGGTTGAAGTCTAGTGTGAACAGAAAAATAGGCTCAAAAAATCGACCCGGGTCGAAAATTACAACCCTGCGAAAGTGAAGGGTCAACCCGGGTCGACTGTAGTGTGAACAGAAATTGCTGTTTGACCCGGGTTGCAAACCTGAACCTCTGACCGTACCGGTAGTTGTTTACGTCAGTTTTCAGCTTTGCTTCGCACGCTCTCGTCTGCCTTTGGTTCTGGTTGAAATCTTTATCAAATTTGTCAAAATGGCAAATAAATGGAGTCAAATTGAAACGGAAGCTAGTTTGAACTCAATGATCCACAATAAGGATATTTACGCCAATATATCACGCCAGATGGAGGCAATGGGTTTTCACCGTAACATTGAGCAACATTGAGCAATGTCAAAATAAAATCAAAGCACTCAAGAAAAAATTCACGGATACTGAAACACATAACAACAAGTCTGGAACCCAAATCTTCCTTTGAGTTTGCCAGTGTTTTAGAATATAGATTGCATGTTATGTTCTGCACCAGATATTTTGTTTCAGACCGGCGTACAGAATCCCTAAATACGTATTTCATAAACTTTTTAGCTTACAAACAGTTTATCCAGTTAAAAACCCCCCCAAAAAACCCACGGCCAACACTTGCAACAAACAGAGTTTGACATACATAGCGCTCTAGTGTGAACAGAAAATGAATTATCGATCAATCCGGGTTCGACCCGGGTCCGACCCGGGTTGAGGAAAAAGCTATAGTGTTCACACTAGCGCTATGTATGTGTTGAAGTTGTATCCGCATTGGCAAATGGGTTTATTGAACCCGAAAGTTAAAATTCGTGTATCAATGATCTATGACCTAGCTTGCTCATCATGGCGGGTATAAACAACAAGCAACAGTGGCTGGTAATGAAATACCGTCGAAAACATCAGCGACAACGTGCCAGAGGCCGTAGAAAGATGGCAGGAATAAAGCGGGCAACCATTAACATTCTTTTCAGGCTATCTACTTCCGGCAACCCGGGTCGAAACAGCGATTTCTGTTCACACTACAGTCGATGCGGGTTGAACCCGGGTTGAACCCGGGTTCTACCCTTCACTTTCGCAGGGTTGTAATTTTCGACCCGGGTCGGTTTTTTGAGCCTATTTTTCTGTTCACACCAGACTTCGACCCGGGTTCGACCCGGGTCGTGGAGAAAACTAGCTATAGTGTGAATACGCCCTAAGGGCGTGTTCACACTATAGCTTTTTCTTCAACCCGGGTCGGACCCGGGTCGAACCCGGATTGATCGATAATTCATTTTCTGTTCACACTAGAGCGCTGTATGTCAAACTCTGTTTGTTGCAAGTGTTGGCCGTGGGTTTTTTTTGGTTTTTTTAACTGGATATTTAAGCTTTATCTCAAACTGTTTTTAAGCTAAAAAGTTTATGAAATACTTATGTAGGGATTCTGTACGCCGGTCTGAAACAAAATATCTGGTGCAAAACATAACATGCAATCCATATTCTAAAACACTGGCAAATCCAAAGAAAGATTTGGGTTCCAGAATTGTTGTTATGTGTTTCAGTATCTGTGAATTTTTTCTTGAGTGCTTTTATTTTATTTTGACATTGCTCAATGTTGCTCAATGTTACGGTGAAAACCCATTGCCTCCTTCTGGCGTGATATATTGGCGTAAATATCCTTATTGTGGATCATTGAGTTCAAACTAATTTGCACGGTCTCATCCGCCCAGAGTTCCATCATGGCTTCCGTATCAATTTCATTTATTTGCCATTTTGACAAATTTGATAAAGATTTCAACCAGAACCAAAGGCAGACGAGAGCGTGCGAAGCAAAGCTGAAAACTGACGTAAACAACTACGGTCAGAGGTTAGCAGTCAGGTTTGCAACCCGGGTCGAACAGCGATTTCTGTTCACACTACAGTCGACCCGGGTTGAACCCGGGTTATACCCTTCACTTTCGCAGGGTTGTAATTTTCGACCCGGGTCGGTTTTTTGAGCCTATTTTTTCTGTTCACACTAGACTTCAACTAGGGTTCGACCCGGGTCCGACCCGGGTCGTGGAGAAAACTAGCTATAGTGTGAACACGCCCTTAGACCCGGGTTGCCGGAAGTAAATAACCTGATTGTTGACCTAACCTCTGCCCGTGGTTTGGCATGGTAGTTGTTTACGTCAGTTTCGAGCTTTGCTTCGCACGTTCTCTTCTGCCTTTGGTTCTGGTTGAAATCTTTATCAAAATGACAAATAAATGGAGTCAAATTGAAACGGAAACCATGATGGAACTCTGGGTGGATGAGACCGTGCAAACTAGTTTGAACTCAATGATTCACAATAAGGATATTTACGCCAATATATCATGCCAGATGGAGGAAGCAATGGGTTTCAACTTCAACACATACATAGCGCTAGTGTGAACAGAAAATGAAATATCGATCAATCCGGGTTCGACCCGGGTCCGACCCGGGTTGAGGAAAAAGCTATAGTGTGAACACGCCGTTATGTGTTTCAGTATCTGTGAATTTTTTCTTGAGTGCTTTGATTTTATTTTGACATTGCTCAATGTTGCTCAATGTTACGGTGAAAACCCATTGCCTCCATCTGGCGTGATATATTGGCGTAAATATCCTTATTGCGGACCCGGGTCGAACCCGGATTGATCGATAATTCATTTTCTGTTCACACTAGAGCGCTATGTATGTCAAACTCTGTTTGTTGCAAGTGTTGGCCGTGGGTTTTTTTTGGTTTTTTTAACTGGATATTTAAGCTTTATCTCAAACTGTTTTTAAGCTAAAAAGTTTATGAAATACGTATGTAGGGATTCTGTACGCCGGTCTGAAACAAAATATCTGGTGCAGAACATAACATGCAATCTATATTCTAAAACACTGGCAAATCCAAAGAAAGATTTGGGTTCCAGACTTGTTGTTATGTGTTTCAGTATCTGTGAATTTTTTCTTGAGTGCTTTGATTTTATTTTGACATTGCTCAATGTTGCTCAATGTTACGGTGAAAACCCATTGCCTCCATCTGGCGTGATATATTGGCGTAAATATCCTTATTGTGGATCATTGAGTTCAAACTAATTTGCACGGTCTCATCCGCCCGTTTCAATTTGACTCCATTTATTTGCCATTTTGACAAATTTGATAAAGATTTCAACCAGAACCAAAGGCAGACGAGAGCGTGCGAAGCAAAGCTGAAAACTGACGTAAACAACTACGGTCAGAGGTTAGCAGTCAGGTTTGCAACCCGGGTCGAACAGCGATTTCTGTTCACACTACAGTCGACCCGGGTTGAACCCGGGTTAAACCCGGGTTCTACCCTTCACTTTCGCAGGGTTGGAATTTTCGACCCGGGTCGGTTTTTTGAGCCTATTTTTCTGTTCACACTAGACTTCAACCCGGGTTCGACCCGGGTCCGACCCGGGTCGTGGAGAAAACTAGCTATAGTGTGAACACGCCCTCTCTTAGTCTTATTGATAGGAGATGACTGCTGAAGGGGACAGTCAGTACGCAACAGGCCGCTTTCAATGCGTGACCTTGCCGATTTCTAACCCGCGCAAAGATCGATTTCAGGATGTCAACCTTGCGCTAAAATCTTACGAGAAGTTTGTTTTCCCTGAATTAATTGAGGTAGGGTTAGCTGGCAGCCATGATGGCGAAGTAGGTGGATTGTTCGTAATTTTCTCTATAATATGATGCCAAATCTGACATATTTGGTCCACAAACAGTGATTTTATCGCTAATTTTAGAATTTAACAACTTTCGTGACTTTGCTTCTTGTAACTATATATATATATTCACTTGACTGGACTAAAATTCGTACGATATTTTAAGAGCAATTTCCGTACTAACGGAATCTTAAGCTTTAATTTCATATCAAAAACATTGATGCCCGACTTCTTTTTTGATAAGAAAAACCGAGTTTGATTTTCACCGATTTTCGGTCAGAAAACGAAACTTACGATCCCCCGTTAGGCCTCGCCAACTTGATTTTTAGTGTCCTATAACCCGCCCGCGCTTCATTTTCATGCCCGCGTTTGAATTCATTAGAAATTTTGGGAAAAAATACCGTTTTTGCAATGAAAACGTCCGAATTTATGCATTTTGTGTGATGAAATTGTGAAAAATGATTTTGACGAGAAAAAAAATATCATATGAAATTGTGCAGAGCAGAAGGATCGATTTCGAACCCCGGACCTCTCGCTCTTCAGTCTAACGCTCTACCATCTGAGCTATCAAGCGAAACAAATTCTATTCATGAGATTTAAACACTTCATCAACAACCCAACGACGGTACGAAATGAATGTAGCTCGAGCCAGATTCGGACACCCATTTGATTAACTATTCACTTGACTGGACTAAATAATTTCATAATATTTTAAGCATGTTTCTAGTTACAAAAGACTATGAATATTAATATGATATCATCAATACAATTGGTGCCTAATTCTTCAAAAAGGGAATATTTACTGTTAATTTGGCTTTAGTTTCGTCAAGTTTTTCTCGAATTCGGCTGTGTGTGATGACAATAATTTGCACCGAAAATCATGCAACATGTCATGAAGTCACAGCTAATATTAGATAATATTATTCGCATAATATGCCTTTTTATTTTACAATTTCATGGCAAATGTGTTTGAAATGTGTGATTATAATCATGAAAAGAGCTCATTTACATCGTGCTATTACGAGGTCAACTATGACTGCGAAGCAGTATCGTTACGGGTGAATACTTCCGGGTCGCTTTGCTGGGTTAGAAAAGGAAAGGCTTTTCGTGTGGTTGCATAAAGGCTGGGGAGAGCCAGGATCTGGTTCTGAATCGATCGACGAGCGACTACGATTTGAGGAGCCATCACTGAAATGGGAGCTTGCATTGTTAGTAGAATTGGTGTGAACCACTACCAGGGAGTTATCCGATGGTGCTGTTTAGAGCAAAACATACTTATCACAAAAACGAATACAAATTGCCATCTGTCAACATTCAATTTTTAAAATTCGCGGTAATTGAAAGTCCCGGTATTAATTTTCACAACGCGGATTCAAATTTAAAAACACGCTCCAATTAACTAAGATTTTATTTTCGGTTATATTTACCTAATGTATCGGTTATTCTTCCTGTGACAACGTCAAGCTTTGCCTTACATTACATCCATCTCAAGTAGGAATTGGTGTATTGATAACGTTTAAATTATTTTCCATTTCCTATATTGGGAGTTGGATGAATAGGATTGATTATTGGAAATCAATTTTGGTGCGAATGTTGAACAGAGGTTCTCAGTGCACTGTTCCAGCACTGACCGTTGCTGGCTACACAGCCCGCTACACAGTGCGGACGCGACAGGGATAAGGGCGGTCTCCTAGCCGTCCAACGCTTGTCAACGAACGATATTCCCCACGTAGACATGGTAGATACACATACACTGTTTTTAATATTATGTCTAATATTGTATAAAGCTTATTGATCCTATAGGCACAGTAGGAAATTGTTTATTTCCAATTGAGCCTGCGAATTAGGAAATGAGGTACACCTCACCCTGAGACGAATATACCTGAAGGGATAAGAAGCTCTATTCATTTCTGTTATGTGCAGCGGTGCAAGTCTGACACGGTTATTATTATGCTTGATGCCAATCGATTATCTTCATTCAGTTTAATTTGTAGCATGACCTCATTGTGTGAATTACCGCGCTATTTCAAACTTAGTGTTATCCACACGTGTGTTACGATCTTCTTAACAACCTGAACACACTGCAGTATCGGACGGTCACCGACATACAGACTGTGATATATTTCTAAAATGATTTCGCATTTATATTGCTAGTATTATGGCATTTTATAAGAAGTATGCCAATTAAAACCTACTAGAGCCATAGTTCAATACATAAACAACGTATTATGATATTCAAAGTGCATGGTTTGTGTTTAGATTTAATATGAATTGAAATACAAATATTCAGATGTGGTTGAACTGATACACTTATCTGTTGATGTATAAAAATACCAAATTTGTTGTGTATAAATTCACATTAAATCAAAATTCTAAACACAAATCATGAACTTTTAATATCATAATACATTGTTTATGGGTTGAAGTAGGGCACTAGTAGGTTTTAATTGGCATACTCTTTCTGAAATACCATAATTCTAGCAATATAAATGCGTAATCATTTTAGATATCTATCACAGTCTGTATGCGCAATCATCATGATCATGAAGTGAGAGCAGGACAAATCGACGCATGCGTGTGCATGCGCACAGTCTGTTTTGTAGGTTCTGCTTGGGTTGGTTTGAGAACAATGCCGTGCAAGACCTGGTTGGTAGAATTGAATGGCAATACACGGAGCTGCCTATCCCTTTAGGTATATTCGTCTCAGCCTCACCCATAATAATATTACCTAACTAAAGTGCTCAACAAAAGAAAGTCGTACACTTTGTTTAGGTAATTTAAAGTAACTTTCGATTATTGTTTTACCAAACAGGCTGGATAGACATTAAGATGAATCTTTTAGGCACATTTTGATACCAGACATAACACCTAGCAACAAGGATAAACCGTGATTAGCGCCATTTAAAGAAAATTAGTAACTTTTCAAAAGTCACATTTTCAATACAGTATGAGGGAGGAAAATGGGTGTGTGTCGAGGTTCACCCCATGCAGCGTGTGACACTATTATTATAACCAGGATTGACCGGCGGGCAATCGATCACACAGTGCAGCCTTGCACACTACGCTGCGTTACGAGTCGTACACTTTAGTGAGCGGGATATTTGATTCCAAACATAAAGGGCATTTCATTAAACTGCTTGGAATTTTACCAAGCCTTTAGGGATACACCTCGTTGGTTTGATTTGGTTTGGTTTGGTTTAGCTGTAGATATCAATAAAGCATTTCAAATAACACACATTTATACATCCTTCACCCATGCATGACACTTTGAATTTGAATTTGCCCGCGCATTGAGGTGAAATGCGCAGCGATCAACACGGGACTGATACGGATGCGCTTGTTAACAATTGGTGTTTACTTCCGCGTAGTGTATTGAAAATGTGACTTTTGAAAAGTGACTAATTTTGTATAAATGGTGCTAATCATGGTTTATCTTTGTTGTTAGGCGTTATGTTTGGTATCAAAATGTGCCTAAAAGATTCATTCAAATGTCTATTTAGCCTGTTTGGTAAAAAAACAAAATCGAAAGTTACTTTAATTGACATAAACAAAGTGTACGACTTTCTTTTGTTGAGCACTTTATACATAATAGCATGTTTTTAGAATATGAATTGTGAGCTCAATTTAGTGAGAAAAAAAATCTTCTAACACGACGGTGGTCACGCGAAACCTAAATTTTGAATTCGTATTGGAATAACACGTAATCGCGAATGTTAATCTTATCGTTTTGAAAAATTCATCATAGGTTAGAAGATTTTTTTTCCAATCCAAAACCGTTGGAGTTGGCTAACCAACTCCATTGTAAATGCTATTTAAAAAAATTATTTTCATCGTTAACCGGGCGAGGACTGTTAAAAATATTTCAAAATGGTGCACCCCCGTTGCCATATTGGGTCGTCCGAGACGCGTGGCCATCGTCGTCTGCCTCGTCCTGGCATTCGTGCACCGCCCTCTCGACCGTCAAGTACGAATGCACTGTAGTGCATCAATATCCTTATCATATATGGGCGCACCACACCAAATATCTTTCTCATTGAAATACGTGTAAAAGTGCCATATTTCAAGACAACTTTTCTACCCTCCGGTTACATTTATTGCATACTTGTCACCTATGACCATTTTCAGTAACATCTCAACTTTAATTTAAGCCTTGTTTTATGAGGGGTTATTAAGCTAAATTTTCCGCTACGGACCTGCACACAGCGCCCTCACTTTTTCACGTTTTCTGGCATGCCTGTTCACCATTTAGGCAGGTGCTTACGCCCTGGGCACTATTTAGGTCGATAAATTAAAAATGTCGTATTTTATCATTGTAGGTGCAACGGATAGGTCCCACTCGTTCATTTAAATACAAACATACCATCCCCGGAGAAACAAATTGCCCGAAAACTTCACATTTACAAGCCTAGTCTTCGTGCTTTTCCGGAACTATTATAGGATTACACGAATTGCGCATTGATTTGGTGTGGTGCTCTCATATGCAACAGTCAAGGCATGTTCCACCATGCATGGAATGGAACCGGGCAATTGCATTGTTGATCAACAAGAGGTAACATGGTCTATAAAAGGTTGATTATGTGATATCAATCATATAGGTATATATGAAGAGGTATTTTGCAAAAGGGCCTACATCCACTTTGGCTCTTATTGAGAAAAAGTCAAAAAACTGTTTCTAAATATTCAAGTTGAGCAATTGAAAAACTGAATGGATTATGAAAGAGGTACACTACATACTAATTGAAATTGAAATAAATTTTAAATGTGCTAGTTTTAATTTTTTTTTAAATCATGTTTACATTTTTTGAAAATTTGGATGTAGGCCCTTTTGCAACAAAACTCCATCTGTTTGTACATAAAGAAAAAATACCACACACAAAAAATCATTTATTTTAATCATTTCAAATAAATAAGTTTGATATTGAAATGTATAGGTCACAATCATGTTTCAAGGAAATAAAGTCATTTTTTTCAAAAATACCTACATCTCATTGTAAACAGCCATTGAAGTTGTTGTTTTGTTGCAAAAGGGCCTGTATCCCGATTTAATTCTGGATACAGACCCTTTTGCAACAAAACAACAATTTCAATGGCTGTTTACAATGAGATGTAGGTCTTTTTCCTTGAAACATATGATTTTTCCCTATACATTTCTATATCAAACTCATTTTTTGAAAAAATGCACCATAGCCCTTTTACAAAATACCTCTTCATATGCAAAATAAAAATAGGAAAGTAGCTCTTATAATGAAAACAAATTGTCATGGTTATCCCGTTGGTGTATTAGGCACATACAGTAGATTAGAAGTATAAATTGTGACCCCTGCCCTCTATCGCCCTTAAAAAGTTATTGGAAGTCTTCAACATATTGGATTGACACCAAGGTTATATAACCACTTGCCAACAACATAGCAATCGTAGTCACCAAAGGTTCACCTTTATGTTAATGAGTTGCTCACGGAGGTATTGATTCTGTAAGATTGTGTACATGCTATTGTAAATATCAGCCAATCGATATGACAATTGGACCCTTGCACGCGCTATTAAATCCCGCTGCTTAGCAGACTAAATATGCGCGCCTAATACAAATACATAATCAATCAAATCAATCAATCAAATTTATTTCCATAAAAACAACACTACATCAAAAATGTAAAACTTAAAAACAACAAAAGCGTATGGAGGAGTAGACTGAAAAGCCAATAAGGCCTGTAAATAGCCTACCCCTTTAATACAATACAATACAGTACATGTTACATATTTAATACATGAATAAAACAAAATCTGACAGCGACTTAAACAAGACAAGACAAACAAGGACGAGCTCAAAAAAATAAATAATGGAGTGCATAGGAATGTACATGCCCCTATAGTTTACCGTGAGACTGTGCATAGCTGTACATAGCTGTACATCAACCTACCTTTTCACGCCTAAGGTCAACTCAAAATGTATACCTTGGTGTACATTTTTAACACATTGTTAGGCTGGTAAATACCACAGATTTGATATAAATGAAAAGCTTAAAGCACATTTTATCAGCTACCACAACTTATTCTGTAATTAAAACTACTCTCTTTGAGAAATTTAGCCTGAAAGTACGAAGTTTCACTTAATTAGCATGTCATCGCTGTTCTCCTGCTCACTGTCTTTCATTGCAAATCTATGTGTATCCACAAATTACGCCAGCCGGTAGCCTGTATCGCACTCTTCAAAGAATTGTGTACTTTTATGGATGAAGTATACTTTATTCATTCATAAATTTGCCACCAAAAAAATTTGTAAGTTCCCTATAGCGTTACACTAACAGTCTAAGATATGGCCCTCATCGGCTATTATTACCGCTAATATTTACCGCTTCTCTACCAAAGAGGGCAGTACGTATAAATATAGTAATATAATTAACCTGTAGTGAATGTGTAGGGAGGGATCAATTTGGGTGCACTATACTGAATAGGATACCCTCTACCCTTCAGCGATGTTATTTTTCGTACATGATCCTAGTGAAATCAGTTGATTTGTTCCAAAAATCATTCTATTCAGTGAATTTTACTTTATTCCGTATTAAAATGGAATAAAGTGAATTTCACTAGGATCATGTACGAAGAAAAAAAATCGCCACCCTTAAGAGGTATTGCTAAATAGAATCGGAAAATATGACAAAATCCTTAATTTTTAAAAAAGACTTGACGGTAAGAACAATTGTGTAAATGCCTAGGATTTTTATTAATTATGATTAATGGGACATCACCTCCATGCACACTGACTATGAAATGTGCATGTCATCTAGGTACATTTTGAGAGATCTTTCAAATGTGATTTACGGTGACATTTCATAGCTCGTCGGATATGAAGCAGGGATTCTATTAATTTTGGGATAGTAAAGTCCTATACTGCACGTATATAGAAATCAGGTCCTGTTTGCATTAATTAAAACATACAACAGCGCCACTTTATGATGATCACCGGAATGTAAGGAATTTATAGACTTGCATCAAGTCCGTCAAACACGAACAATGACGGTATGGTGTAAAGTGAGAAAATTAATTCAAATAGGCCTACATAAAATAAACAATCAAAAACGTGAAGTATCATATAATTTATTTCAGGCTTGTAAAAACCATCCAGCACGTACGTTTTATTAGAATTTTCAAAACCGCACAATTTGTGGGGAATTTTTTCCCCCAACAATTCTGTGTAAACTTCAATTAAGTCTATACCTCAGCAGACGACAAACAGCGCCAACAACAATATGACAATCACCAAAGTTAAACTTCAGATCGGCAAGTTGAGTCATATACCCCTGCATGTAGTCTCTTCAGGGCGGTCGTTTGGAAAATCGAGCAGGCTACCCTACCTACTGTTTTCCCTTTTTGGTGAGAAAGAGTAATCACCTTCAAGCAAATTCACTCTAAAAGGTCCCATTTCAAAAGTTTGTGGTCTAAAATAGGGTTTTATATCACTAATTTTGTACATTTACCTATGGGCCGCTATTTAGTAGTGTGCACCCTTATAGGGAATCTTTAACTGGGCGGCGGATTTCAGATTTCTTACACCAAAAATGAGCAACCTAACGTTTATCATGGTTATACAAAAAATATAACAAAATCCAGTCAATGCTAAAAACCAAATAGCCCTATATTTACTTCTATTGAAATTTTGAATATTGAAATACTATTACATTTCTAGACAGGTTTTGTACAATTGAAATTCGTATGAGCTTTCTGGTTAAACTGTATTAGTAACCTTCTAATTTGTCTTCGTTTATTTTATGGCCCTGTTTGTTACAATGTGTATAATTACAATTCAGGCAGAAAATCCTATATATATTAGTTCGAAGATTCAAATTATATACAGTGTTTTATCGTTGGGTAATTAAGGGTATGGAGCATCTAGAAATTACACGTGCAATCGATACGCCAGGAATTGAGCGAGCTACGTCTAAGGGACCAATCAAATTTCAGAAATGAACTAATAATTATCGATCATACCTCACGCTATATATGACAAAATGAATTTGATATATGAGGTTTGTAAGGCGTAAGAACAAAGTTGTACAAATGTTATGAACATATCAGCCTTTCTATCATATAGCAACGTGCATTCATGTAAACTTATGAGAACATCACCCACTCTTGTGCAATAGCAACAAAGGTTTTCTCGCCGCCAGGCATCACGCCATTATCATTGCGATCTCGTCTAGAATTGGAAACGATTTGCCTATATATCGGTAACAAAATGTAGGGAAATATTTTAATTTCATCACCAAATAAAAAGTCGCTTATAATATTTGACGACGAGATGATGGAATCTATACACTTTAAATCTGTTCTGCTGATTGGTCTCATTGGAGTCTTGTCTGGATCATATCATGTGGTTGGTACATCGAATACTTGTAGATCAGATGAATCAGGTATGTGTCTTTTATTCTTTGGTGTTGTTGTTTTTAATTGTATCATTTTTTTTTTATTCGTTGATGATCACATGGTCTGTCGACGTGGACTTTGGCCCATATTGTACTAAAGACTTAATAGCCATATTTTTCATATTTACTCTTGAAATCGTCCTAGGCTTACGAAAACTTTTATAATTTGTTTATTTGATGCGTTTCAGATTGTTTAGCGGTGTAATACCGAGTTTCATTTTAAAATGTCTAAATCAGTCATATCATTAGAAGAATAGACTGATGTTAAAATTCTATTTCATTATGATTTCGGGATTTTGTGTACGTTTTAAATGCTTCTTACTGCAAAAGGTTATTAAAAGCAACGGTTATGTGGAACAACTGCTAAAGTGTGTATGGTTATATCATATTAGGACTTAAAAGTCATCAAAGAAAAAATCAGTATCTTTCTACATATAAAACATGAAAGTAAGATGTAAGATGTTCCACCCAAGATGCCATAAAAACACACTTGGGCATCTAAAGTGGATTTCAATTCTCAAAGGAATTATATAGATGTTCTTGGTCCTTAACGTCGCTCCCCAATCAAATCAAGCTAATCTTAGTTGTACAAAGTCTTGTAGGATAACGGTTTTTAGATGGCAATCTGCATAGGCCTATACCTTTCGAAATCAATTCGAAACCATTTTACCTTATAACTTTGATGACTGTTAATTTAGTGAATATGTTTAACATCAGTATTGTTGAAATGTATTGTGTAAGAATCACTGATACAGCTTATATTTGAACATCAATTACCTAGAATTATTCAACCGATCTATTAATTTCTGTCCTGAATGAAACGTTAATAACACATTGGGTCCCTTCACAAAATGCAGGTCATAGTGTGTGGTATGTTGCTATAGGCTAGGATATTATGGGAAATGTTAGTGACAGTACAAGGGGTTTCAAAATTGATCTTACAAATAAAACTACAACTATTTTGCATACCGACTGTAACAAAACAAAAAAGAATAAATGCTTCAGTGACATAATGTTTCCTAGTAAAATATTAGGGGAGGATGGGGCAACTGGTCCAGTTAAGCATATTACATGATATAAAACTTTGAAGTAAACAATATGCTTGACGAAACCAATATAATACTCACATATTAATATTTCATCCTCATACATCAGAGGATTTCATCAGAATGGCAATGATCCACTTTGGCGCGAAGAAACATCATCTTCAGAGTAAGAAAACCCGACGGCGGCTTCAAACTTCTAGTGTACCGCAAACCAACACACACAGACCAATATCTCAACTTTGAGTCTCAACATCCACTCCACCAAAAACTAGGTGTCATAAGAACTCTATTTGATAGAATGAATTCTATTGTTACTGACGACGCGGATAAACAGCAAGAAGAAACCAGGATCCACCAAGCACTCGGTACATGTGGATACCCTGAATGGACAATTAACAAAGTCAAACACCACATGGAAGTAAAGAAAAACAAGCCCAAGGAGAGGAAGAAGAATGAGGGAGTCAAAATGATAGGCATGGTGGTTGTCCCACATGGCATCACAGAAATAATCCAGAGGATTTACAAAAAGTATAACATCAACACTGCTATAAAAGCCTCACAACACTCTGAGACGCCTTCTAGTGCACCCTAAGGACAAGAGGGACACTCTGAAAACCAGCAACTGCATTTACGAAATTCCATGCAAAAACTGCAAGCTGACGTATGTTGGTGAGACCTCTCGATTTTTCGGAGTCCGCTAGCATAACATCAAGCCGAGACTAAGAAGGCAGACACAAACAAATACACGAGATCAGAGAGAAAGGCTTCAGAACAAGAACAGACAAAATCAGCTATTTAGGACCATGTAGCTATAGGGCAAATCATGTAAGTAATAGACTGGAATGAGGTCACCATATTAGGTCGTGAACACAACAGGAGATCCAGAGAGGTACGCGAGGCGATGGAAATCAGAAAGAGAGGGGACAGAGGAGGGGATTTATTTTTGCTCAGTCACGTCTATGATCCACTTCTAAAAGTAAAACCAACTGGCAACTCTGAAGATGATGTTTCTTTTCGCCAAAGTGGATCATTGCCATTCTGATGAAATCCTCCGATGTATGAGGATGAAATATTAATATGTGAGTATTATATTGGTTTCGTCAAGCATATTGTTTACTTCAATGAAATTCATCAAACCTGATGAATCTTTTCACCAATTATATAAAACATTAAAGCCCGTTGCCCATTTAAATAAAGAAGTCGTATAATGAGTTGGGACAGCTTCTCCGTGTTTGAGCATTACGTTTGTTTGTAATAATTGAAATTATTGGATTTGTATTATCATGAGGAATTAAGTGAGAAGACAAAACTAAAATATGTTGTCGTTTTCAGTTTTTCCTTTTAGAATTAATTATTTATTAGTTTGATTATGTTTCAATCAATACCAAATCTGTCACCAGGACACATTGTCCACCCTGAAGGGGCCAACTCTTGTGTTCATGGAGTGATCTATTCATTCCAGTTAGCCATTCACTTAGTCAAAAATCTGCCCAAGTGGTTTTCCGACTAGTTTGCAAACAAAAAATGTACACATTTCCGTCATTATACCACAGATTTGAAGGAACGAAAATCTAGCGAACGGAATTGTTTGTGCTGGTAAAAACATAAAGCAATAACGAGATGAAGGTTTTATAATAGTATAATATGTTTGATACAGTCTGTACAATTCTTTGTTTGCTCGAATACGAAACCATTTCGTGCTGCTTATGACTGTAGAAAGAAATTGAGACGCTTCACTTGACAAATTTGAGACTAGTGGCTTCCGTTGGCAGCTTTTAGACGTGACAAAGAAAATAATTGCTTGTAACACCCATCTATCATCATGCTATAGTATTATATAGGCCTATTCCTGATTCTAATCATTTATTTCTGCCGGTTAAAATCTTTGGTTTGAGGAGTTTTTAAGGTTTTTAAAATATTAAACACGTTTTTATGTTCGCAAAATGGTTCTATATTATGTTTTTACACAAATCAGGATTGATGATGCAATTTTGAATCTCTGAATTTTGGATCTCTCGCACATCATTGTATTTCAAAAACACACGTGATATATAAAAATACTTAACCTTGGTTAATGCCTTCCATCTATATGTTAATAATATGTGACCAACGATAGAAACTTGCGATTTTCAGGAATATTTTTTATCGTAGGAAAATACCCAACACCCAATACATTTGTTTTCGGAAAGCGTCCGATGTGGTCACATCCAGTGTTATGTTCTTTTCAGTTATTTGCATTGACCCTCTTGGAATGGCAGATGGTAGCATAACAGATGCTCATATTATTGCTTCAACTGAGCACTCGGTTGCTTTAAGTGCAACTAACGGTCGACTAAATGGAACCACATCATCATGGAGTCCACGCATTAAAGATGTCAACCAATGGCTACAGGTGGATTTTGATGGAGTGACAGTTTCGATAACAGGGGTTACACTACAGGGAAGATATGACTACCCTCAATGGGTAACCAAGTATAAAGTCGACTACAGTTTAGATGGTGTATCGTGGCACAATGTGGAGGATGCTAATCACGATATTATGGTGAGAGAATGTTTAATGTTTATATATACATGTAATCCATCCCGGCAATTTCTTAATAGTATTATTTGTGACCCGACACAATTCACGTTTCCCCATCAAAATAAATATTTTGGTAACATATGAAACTCAATATTTTTGTCGTTACTCTAGAATAAATGAGATGCTGTTTCATAAGAAGCTAAATTAAAGCGAACATGTAGATATCTATCACCATAAGGAGTATCAAACCCCAAAATTACAGACGCAGTGGACGTCCTTATGGCTGCATACAGCCGTCTGTAAATTGGTATGCTGTTCAAATGCATGTCAATGGGAAACTTGTTCTTGTGTCATTTGAACCATCGTTTGTAATGGTGATGCACCATCATATGGAATAAAAATATCAAAAAATGGCTAATCAAGTATATATTACAAATCAATCGCTACCAATTATATTGCATAAATCCTCATTTCAAAGGTCGCAAATGTTAAACACACGACACATCCCAAAGTATTTCACATCAATATTTAATATAAATTAAGCAATTGCATGTCAAAATAAGCAGACAATAATTCTCTATCATGTCTGTATGAAATTAAGATGTACGCATTCATGCATGGCTGAGCACATTCATTAAGCAATGCATTGCTTAATGAATGGTAAGGTTCATATTGTGTTCAATCATTCACATTAACATTTGAATGGAGGGATTATCCAATTTTTTGCAATCTTCTTCCACAGACCTTGCCATTGTCAAGTGAATGGGATTTGCCATGCATGAGTGATCATGTCTAAATTCCATGTTAAGCTGTTAGAGGATTACTTTCTGCTTATTTTGATATACAATTATATTTATTCTATTAAATATTAATTTGAAATATTTGGACTTTACTAAGTGGCAAGGAACTTCTTTGGACGAGTGTATATAGAATACATTAAGACTTCTGACGATATGCGTTATAGAAAAGAAAACTCCCAAACGCACGTCATAATACTCTTACTCACACTAACATGACTAACGCTTGTTCTGACTGCAAAATGACCTGCTGAATATGGTGATAAGGAATGGTTGGGATAATAGTGGTGGGTGGTTATGGTTATGTTGGTGTTATGTATAAAATAATGTTTTACAATAGTGTTAGTGCAATCACCTTATCATGTTTATAGCGACAAAAACAACAACTTGTTATGTATAAAATAATGTTTACAATTTATAGTGTTAGTGCAATCACCTTACATGCTTAAAGCGACAAAAACAACAACTCTATTTTGACAACATGTTAATGTGTTTTTATACGAAGGTGTTCAACGGAAATTTAAATCAGAACACACCAGTCACTAGTTGGTTTGCAAATCCGGTTAACGCACAGTTTATCAGAATAAAACCATTTACATGGTACAGGTATATTAGTTTACGCGTTGAAGTTCTTGGTTGTGATGGTAAGTAAGAATGAGCACTGTACGAGACGTGTCGGGTAGGGTATGAGAACTTTGACGGCTCCCATAACTTACGGTTTGAAATATTCCATTTAACAAAGTAGACATAGCCACATTACTCCACTCTTATGATATTGTTTCAATATATAAATATAGTACCTATTAAATATGCAAATGCAAAATGCATTTCATCAAGCTATAAATGTGTGTAATTTGTAATTTGGGTAACAAAAGTACGAGATTTAGTCCCCGTCAGGCTAGGTGTGCCTAAAATAACCATTTAATTATAGATATTGCATAGGCCTATATTATATACTACATTATCATCTCTAAGGGTATCAATAACATTATGGCGCTGTTTCGCTTCCAAGATTCGATTTGTTTCCAGAATGGTAAATAGATTTAATAAAAAAATCATAACCAAGTTGCAGAAACTATGATAATTAGGATTTTCCTTTTTTCAAAACAAAAAATGTACTCACGATTGCCAGTTTTGTGTGGTATGGTTTACAACACCCTTCATTAGTTTCTGAAGAAGTGCGAAATTGTGTTAGGTTTTAAATTTCCCCCTCTGCAAATCTGATGAATTCATTCAAGTAACTACACTGATAGTTGTCTTTCATTTCCACTTTATATAGAGCAAACTCGTACTAAGTTTTTGTAATTGTCAATGTCATAGGTTGGCAGCAAATGTATTGCTTTTGCTTATTCAGCACGTTATTTATTATTCGTTGTATGGTTATATGAGTTAATTTAATTGGACTGTATTTTAACAAGGCGTTTAACGGCGTTTAGCTAAACGTCATAGAGTAATCTGCAAACAGGTTTTTAATCCTGAACCGTTATATGGACACTTTTTTTACTGTATTAACAATACCATGATATTCAATCCATATGATATACATAAATAAGTCATTTATTATGTATCTTAAGATAACTGTTTGACAATGATGTTCTTATATATAAATTGACACTATCATGTAGTAGAGAAATATTAGCCATCAATCCGCTGCTGATCCTCTACTGAACTATCGTTTTCATTTTTTACTAGCTTGTAATGATCCGTTGGGAATGACTGACAATCGAATACCAAACCGTCATATCACCGCATCCAATGAACAAAGTGAGCAATATTCTGCCTCAAATGCCCGGCTGGGTCAGAATGCTGCTTGGGGTAACGACGTGCTCGACCAGGACCAGTGGATACAAATCGTCTTAAACGAAATTCAACTAGTGTCGGGTATAATCACTCAAGGTTATGATGAAGTGCAAGCCTGGATTACTTATTTCAAACTAGAATATACCATTGAATTAAGTTACTTCCATGAATATATCGAGGATGAAGAAATCTGGCATTTCATTTCGAATGCTAACGGACAACCAAAGGTAGTGTTTCTTTTTTAGATTTGTTTGTTTGGTGCTATTTGTTTCTAAATTTACCTAAATTGTATGAGTTACGTATTAGTAGACTATTACACTGTTATAAAGAGCTATGTTCCAAAAGGGATCAACTCCATATAAGTGAAATAGGAGAAAGCAACGTTTTTAAATTAAGTATGTTGCACTTCTTTGATTATGCTAATTTTCTGCCATATGAAAGATACCATACGTGTAAGCTTAAAAACAGGTTTGATTTCATTTTTTTAAATTTTCACTGTATTTCCTATGTCATTCTTTATTTTCGGAAAGTAGTGGAGTTGATCCCTTTTGGAACAGAAATGTTTCGACCAATTTTCAAAAACCACTTTACTATAAACAATCGTTATTTTTAATTAAGGTACACCTGAAAGAGATGATCAAATCACATTGAAAACAGAAAACCGCATTCAAATACCTCTTCAACTTTTTAAAAATTTGGACAATTTGGCACATTTTTTTGAAATAACAACACTGCGGTTTGTGTGCAATTTTAAAAACAATTATCCCATACATTTTACGTTTTCTTCATTGCATTTCATTAAGGACATTCTTATCAATGTTTTACCATGATAAAAGAACCATATTTCTACCATTTTGGCTTACAAAATAGTGAATTATATTCGAATTTCCGGAAATTATCGAGGGCCATAACTTTTGACCCGAACATGCTAAAGATGTAGAACATAGTTTAAAAGATGTATTTCGTAACTCTCTTTCATGTTCTGCACCTAACTCAATTTCGACAAAAAGTGGAGTTGATCTCTTTTGGAATAGAGCTCTCCCGTTAATTTATTAGTTTTGATGATATTTTAACAGTAATATTTTGACGTTATTTTACGGATCTGTGTATGTGTTGTGAATATACATTTGACCTGTTATTTAACGGGGATTGTGTATAATTTCGGATATAAAAGAAATACAGGAACATATTTTCTGCAATTTTATGTGTCATATGTTCATTCTATTCTTCTTTCGCAATTTATTCTTACATGGCATTAAAGATTTTTAGATAAACTTACCTTAACTTGACCGGACGGGGAATTGAATCCGAGACATCTGTATTGTAAATCTGACGCCTTATCGACTGAGCTAACCCCGGAGCTAACGAAGTAGTTGATGATGTCGAAATGTTTTGTGTTAATATAAACTATTTATAAAATAACGTTAATATACAGGGAGTTGTACAATTACGGAGTTTTACAATTTTTTGTGTATCTGTGAAACCGTATCTTTTTCCTGTAAATTAACGTCAATTTTAACATTTGCTGTAAAAAACCTCGGAATATTTTACAAATAACGTTGAAATAACGTTAATGTAGAGGGAATCGTAAAATTACTGGTTTTTTACCATTTTTGTGTGTAAATATTGTTTTAAAACGATAAAAACCGTATATTTTGCCTGTAAATTAACGTCAATTTTTAACAGTGAGTGTGTACAAGTATGTCCATAGGTATTTAACTAATTTGGCCTATATTTGTAGGTGCTTACAGGCAATACCGACGCCACTACGCAAGTTACCAACACATTTCCACAACCAGTGATCGCCTCTGTCATACGTTTAAGACCAACTGCTTGGTCTCAATACATAATCTTGAGGATGGAGCTATTGGGATGCCCGGTCGAACTCGAAGGTAAGTATGGAAAATATATTATACTGTATACTAACCATTAAAACATTGTAGGTCGTCAAATCAATAGACATCTTTTAGATATTTGCAAATGAGTGTATGCAACTGGACCAGCTTTTATTTAAAGGAGCAAAGTTGATGGATTCTCTGATTGATATTGTGTACAGTCAGTCGGGACACTGATCATCTATGAATAACGATCTTACATTTCAATGTGCCACTATTTTGTGCTCAAAGGAAAATGCAACTCTGTCGTCTGTTCAATGAACTACTGATACATTGACAACTTCACGTTCACTTCACTTCGTTCACTTCACTTCACTGTAGACGGATGCTGTATTGACTTTTGAAGACCAAATAGTGGTGATATTTGGCCCTTTTTTGATTGATACCTTCCCATGTTCTCAGCAGCAAGTATGAGCACGGGTGTCGTTCTTTGGGTATCGTTGAAAAGATGAACACATTCTACTTCCTTAACCGACTTGTTCACAGATATGGTATTAGAGGATGTGTGCTAAGCTGGTTTTCCTCCTATTTTCAAAATAGGTCTCAATTTATCTCTGTAAATGACAAAATTTCTAATCCTCATACTCCTCTGGAAGGCGTCCCACAAGGATCAGTTATTGGACCACTATCATTTACCATGTACACAGCACCGCTGGAAGACGTCATTGATTTACATGACCTTGGCAAAATGATTTATGCCGATGACACACAAGTTTATATCATTTTTGACAAGGATGACCACTCATCCCTCATCCCAAAACTTGAAACATGCATCAATGCTATTAAACTGTGGTCAACTGCCAATGATTTGAAACTTAATGATGATAAAACTGAGTTTCTCCATATTTCATCCCGATTCAGAAATTCATCTCCTTTGAAACATGTTCAAATCTGTGACTCTTTGATTGAACCAGTAAAGAGTGCTCGCAATTTGGGAGTCATTGTTCAGAATGATTTGAAAATGGATGTCTTTGTCAAAAACATATGCCGTTCTGCTTCATTTGCTCTGTATCGTATTGGACAGATTAGAAAGTTTCTCGACAGAAAATCAACTGAAATGCTGGTACATGCATTTATTACATGTCGCTTAGATCAATGTAACAGTCTTTTACACGGCCTTCCAAATTCGCAGATAAACAAGCTTCAAAGAATTCAGAACTCTGCTGCAAGATTAATCACTCTTTCTCGCAAACATGATCACATAACTCCAACTCTCCGTGATCTGCACTGGCTGCCTATCAAGTATCGTATTATGTATAAAATATTACTTCTGACTTATAAATGTCTTCATGGTACTGCGCCAATCTATCTTCAAGATCTAATCAAACAATATACACCTTCACGCAATCTTCGTTCTTCATCTCTATCGCGTCTTGTCTGCTCTTCAACGTCCACTCAGTATGGTCAACGTTCCTTCTCTGTGTCAGCTGCAGAACTCTGGAATAATATTCCACTTCATGTGAAAAATGCAGAGACTATATTTCAGTTTAAGAAATCCTTAAAGACTCATTTGTTCACAATGGCTTTTTAATTGTAGTCCATTTCCATGTATTTGTTTGTTATTATGTTTTATGTTAAAGCGCTTAGGGATCTCGATGTTAGGCGCTATACAAATATGGTTATTATTATATTATTATTACTTTCAATTAATTTGTAACACAATATGAAAATATAACGAAATATACAAAATATAAACGATTGAAAACAAATAGGAACTTTTTGAGGGGTTTAGATAGGATAGCGAAATGGTTGTGGGTTTATATTGGTTGAGGAGACGTGTTTAGCATTGGTTGGGGTTATGTTTGAATTTAATTAAATTGAACAGGCCATAATGCATAATACCGTACCATAAGACCAAATGGTCTTATACATATATAAGTGGGAAAACCCCGCACGGTTATTCAACTCTGTCAATATTAACCATGTTAACCGATGCTCATAGATCCGTACCTAATGAGAAAACCATCTTGAATTGATGATGAAAAACATTTAATAACAAAATACATACAATACAATATATCCTGTAGATAGTCACAGTGCCCAAATTTATAAGACTGTCATGTCAGTGAAGGCAAATCTATTCAAGATGTATGTAGAGTATATGTAACTGAGATGGATGTGCGTTTCAAAAGACTTCCTTGAAGTGGAGGATATCTAGCTTGCAAAATGGAAACGTTGTATTGGACTTTTCTGATAACCTGTTTCACTGCGTTTTTGCCGACGTCATTTACCGTGGATTACGCACCAGATACATGCAGATCGTACGACAAAGGTAATTTATTAGCATGGAATTTTATCTATTAGCTATTATCATGTTATAAGTAAATGTGATATATAAGTGTATACATTTTCATTTTATCATTCAGAAGTATCTGTAGATTGTGCCAAAAATATCAGATTCTAGCGTTTAGGTAATTAATTTGTAACTTTTTTGTTAATACGTGTGTCCTCACTTTTTGGGGTATTTGTGTAACACTTTAATTATACTTTCAATCCTCACGCGCAAAAATCGGTCGAAGGCAAAACCTGATCAACCAGCGGCCAATATCCGCCAGGCAATATTGTAGGACAAGATGCGCCCATTCAAACTAAGTTTGAATCCCCATATAACCTGTCATAATCTGATAATTGCGCAATGATATTTCGCAATGTGCTACCAGCATGACCAGTAACGGTTTGAACATGTTTATAGGTGTCTGTTCAATCTAAATTGTTTCCGTCTCCCGTCTACTGATTCTCACTGACATTATTACTAAATAGATTAAAATGCTTTACTTTCAATCGCAAGTGATGATTTTGTTACATGATAGATTATGCTTCATGACAACTGACACACTACCAAACGTATTCTCTCGCTAGCTATGGAGGTACTTACCTATGCCTATATTGATTTGGCCAAAATCTACCACGTCTTTAGACACGGCCCAAAGAGGTTTTTTTATGGAAATGTTGATACCTACGGTAATATGCGGATAATTCATAGTTATTGAAATTAGCAAACCAAAAATGATTGCATTACTTTAAGTCCAACAATGAGCTATTCACAAGGCCAAGATAGATAAAAGTAGTCATGTTTTATTATTTTATTATTATTGGTATTATTCTTTTTTATACATCACAGACCCTTGAACATGTCCATGTAGTTATCCACAATGATACAAATTTCTCGAAAATTGTTTTACAGCATGTTGTGGATCAGATATGAAACATGATATAAATTGTAGGCTAGATACATTGAAATTAGATATCACCCTGTTTATAATAGGCAATTGAATTTTCTAATCAAATGATGGTTAGTCTAAATAACGATGCTCAATGGCCAAATCATGTAACGGGTCACCACTATATATTTGTGATAGGCCTAAATTGTAAAAGAAATATTAACTTTACATGATGACCTCTGCAGCTCATTGTATTTTGTATTATATTGATATAAAATCATGAATATCGCATTATTCATGCGAGTGATTTGCTCACATAATATGAGGGAAAGTACATCATTTTACAGATTGCGACAATGCAAATGAAAATTCAAATTCCATTGAAATGGAATGGGGGCGATCCAAGAGAAAAAAAAGTATGTTTTGTAACCAAACATCCGTTTCATACAAAAAAACCCAGGGAAATGGTGTATGTATTCTCTATAATTCAAACAAAAAAGCAAATCAAAACACCGCAGTCTAAAAATAGTACAGGAAACCAATAAAGTTGATTTGTGTGCATGGAAGGGGGTGGGGGGGGGGGGGGGGTGGGGGGGGGGGGATACCGTCAGAAGAACAATCCAGGTATATGACACATCCACAACTCACGACTTATTAGACAACAAGTGGAGATTTCGCCTAAGTCAAACAAGAAAAGCTAGTCAAACAAGATAAGCTATTATGTCTCTGATGGGATATAATAATATCTCTGATTGAATTATCAACTATAAACAAATATAGCTTTGACTCCAGCACAAACTGCGGGTACTGTTAAAATAAACTGCATTTAAGGTACAAGTAATTTACAAAGACAACAAACATGGCAGCCTCCACTTATGTCTAGAAAGACCTAAATGTGTAAATTTTTGCAATCACATGCTAATAGGGTGGCTTCGCCCCCCAAAAAGAACAGATCATCGGCACCACCATTATAAATTACGCTCGGTCAGAGTGCTTTAGCTAAAACCAAATGAACAACATTCTAAGACGAGCATTTATTATTTGTACATATTATTATATAGTCTATAAATCAAATTAGTTATGAACATAAAATGTTTTCGATTCATTTTTAAAAGTGCCAACTACTGATCTGATTTGGTTATAAAAAGCTGCTCCAAACTTAAGCCACAAAAAATAATATTATTTTCAAAGTAGGGATCAAATTACCGTGGAAAATGCACAGTAGTTGACAGATATTCACACAGTGGCTTGAAATATCAATTAAAAAATGTAACATTATTACTGTGAAATTGTTGACCGTGAAATGGAGTCAGTTATTGTTCTTCCAACTTCCAAGACTGTTTTCATTATTAAATACAACCTTTTCATCCATAATTATTGATGTTTGAATTACGTTAATGATTTCTGAAAATATATCTTTGCGAATGTTTATTAATCTAACATTTAAATCCATAATTTTGTAATGATTCAATTTTTTAATATTCCAGACTTACTCAGAGGGATAATTAAAACAACATGTTAATCAAGATACTAAATATTCACCATATGCTTATATTAGTTATATGTTGAATGTCAGTTGTTATACATTACGCATTGGTTCAGTACTGACTGGATGGCTATAAGTCTTATAATTTAGATTCAGTGCTATACCTTCGGGATGAGGTCTACACCTCAAAGTGGGCATAAACAAGTGTGGAGTAACCTAAAAAGTTATTTTGAACCATCATGGAAATCAATTGAAAAATGATGGAATTATGGAGAAAAATGTTCATTGAGGGGGGCATAAAACAAAATGATGCGCGCTTTGCGCGCACATTGTTTGTTCCATTTTACGGTGAAATTGACAAATTTGGTCTAATACTAACTAATTTGGGACGAAAATGCGCGCTTGCGTGCACAATTTAGCTGTTTCATGCTAAAATTGTCAATTTACTTTCAATCGCAAGTGATGATTTTGTTAGATTAATGCTTCATGACAACTGACACACTACCAAACGTATTCTCTCGCTAGCTATGGAGGTACTTACCTAAATTGATTTGGCCAAAATCTACCACGTCTTTAGATACAGCCCAAAGAGGTTTTTTTTTATGGAAATGTGGATACCTACGGCCGGTAATATGCGGTTAATTCATAGTTATTGAAATTAGCAAACCAAAAATGATTGCATTACTTTAAGTCCAACAATGAGCTATTCACAAGGCCAAGATAGATAAAAGTAGTCATGTTTTATTATTTTATTATTATTATTCACCGGTGCTTATAGAGCGCATTTCCAAAAGATCAATGCGCTGTACAAATAACATACATCAAAAAATGGCATACAATTATATAACAACAAAATAACATCAAAAACTTTAAAAATATGATATAAAAGATGCATTACAGCAAAGCACCACAGTTGTATAAAAAGTATTACATAATTTACACAATAATCAGTTACAAAATGTTTAAAAATACGAATGAAATGACAAAGTTATATATAATTTTAAAAACCCTAGGCCAGGAAGTGAACTAATGTTTAGGAAAAAGGTGAGTTTTTAGAAGTTTCTTGAACTTTTTCACACTGTTTGCTTCACGAAGAGACCTAGGTAACATATTCCATAAAATGGGGCCTAAAACAGAAAAACATTTATCCCCATAGGTTCTGTTGGTGGAAGGGGTCACAAGACGGGTTGTGTCTTGAGTTGACCTAAGACCGGCATGCCCTGGTGTATACAAACAAATGAGATCTTGCAAATATTGTGGGGATGAACCTTGTATACAATTGTACACATGCACTAAGATCTTAAAATCAACTCTCTGCTGGACCGGCAACCAATGCAGCTCACGAATCAAAGGTGCAGCGCTAGTGCGCCTATCAACATGATAGACAAGGCGTGCAGCGCGGTTTTGAAGCCGTTGGAGACGTTGCATATCTGATTTTGACAGGCCACCAAGCAAAGAATTGCCATAGTCCAGCCGAGAAAGGATCAAAGATCTTACTGCATGTGCACAGGTTGTTCTATCAATAAATCGTCTTATCCTCCAAAGATTACGTATATGGAAATTAACAGTACGACATAGCTTATTTACATGTTGTTTCATACTGAGACTACTATCAAATACGATACCAAGATTCGTAATACAAGAAGAAGGGGCGATCACAGATCCACCTATTTTCAAATTAATGTCCAGGTGGGACACTGCTTCAACATGCCTAGGAGACGAAATCAGGAACAGCTCAGTTTTTGAATCATTGAGCTTCAGCTTATTAGCATGCATCCATGATCGAATTTCTGCAATGCATTTAGTAAGCCTAAGCTGAGCAGAAGCAATGTCCACCTTTGACTTATAATCGAAACTAATATATAGCTGGGTATCATCAGCGTAGATATGATACGGTACCCCGAAACGTCTGATGATAGAAGCCACCGGTTGAGCATAGACTGTAAAAATAGGTGGACCTGCGACGGATCCCTGAGGAACACCGTACTTGAGCGGGACGTTTTCTGAATATTCACCAAGGATACTAACCCTGTTACTACGATCTTGAAGGTAACTTTCAAGCCAATTTTTGGCAGAACCTGCAATTCCAAATTCCGTCTGCATTCGTTTAACTAAAATAGCATGATCAATTGTATCGAATGCAGCGGAGAGATTTAAAAGAACAAGCATAATTACTCTACCTTTGTCAAGTTCACCCAACATGTCATTCTTGACCTTAAGAAGGGCCGTTTCTGTGCTATGAGATGATTTGTAGGCAGACTGATATGTTTCTGTGAGCCCATTACTTTGGAAATGCTGCTTGAATCTCGAAATAGCTGGGTATTCAATAATTTTCCCCAAAGTCGGAAGGTTCGATACGGGCCGGTAATTCTTAAGAAGATCAGGATTCAGAGACGGCTTTTTAATCAAAGGCTTAATAACAGCCTGACGTAGAACTAACGGAAAGGATCCGACTCTGAGGGAATTGTTAATAACAGACATAATAATAGGCAAAAGAGTATTGATGCACTTTTTCAACAACCAAGTTGGGATTGGATCAAGGGGACTTGTTTTATTTGGCAGCTTTGAAATGATCTTTCTAACCTCCCCCTCACTCACAGCATCAAAATCTTGCATAACATGGTAACAGTTTGAGTTGTCAGTATATTGAACATTTGAAACACTACTATCATCATCATCAAATAATGAAGAGATATGGGATATTGCACATACAGTATCAGATTGATCACCATCATCCTTATGGTTCAAAACACATTTACTATCAAGTTCAGTCCTGATGTCAGACACCTTTTTGTCAAAATATTGAGCAAATTTGTTACTAAGCGATGCATTAGAGTTACATGAAGGTAATTTATGAACTGACGAATTAAGCAACGAATTCAGAGTAGTGTACATAGTCTTAGCATCTGCATTATCTAAAGTATTTTTGAAATACTCAGTTTTACTGTCTTTAATCAGTTTGTTGACCTTTGCTTGCTGCTCAAGGAATGTGTCATGATCATCAGAGGTTCGAGACTTTCTCCATTTACGCTCAAGTTTCCTACGCTCACGGCGTGCAGCAACGACGTCATCGTTGAACCACTTCGGATTTTTGATCACCCTACAAGATCTTGATTTTTCGGGGCAGTGTTTATTAAGAACCGCACGAAGCTTAGCGTTGTAAATTTCAGCCTGTGCGTTTGGATCATCCTCAGTAAGAATACACTGTGTCTCTTGCACAAGATCAGCTTCAAATGATACCATATCAAGATCTTTGTAGGGCCTGCTCACAATGACTCTCCTTTCAGGAACAGGTTTAGACTTATTCACTGTGCACTGAAACATGTTGTGATCTGAACCATATATTTAAATGGTGAAACAGTACAGCTAGTCAAAATATCGTCATCGGGGCGACAGACAACATGATCTAACGTATTGCCAGACTTATGCGTTGGGCCAACAACAAACTGATGCATGTCGTGCTCTGTAAGAGATGCTAGATATTGGGTTGCTTCACGATCTGATGGTTTATTGACATGTACATTCAGGTCACCAAGGATAATAGGTTTGCCAGGAAGAGTGCTAATTATGCTTAGAAAATCGTCAAATTCTTCAAGAAATTGCCTTGATTTCAAACCATTAACTGTTGAGGGAGGGGGACGGTAGATGCCAATTAAGCGAAGTGATTTATTCACATCAGTTACACATGCATGTTCAAAAGTAGAATTGACTGTCTCAATTGGCGATACACTTAGCTTCAAACTAGATTTGCTGATGATTGCTATTCCACCATGCTTGTCATTAGGTCTGTTGAAATTTAGAAATGAATACCCCGACGGTGTGCACTCACCAATAACAACTGGGTCATCATTATTATTGGTATTATTCTTTTTTATACATCACAGACCCTTGAACATGTCCATGTAGTTATCCACAATGATACAAATTTCTCGAAAATTGTTTTACAGCATGTTGTGGATCAGATATGAAACATGATATAAATTGTAGGCTAGATACATTGAAATTAGATATCACCCTGTTTATAATAGGCAATTGAATTTTCTAATCAAATGATGGTTAGTCTAAATAACGATGCTCAATGGCCAAATCATGTAACGGGTCACCACTATATATTTGTGATAGGCCTAAATTGTAAAAGAAATATTAACTTTACATGATGACCTCTGCAGCTCATTGTATTTTGTATTATATTGATATAAAATCATGAATATCGCATTATTCATGCGAGTGATTTGCTCACATAATATGAGGGAAAGTACATCATTTTACAGATTGCGACAATGCAAATGAAAATTCAAATTCCATTGAAATGGAATGGGGGCGATCCAAGAGAAAAAAAAGTATGTTTTGTAACCAAACATCCGTTTCATACAAAAAAACCCAGGGAAATGGTGTATGTATTCTCTATAATTCAAACAAAAAAGCAAATCAAAACACCGCAGTCTAAAAATAGTACAGGAAACCAATAAAGTTGATTTGTGTGCATGGAAGGGGGGGTGGGGGGGGGGGGGGGTGGGGGGGGGGGGGGATACCGTCAGAACAATCCAGGTATATGACACATCCACAACTCACGACTTATTAGACAACAAGTGGAGATTTCGCCTAAGTCAAACAAGAAAAGCTAGTCAAACAAGATAAGCTATTATGTCTCTGATGGGATATAATAATATCTCTGATTGAATCATCAACTATAAACAAATATAGCTTTGACTCCAGCACAAACTGCGGGTACTGTTAAAATAAACTGCATTTAAGGTACAAGTAATTTACAAAGACAACAAACATGGCAGCCTCCACTTATGTCTAGAAAGACCTAAATGTGTAAATTTTTGCAATCACATGCTAATAGGGTGGCTTCGCCCCCCAAAAAGAACAGATCATCGGCACCACCATTATAAATTACGCTCGGTCAGAGTGCTTTAGCTAAAACCAAATGAACAACATTCTAAGACGAGCATTTATTATTTGTACATATTATATAGTCTATAAATCAAATTAGTTATTAACATAAAATGTTTTCGATTCATTTTTAAAAGTGCCAACTACTGATCTGATTTGGTTATAAAAAGCTGCTCCAAACTTAAGCCACAAAAAATAATATTATTTTCAAAGTATGGATCAAATTACCGTGGAAAATGCACAGTAGTTGACAGATATCCACACAGTGGCTTGAAATATCAATTAAAAAATGTAACATTATTACTGTGAAATTGTTGACCGTGAAATGGAGTCAGTTATTGTTCTTCCAACTTCCAAGACTGTTTTCATTATTAAATACAACCTTTTCATCCATAATTATTGATGTTTGAATTACGTTAATGATTTCTGAAAATATATCTTTGCGAATGTTTATTAATCTAACATTTAAATCCATAATTTTGTAATGATTCAATTTTTTAATATTCCAGACTTACTCAGAGGGATAATTAAAACAACATGTTAATCAAGATACTAAATATTCACCATATGCTTATATTAGTTATATGTTGAATGTCAGTTGTTATACATTACGCATTGGTTCAGTACTGACTGGATGGCTATAAGTCTTATAATTTAGATTCAGTGCTATACCTTTGGGATGAGGTCTACACCTCAAAGTGGGCATAAACAAGTGTGGAGTAACCTAAAAAGTTATTTTGAACCATCATGGAAATCAATTGAAAATTATGGAATTATGGAGAAAAATGTTCATTGAGGGGGGCATAAAACAAAATGATGCGCGCTTTGCGCGCACATTGTTTGTTCCATTTTACGGTGAAATTGACAAATTTGGTCTAATACTAACTAATTTGGTACGAAAATGCGCGCTTGCGTGCACAATTTAGCTGTTTCATGCTAAAATTGTCAACATTTGGTATAATTTAATCTAATTTAGTAAGAAAATGTGCGCACAGCGCGGAAAAAAAATTGCCTTTTTATGCTAAAATTGTCTATTTTTTTCTAATTTTAACCAAATTGAACTATTATTATTATTATTATTATTATTTTTTTTTTTGGGGGGGGGGTAAAATATTTTTGAAGCCCCCTTGCCCCCTGTAGTGCCGCCACTGGTCTAGCGAGGGAGGTATGCCTTCCGAGGATCTAACAGAATAGGTAGAAATATCATTCGTATAGAAGTGATGTGGTACTAAAGTACAATATTATAGCTTTCTCTGAACTTTGGACTCACTGTGATTAGTTAGGTCCAGCAGCAAGAGAAACTTTAATTTATAATAAACTTGCATTTTTAAGAAAAAATAAATACCACTTTTGAAATACCTATAATAATTATATGCTTTAATGTGGCATCATGACAAATAAAAACACTAACAATTATTGTATGAAGGTGGGTATAAGTCTTCTATTATCATCATAAAGCTGCTCGAAAATATCTTGACTTATGCGCATAGGTTAAAGTAGATACATACAAGGTACTCAGATTCAGTTGTTAATGGTATTTTTTTTAGCAAAGAGCACAGGTAAACGGAAAATTACGCGTGATCTATAGACAGATTGCAGTTTTATCTTTAAAATAGTTTTAGTTATATTTTAGTGCTTTGAAGTTAAATCCAACTTTACAATTTTAATGTTTGCTGTATTGGTTTGCATTTGTTGCTTCATTTAATATACACCAGTAATCAATATAAATGACAGTTACCATATTAAATCTATGGTTGATATGCTTATTGCCATAGCAACGCATGACACAACATAACTTTGTATTGTAAACAGAAATAAAGATATTCAGCACGTATACCTTATTCTCATATAACACTATCTTTACGGATCATAAAATGTTTATAGTGTGTCCAGAAAATATTCTATTTTTGTCTGTGTTATTTGTTTCTTTGTAAAAGGTATTCTTATTTTACGTGATGAATAATATAAGTCCACTTGACATCAAGATAGTATAAAGTTGATTTTTGGAGATGCAATTGATCGTTAGTTTATCATTATCTTTGAATTTATATGATAATCGAAAGATTGGAAATAATGAATTTGTGGTATATTGCAATACACTTGACAATATCTCAGAATAATCCGATGCGACTCATTGCGATTTGGTCACTCTGGTCACAATTTCAAAGATTAGCTTATGACGTAAGCCATGATATAAAGAGTTGAATCAGCAGAAATACCAGTTTTCTGGGATTTAAAGTCAACATTTATTTATTTATTTTCAGCCAATGTAAAGCGTTTATGTAAAAATATACTTACTTTTCACGAATTTTTCACCATTTCACCATTTAGATTTTGACATTTTTATTGAGATACACTAAACAAATATACTGACAAGTGTTAGCACTGGTGCAAAACATCTGGATGGATGAGATGTGCGTGTGTGTTGCTTTTTAAATTAAACGTAGTCTATACATACATTGTAATAAACCACAGAGTGTTCGCGGATCATTGACGTTTGGATATTGCATTTATGGTGCTTTATTACATATTACACGTCAAAGTACCGCGTCTCGTCTCAGAATCGATAAAACAATGACGAATGTTATCGAATATTTTGGTCGGTAAGTACGCTAAATTGCGCGTCGTGTTTCTTAAGTTACACGGTTTTTGGTTGTTATGTCTTTGTCTAAACACATGCATACGAGTTTGTCTTAATTACTGACGTAAACGTGTAGCAAGCCTACTTGTTGCAGAACTTTAGAAGTTGAACTAACATTTCAGAAACATAAAGAATACATAAATATACGAGGGTCATTCAATAAGTTCTACCTCCTCATTCATAATATCGCTAATATGAATGTCAGCCTCATGACATTTGTCAGTGATTATAGCTCTGAATCATAGCTACACATTTATAGTCAATGCTAATTGATACCTATTTCACTTTTGTTATGATGTAATCAAAGCCAGAGAGAGATTTTGGACAACAGACACGGAAATTATCCCAAAGATAAATATATGGTTTTTTCCCGTTTTCTCTCCGTATTGTATGATTAGGTATAACCGCCCGATTTAAATACTGAAAATAGAAAACAATGGATAATTTCTGAATGTAATGCTTTACTATCAAGTATAAATCAGATTGTAGGCAATATTAACCTTTGTAGCTTGCAAATAGTTTAATATCAACTCGAATGTATTGACACGCCTTTAGCATACTGGAAAACTTATATTCATTCAAATGTTCGTTGTTACAAGTCAAGCCACGGTGATGCCTCGAATGTTAAATCTTCACATGATAGTAACTTTATCAGTTTTCCTTATATGCAACATTTAGAATAGTGTATCCACATAGATTAGAAGTATAAATTGTGACCCCTGCCCTCTTTCGCCCTTAAAAAAGTTATTGGAAGTCTCCAACATATTGGATTGACACCAAGGTTATATAACCACTTGCCAAAAACAAAGCAACCGTAGTCACCAAAGGTTCACCTCTATGTTAATGAGTTGCTCACGAAGGTATTGATTCTGTAAGATTGTGTACATGCTATTGTAAATATCAGCCAATCGATATAATATGACAGTTGGACCCTTGCACGCGCTATTAAATCCTGCTGCTTAGCAGACTAAATATGCGCGCCAAATACAAATACATGGAGTGCATAGGAATGTTCATGCCCCTATAGTTTACCGTGAGACTGTGCATAGCTGTACATAGCTGTACATCAACCTACCTTTTCACGCCTAAGGTATGCCTTGGTGTACATTTTTAACACATTGTTAGGCTGGTAAATACCACAGATTTGATATTAATGAAAACGCTTAAAGCACATTTTATCAGCTACCACAACTTATTCTGTAATTAAAACTACTCTCTTTGAGAAGTTTAGCCTGAAAGTACGAAGTTTCACTTAATTAGCATGTCATCGCTGTTCTCCTGCTCACTGTCTTTCATTGCAAATCTATGTGTATCCACAAATTACGCCAGCCGGTAGCCTGTATCCCACTCTTCAAAGAATTGTGTACTTTTATGGATGAAGTATACTTTATTCATTCATAAAATAGCCACCAAAAAAATTGTAAGTTCCCTATAGCGTTACACTGCAGACGACGATGGACATGCGGAAACCTAAATTTTGAATTCGTATTGAAATAACACGTAATCGCGAATGTTGATCTAATCATTTTGAAAAATTCATCATAGGTTAGAAGAAAATTTTTCCAATCCAAAACCGTTCTGGGTGGCTAATCATCCCAATTGTAAATGCTATTTTTTCAATTATTTTCATCGTTAACCGGGCGATGACTGTTAAAAATATTTCAAAATGGTGCACTCCCGTTGCCATATTGGATCGTCCGAGACGCGTGGCCAGCGTCGTCTGTTACACTGACAGTCCCAGATGTGGCCCTCATCGGCTATTATTACCGCTAATATTTACCGCTTCTCTACCAAAGAGGGCAGTACGTATAAATATAGTAATATAATTAACCCGTAATGCATGTGATTCAGGTAGTCAGTGATAGAAAAATATATCTTCGAGAGACTTGAAATATATCCATTTAGTCCTGTATAATGAGGATCTCTTTGTTCCTATGAATAGCAAATATTACTTTTGCAGTTGTTCTCTAGGATAGGGTTAAAATTGATGGCTGTCCTGGTCTGGTTCTGGCTAATTAGAGGGCATTTTCCGTCCAGAAACCAGTCACTTGGATTGTTTAAAGTCTGTTCAAGAGATATTTGTAACTTGGAACGATTGTAATTGACCGATAGGTACATTTTGTCTCTTAGAATTGGCCAAATGAATAGCACTTAGGAGACATTTGGCTGTTATTTACCCGTTTCCGTCGCACTAAATGGAAGTTTGGTTTTTACTGCATATCCAGAAAAGTACAATGAGTATCCAGACCAATTAACTATGATTGTGTAGCTGAGATTCAAAACTTCAATTGTGGAATATTTCATACGACTGGCTTGTATAATAGTAAAGTTATGATGTAGGAGGTAGAACTTATTAAATGACCCTCATATATACATTGTACATACCACATACCAATGATTGATTCGGGATGGTGTATCATTAGGAGTGGTCTATAAATGGGTCATTTTTTGTTTTGCTTAGGTAACAGGTTTTTTAAAATTCCATTTGACCTATCTCAACGCCGCAGCGCCCTCTTGTGTCACTATATCTGATTCTTGTGAGAAGAGTGGATTTGAGTTTAAAATCTTTCATATTGCTGTGAGTTTGGTATCTAAACAAATGTAAATGAGCTCAAATAGCTCATTTTGAAAGTTGTATACATGAAAATAGCAAATGGCTGAAAACTTGCGCAAACTCTTGAAAAGCGCCCTCGTGATTAATTTTGACCCAAATGTCAATTTTTAAGAAAACGCAATGTCCAATTTTCATGTAACTTTCAAAATGAAGGAGTTTGAACTCATTTACTTAGACACCATAATCACAGCAACATGTCAGAAAATGAGTAATATGAAGGATTTTGTATTCAAATCACTCCCACCACCAAAAATAAGGTATGATGACACAAGAGGGCGCTGCACACTGACCCCTAATTGAAAATGGTGTCGTTTTATGTTGAGATACGTCAAATGGAATAGTAAAAACTGTTACCTAAGAAAAATAACCAAAAAAGCATTTTTGACCTCCGTATAGCCCACTCCTCTAACCCCAGGGGGGGGGGGGGGGGGGGGGGGAGTGGTACTCACGTATGGTATACAAGCATGTGCCGCTCTAATGGGTCGCCCTTTTGCACACATGTCCTAGACATTTTCAACCCATTCTGCAGACCTAAATTTATTTTCGGGTATCGCATCCATTTTGATAAATGTTTGTTTATGTATTCGTTCCTTACTAGGGACCAGATCGTACCGCTATTCGTGGTTTAAAGGAAGTTTCTTAGAAGACCCTCTTGCCTCGACTATATGCTGCGAGAACCACGATAATTACGAAATTGATACGTTTCCCGGGTCGTGTTTGCAAAGCATTGACAACTGTCGACGTGGATTTGCCATCAGTCTGTGGATAAAGCAGCCGAGCACAACCGTTGGCATTGATGGATCTTACCTACTCTCATCTGGTGCACAACGCAGCGAGTCATGTGGGTTTTACGTCCGTCTGAATTCGATAAATGACACTGCCAATCCACCAACGGGCATATTCGACGTAGGCATTTCTACAACAACGAAGAAATGGCAACTGCTTTTTGTTGCCCAGCTGCAAATGGCCATGCACCTGATTGTAAATTGGAAGACGGACAAGGGATTAGATATCTACGTCGATGGACAGTGTGCAGGGACCCAAATTGAAGGATTTCCAAGAGATCCTCTACCATCCTGTGGTGTTGACGATCCCTTTCCTTATTTCCTCATAGGGCGAAGGAATGATGTTGAATCAGGATATTGCAATGCAAAGATATCTCGGCTTCAATTCAATCTGGCATGGAAACGACCAACGGAGATGTACGGAGAGGTATTTGAAGGTAAAGTCTTCACCGGAAATCAAACATGATTGAATTACGCGCGTGTTGATTCTGGGGAACAGGGCGACTGCGTTTAAATTAAATGGAGTATCTCAGTTGTTCTTTTGACTCATTTTTTTGAAAATTCTTCTAAATGTCCTCCAATGCTTCAAAATGGATTGATATAAAAAAAACCTCTATTTTACTAGTTGTTTCATACTCTTAGACATTGGTATTAATTCACTTATTCGCCGAACTCATATAGGCCCTAATAGCAAACATAACTCCTAATTTATATTTTCCGATTTCTCTGATGACATCACTTTAACATGCATGCATAGATTAAAGCTGGACATTTTTGGTCACATAAAAGTGTAATTGATGTAATAAACAAACATTATCTAATATATTATCACAGGTACGTTATTAGCTTACTACATGGGATGTATCGATTATGCGGCATTGTTGTCCACAATATCAAATGCACCAGTTGCTGCTTCTACGCCGACACGTTGCAGGAACATTTGCCGCGGTGAAAGCAAACGGTACGCAGCCTTGTATTCTCCCGATGCAGACGGGATCCTTGACTGTTTCTGTCTCGACGTGTTGAACAATGAAGTAAATGACGCAGAGTGTAGCACCGTTTGTAAGGGATACATGACAGCCACGTGTGGTTCAGCCTCGCATCTGAGCGTTTATCTCACAACAGCCTTTGAGTATTCGATTGGCGCCGAAGAACCTGTTGAAGAATTTAGCGTGCAATTACTTGGTTCTGATAACTTTACTCTTATCTTTGGTCAAAAAGCCCAGGTACGGTTCAATACTGTGCGAGGAACTAACATAAATTATTACATATATGGCGACAGTCGCTTGGAAGACATTGAAACATCGCAGAATGAGACTTACCTGGTTTTTCCTGAACTGGGGACGTATGCCCTCACAGCAGTTGCACTCAATGCAGCCAATCGAAAAGAGTATACTTTTAACGTAATAATTCTTGAAGATGTAAAAGCCATCAAATACCTTTCCATAACCGGTAGTATTGGAGAGACGAATACATCATCTGCGATTGACATTACAATGGTGGATGGAGAAGACGTAAGTTGCCATACAACCTTTGGTGATGAATCCGAGCAAACATACACAAACACCGAGAATATTGACCACATACAACACACGTATCTCTCAGCAGGTGTGCATAATGTAACAATGACTTGTGTATCTGGATTTAAGATCACCACCGTTAACACAACGATGATAATCTTGGAAAGACTTTCCGTAGAAATGCAATCAAGCTTATTGTTATCACACGGAGAAGATCTGGCGGTGTCCTTTAACTTAACTGGCTCTAACATTTCCGAAATCAGCGTGACCTTTGATATAACAGCCCTGGAAGAGACATGTGACAGTGACTGGAACTGTCACGCCACGATAAGATCGGATATGTATGATGCAGTTGGCACACATGTGCTTGCTGTTACCATTGACAATTTACTCAACAACCCCGTCAGCGCTTTTGCTGACGTCAACATAGGGAAACCAATCGATGGCTTCAATGTTGATGTCAACAAATCAAACATCTTTGTGAACGAAGAACTTCTGATATATGTCAACATTTCTGAAGGCTCGCAGGTTTATATCACTCTGAGTATAGAAGATTTCAAACAGCTTTATGTGTGTACAGAAGCACCTTGCTCTTACGCAATTACAGCTGTGTTTCCCGATGAAGGTTACTACACAGTCATGGTAGAAGCTGCCAACGACTTCTCGACAAAATCAGACAATGTAACATTGATGGTTTACCAACCAATCCCCGAGTTGATACTCACCGTTAACAATGTAACGACTCTTACAGAAGAAGTGTCTATAGAGGTCAGTGTAGACGACGGTACATTCTGGCCGAACGATGCTACAATATCATTGGTTGTTGCAGATACCGTTGAAGAGAAACAATTCAAACCTAACGGAGAAGGCATTTTCATTCATAATTGGCTTCCGCAAGACTATGGCGTCTTTGCACTCAAAGTAAATGTCTCAAATATGCTGCAATACACCGTTCTGCACGAAACCTTCCAAGTTGGTGTAGCTATTCACGGACTTTCAGTAGATGTTCTAGAGCAACCGCTGATCATTGATACAGACATTAACATAGTAGTCGGAGTTACAACAGGAAACCCAGTGACTTTACTTGTATATTTTGGAGATGGTAGCAATGTCACAACTGATTATGAACTGGACAAAATTTCACCATCTACAAACACAAATATGACACACAGATACGAAAACGACGGAGCCTACAAGATTAACGTCTTGGCATCTAACAGTTTGGGATCAACTTTTATTTCTAAAATCATCACCGTTCATAGAGTCATAGAAGGAATTTACTTAGGGATAAACGTCTCAGTGGTATCCCCAGGAGAGCCCGTTGAAGTCGTCATTGCCATGGAGGAATCTGCTTCAATTCCCATGAACGTGTCTTGCATGTTTGATTTCGGAGATGGTAGTGTGGTGGAAAGGGTACCGCTAATTGTCACTCCTGCGTCTGACTTGTCTATGTCACATATGTACACAGATGCTTATGGCAATGTATCTATTACCGTGGTATGTTCTAATCTGGTCAGTATAGCTGAAATGACGATGGGACTAAGCGTTATTATACCGATTACAAATTGCACTCTTTCAGGACCTATGGTGACTGTCACTGGTGAAATCGTTGAATTTGAAATCAACTTAAAAGGATCTCATTTACGACTATATGTCAAGGTAGAAGATGGGCTTGGTACTCGTGAGCAGTGGGATCGATTGAATGATGATGATGCGGAAATATACCAGTTTGAGAATGAGTACAATCAGCCAGGCGTATATGGCATCAGCATAAGAGTAACCAACCAATTTGGGATATGTGAATCTAATAGAACGTTGAAAGTACTCAATCCGATCATGGAAGGAAGTTTCCGTTTAGATATAACCCCAGAAATCGCAGGTTTATCGGATTCCACAGTGTCTATTATAATGCATTTGCTTGAAAACTTTGACATTCCATCTGAAGTATTAATGTACATCAATTTCGGTGATGGTTCAACTGTTAATGGTAGCTACCCTGGTATGATGGAAGAAGGTGCAGTCAAACATGCTTACCTACGGGTTGGAATATTCCAAATATATGTACTCTTAAGGAATCTTGTGAGTAAATTGGAAATTTCAGACAAAGTGATCGTGATGGAAAAGGTGGGAGATTTGCAGTCCAATGCCAGTACTCATTGGACTAAGGTGGATGAAGATGTTACTTTTGCAATGTCAACTTCAAGCGGCACCAATCTTACATATTATGTGTCTTATGGTGATGGTGTGAATGATTCCGCTGTTATACCAGTCGCAACATCCATGACATTTACTCATCGATATGTAAATCTTGGTTGGTTCAGGGTAATATTTACAGCGTTCAATCAACTTGGGCGAGTAAATGACAGTACAGAAATCAACGTCATAACTACGATAGATGGCCTTTCCCTTAGAGCAGAACCAACGGTAGTCAATGTTCCAAGTGCAATGAAGCTGATACTCTCACAAGACCCTAGTCTCTCACCGCCAACAGATATGAATTGCACTGTGAACCTAGGAGACGGTTCCGATATTTTCACAAAGTCACCCGTAGATGTGTCTGTGGCAACGACACTGATTGATAAATTGTACCTTGTCAGTGGTGGCGAGGGTGGCGAGTATGAAGCTTTCGTCTCGTGTGCAAACCCGTTAAGTCATGACCACGCCGCGACCAAATATCAAGTCTACCAACCTGTATCAGCGGTAGATATTCAGCCAGATTCCACGAAAGCTAAAGTGAAAAGTGATGTTAAGTTTACGGTTCGTCTAACAACAGGTTCATTCGTTAGATTTCTCATCGATTTTGGGGATAGCGTTAAAGAAGAACGACATGTAACTTCTTCACAGGATACAAAGCATCAGGAATTTATCCATCGATATCAGGAAGAAGGACATTATGAGATCAAAGTAGAGGCATCAAATGGAATATTAAGTAAGAACAGTCTTGATATAGAGATTGACACATGTGATATTACCATTTCCTATGGAGCAGACATGTTTCAACTAATAGCAGAAAGCTCTGAATTTGTTGCACCTGATGACGTTCGGTATACCTTATCAGTCCTTCCACAGCGAGAGCTTCCAACGAAAGTCACACTTAATTGGACGTTCGGAGATGGAAAGAATCTTCAAACTATTGGATATTTCAATGGGACAGACAGAATCATGATTGAACACGAATATGAGAATCCGGGCGTCTATACCACTACGGTAACAGTTAACACCCTTGCCGAATCTCAAAGCTATGCAACTACAATTACAATGTCAGATTCTACGTTACCCTTTGCAGTTGTATTAAAATATACTAACTCAGAAGATGTTTGGTACGATGGAAATGGTCCAGACCAGAACTGGATGCCTGTTAGACATCAGATCATGTTCTTTGCCAATACCACGTTACAAGATGTGTTTATAACATGGTCTTTTGGCGATGGAACCGATGATGAGACATCAGATACAGCCTATCATGTGTATGCAAACCCAAACTGGTACAACATAACCATCAGGATACGGAACATAAATCATATTATCATTGAAGAATATTTCGACCTTTTTATTGTTGAAGAAGTAAACAGATTAACTATATCAGCAGAGTCGGATGAAAGTGAAACGGCGGATGTTTGGGTCAAAACCGAAAGTGTCCTATCTTTGGGGTCAACCAATCCTACTGGCCCTCTCTGTGTTGCATGGCTTCTGGCTGATTCATGGCAGATATACATCTATGGTCCCGCACCTTGTGCAGAACACGTATCCTCGGCAGGCATAATCTTCATTGAAACTGATATCGAGTCACCGGAACCATACGAACACAGGCACACTTTTGTCAATCCAGGACATTACAAAGTAATAGCTGCAGTTGAAAACTACGTGACGTTGACGAATGTAACTGTCAAAACCTTTGTAACCGTTAAAGGTTGCTCGGAACCAATTCAAGTTGCATTTAAAGGAACGGGCCAAAGCATTGACAACCCACGAGAATATCTAAGCTCTGAAAGTATACCACTAGATCCGACAGTGTCTTTACCGTGTGTTGGTATCGATAATCCAGAATTCGAATGGACTTGTGATTCTATTCAGAAACTAACCAACGGAAACATTCTAAAGACGCCATTTGATATTGAACCTTTAACAAGGCCTAAGCGTATCTTTGACCCCCTAACATTTAATCCTGGTATTTACGAAATCAAGCTAACCGTGTCAGTGCAAGGTTTCCCCACATATACAGGAATGGATTCTATTTTCCTTGAAATAGAAGCTTCAGCATTAGTGTTAAGTATTATTGGAGGAACTGCACGTGCTGTTGGTACAGGAGAACCACTTATTATGAATGCCGTAACGCTATCACACGATCCCGATAACCCTGAATCTGATGCAGCGTCGTGGATGTTTTCTTGGTCGTGTTCTAGCACTCCAATGTTAGACACAGCTTCTACCACTCCTGGACCCGACCCGACAGAGGGCGTTGTTGATGAAATACCAAGAATTTGCGATTCAGAAGTTACTGAAACATTACAGTTTACAAGTGGTCAACTGGAGATAGATGGTATGATGTTAAAAGTCGGATTTATGTACCAATTCAAAGTAACGGCTTCTGTGAGCGGGAAAACGAAAACAACTGAGCAAGCATTAATGGCAGAAAAAGGGATGATTCCAGCCGTTGTGATAGGGTAAGCTATTAAATGTACATGATAATTGACAATGGAAGCATCTCGGGATTATAAATTAATTGAAATATCTCTTACGTTTGAATGTATCAATAGATATGTTCTGATATCATATAAAGATTACTGTGCGAAGTGTAGTCCTAAATGTTTAACCGGTTGTTTAACATGGAATATTTCAAGTGTGACATTGACCTTACACCCCCGTTTTTATGTACGAGGATCACGTTAGATAATAACGTTGATGGCTTATCCTGTATTAACCATAAACATCTGTTAATGATAGTTTCGGATAAATATTATAATCCACAGAGCTAGCCTAAAGTGCCGAGCTTTTTTAAAAATTGTTCTTTCCTCTTGTAGATGCGTAACTAATTGTAAAGGCAAGATGAACCCAACCTCCACCTTCGGTCTTCAAGGCAGTTGTGCAAACTGTCTGGATGAAGTGGTCAGATACTTGAATTACAAATGGACTTTCTACGTGCTAGATGATGATGGAATCTCGTTCAATAAACTAGCTAATCTTTTGTTGATAACATCTACAGGTATGTGATTTTAGGATCATAATTAGGGAAGGTTTAATGACATTTTCGATGTTGTGTGTAGGGCTTTTGACAGTACTATATTTGAGCGCCATCAAAAACCAATATCTTGTGAAAGTCCAGAGATACGTCTTGGTCTAAACCTAAGCGACGAAACACCAATACCCTTCGTGGAGTGATCTTCTTAATTGCTATGGTCAGTGATTTGTGGTTTAATATCAGTGTGGCTTTTGAATGAATGTTAGTTATGCTCTTGGTTCCTGTCTTGTCATTTGCGTTTGGCCGTTCCTTTCATTACTCCCCGTTGTTGTTGATCCCAGGTTGCGTGATAGGAACGGGTCATTCCGCTCTTTTTAGCACATGATCATCGGCGCGCTTCGGCTTCTAATTCTTGTGTTATCTCTCCCTGCTCCGTCGCGCCGGGTCGCGTGGTGTTGTCTTCCTATATCTCGTTTACGACGAGAGAGGTCAGCTTCGGTGTACCGGACAATTCAACAATTTGCGACAGGCTCAAAAATGCCGTCGCGCGTTGTATATATTATATTGTCCATTTTTATGAGATTGCATTCCGCTTCTAGGTCCTTTAATTCCAGAAGCTTAGGCTCTTTTGGTCGCAGGTCGTATTCTGTGACGCATTTTATTCAATTATTGTGTCACAACGACTTTTTGTTTTGGCAATTAAAGTTTACCTCTAGTTGTGTTGGAGTCATCTGCAATTTTCACCATTGTGCCTCCCCTATTTTCTTGGTGTGCAAGTATTTGGGGGTAATGATGCACTATTCCCTCCTCTTTTACAGGTGACAAACGGGCCGGAATGAATTTTCTGGCCGGGGTACTAGAAAACGGTAAGCAATATCGTCTCCGTCTGACAGTCAAACAACCAGATGGTTCCAAAGGGTACAGTGAGTACATGTTTATAACCAATCTACCGCCATACAACGGAACCTGCAGTGTCACTCCAACGTCAGGTAAAAAAAAGTTATAACCTAGTATGAAATAGTATATATATTTCGTACATGTCGTTCTAATTATTTCCAATTAATAATAAACATGCAGAGAATTAACATTCTGTATCATCCAGATATGAGAACGGAAATCTATTCGCTACGACTCCACAGATAGGCAAATATACATTATTAATGGACACAAGACCTCTAGAGCCGACAAGTAAATGAGGATGGCCCCTCGTAGGTCGGGAAAAGTAGATAATAATAATAATGATAATTGTATACTAGAGACGGCAATATCTTAATACCTTGCATGGCTCTGCCAGCTGATCATGCTGATCAAGGGGTCACAACCCATCACAAGACTCATCTATTACCTCACCTGTGTGATTGCACAAAGAACCTTACATAATGAGTTTAAAAGTTTGTAACATTCACCCAGTTCTATTATATCTTTTATATATCTACTTCATCTGATAAATATGTTCATATTTTCGGTTATACTGTACAGGGTTTGCAATTAAAACAATATTTAAAGTCTATTGCATTGAATGGATGGATGAAGGGAAAAACCTTGCTAGACCATTACCAGGAGAAGATTTCGTGGAATCCTACTTACAGTATCGGGTGCTACAAAGACCAAAAGGTGGCAATTCTTACTCGCTAATGTATTCTAGCGAAGACGCGACGATATCAAATCTGTTATTTGGCATAGGACCAGCAGAGTATAACCACACAATTGAGCTGAAGGTGCATGTTGTTGATAAATACGGAGCCAAAGCTGAAACCGCTATGTCGATAAGGGTAAGAACCTGTATGAGAAATATGAAGAGTTTGTGTCAACTGGCTTGCAACCATATGACAGTGTATACATGTACGTCATGGCATCATGTTCGATGCACAGACATGACACTGGTATCTAACCATAATATTATACCTCGTTCCTCTAGCTCTTTGCAGTGACGACAGAACGTATTCTAATGATTGCACCTTATTATCGCGCGCGTGATTGTACTGAGCTAAGGTATATATCCATGCAATGAAAGACTAATCCTGGCAATCCCGCGCGTAAATGCTACGTGGATCACTAGCATACACTATGGCGTCACTACACAGAGTGAGATTAATGACGTTTAGTTATATTTTACCTATTGCAGGTAGTTGAGACTGTTTTGGACAGCGATGAACTTAACACACTGGTCGGAACAAACAGCAGTTACCTTCAACAGTTGGTAGCAGCGGGTGATGCAGAGGCTGCAACTCAGTTGATAACCGCCGTTCTCTCCGTTCTTACAGATCAGGATACAAGTGTATGTACTGTATGATATCATATTGTATTAATGGGTTAAGATACATTATGTGTATATTTGAGCAATATAGTCCTAGTAATGCATTTGGTTTTAACTTATTAATGTGCCTTTACAAAACGTTTATTTTGTCTGTGTGTAAAATTGTTTTTATTACAGAGTAATTCAAGTGACTTTACTAATGAGGAAGTAATCGAGGTAAGAACAAATGTAAAATCTTCGGAGTTTTAAAAATATACGAAGATTGGCTATCTAAAAGTGTTTACAGTAAAATCTATACATCACGATGTTAAGTTTAGGAAAAAACTATGTGAAAATATGTCGATCATATTTGCAACGCCTCCTGTTTGAATATGTGACATTATGACAAGTGTAATCCGTCAATGCCAGATTCATTCGAATAGGGCTAAATTTGATGAAAATATAATAGATTATTCTTCGAAAAACTAATATATTTTCATTCTTTACAACAGTGAACTTACCATATTGGAATACTAATTTTTCAGATACAAACCTCTCTGCTGGAGGAACTTGCAAAAGTTTCAATATGGGCTAATACTATTGACGATCTATATGCAGCAGCATCAGCTTTAGCAAAAGCCACTAATGGAAATGCCCACACCCAAGCTTTGGTATGTATCTCATACTCAGAATCTAAATCCCAATTAATACCTGAAACTCGAAACCAAACCAAAGCCCTAAACTATCCAAATCCCTAAAACAACTAAAACGTCAAACACAAATCAAAACACGAAATGTATTGAAACCAAAGCACATGCTGTTTAATCATCAAACTGACAATAAAACCCCCAGAATGGAACAGGAGCAGGATTGTACGACATATTATGATCATGTTTAAGGGTAAGGAATATGTTACTGATGGTCTCAATAGATGATTAGGAAGATGTATCAGTAGGAATTTTCTTATCTGTGTATATTCCCATATTCGGTTTATGAACAGCGCCGCCATCTCTTATGAAGTTGCATACAACAAATTTGACACACACTTCCTTTTTTGTATTCATATTGTATTCATTCATGGAATTGATCAATGTGATGGAACTGTGATTTTATAGGCTTTAAAATAGCTCTTTCGTCAGCATAACTTAAATCAGTAGAATCGGTGGCTATTATACAAATATTTACTGTTCATGAGGGAAATGGTCCTCATCACAGGGAAATAGTACTTTTATGGGCACTTTTCCCCTGCTGTGAAATAGTGGGTAAATAGTCCAAATATTTTATGTCACATCCAACAATCAATATTAGTATGTGTTATATAAACGGGAATGGTCTACAATTGGCACTAAGGTGACTACCTTCATCTCTTGAATGAGGTCTATTTCGACAGATGTACGTCTTAATCAGACCTTGAGACCAATATCTATCAAGTTCTAGATATCATCTTTAATGGGGAATAATATATTTCATTTTTTAAAGTTCAAAGCGGCTCTAGCAATGGCGGCAATGGCACGGAAGTTAGAGAGCGTCAGCGATGACAGTCCTGAAGAAGTATTTAATACTGCCTCGGGTAAGTTATTCTACGGACAGCTCTAATGATCATGAACACTAATGGTCATGGCTTTTTGAATATTAAACCAATCGTATTTCAAAGAATTCGTCATGAAAATATGAATGAAAAAATGGTATAATTATCTTATAAATTCACGATGATGACATGAAAGGCTGTGTGTGGTTATTAAACCACACCTTTGTTCGAAATTAAAGGACATTATAACGAAAGGCCATGCCCGATCGTCGTCATACGTATATAGAATTGCTAAATTTACGTTAAAGTATAATGCATAAAATAAGGTTTTCAAGAGATACGTTAAACCAGAGTCCGTCCCCAAATAATCAAATTGTACAGCCGTGAGAAAAAGACGAACATGCATTGAAATCCACCATTGCTATCACTTTTTAAACGTTTAATAATTCCCTGAATTCCCAAATTATTAATAGGGCATTTGATTGACCTCCAGGTCTTACTGATGCCTTGGGTAATTTGATAGCACAATCGGAATATATCGTGAATGACGCAAAGGCTGATTTGGCTGCGACAGAAGAAGTGCCAACCACCGCCAGCACAGAGGAAGTTGACGAGTATGCACCCGGTGCCATTGATCCAGAATTAGCGGCTGAATTGAGAGCGGAAGAAGCTGCTAGAAAAGAGATCGAACTAGAAGGAGCACGTTATGCTGTAAGTTTCTAGTTAGTTGTGAAAGTCTATATGTGTGGTGATCCCATCCCCACCATTAACCAAAAGCCATGGGATATCTGACTTATGATTCCTTGAATTCATAAAAGCAACCGGTCGAATTTATTTCAGAGGAGAAACATTGAATCCATGTGTAACATAATCCGCCAACAATCGAGAAAGCTTGTACAAGATCGATACGTTTTAACACATCCTGTGCAACATCCTGTTATACAGCTTAAAACAGTGTGTAACACATCAAGCGTATTAACCATAATCTCAAAACGTGTGCCAAAACCATGCAAGTACAATACACCAGACTAGGTGTTGGGAAACCCACTTTGAATCTGCCTAAACTAATCCTAAGGAAGATAGATAAACATTCTTTATGTCCTAACATGTTGCAGAAAATGTCAATGACATTAATAGCAATTCTTGATGACTCACTTTCCGAGACTATGGATCTAGCCGCGTAAGCACATGGTACAATACAATCAACTAAAATGGCAGTCATGGAGGAGAACGTTGTACCAAAGATGCTGCAATTAACCTGTAATGTCCTAGTTATAAATACCTGTTAATATTTAGGTGAAAAGGAAGAAAATATAACATAATCATACGCTTAAGATGTAACAATTCTTGACACTACTTGCAGGCTAAAATTATCAGTGGCATTACAAAAAGAACACTTAATTCTGTAGCAGATGTTTTATGCGGTCAGCAGGTCAGTGGACAACCACCTGTTATTATGAACACAGAATCCATACAAGCGGAATTCTTCGTTGAAGAGCCTTCAAAAATGGCGGGAAGGGCGATTTCTACAGCAGGCGGTTCTTTTGATTTACCACCAGCCGAGGATTTATTCCCTAATGTGAAAAGTGGTAATTTGAGACAAAAGGTACATCTTAAATATATATAATTGAATTTGTGTATTGATTTTACAGTCAGGAGGGTATCGCTATGTAAAGACGTTAGAAACACTTTTGAGAATATTGGCAAATGTGGATACGCGCGCGCTAGTCGCGTGAAAAAAAGACTCTTTCAATCAGGTTGCCTCTAGATATGACTATATTTTACTATTAAGAGACGTTTAGGCTAAAACAGTACCAGTTTCAGTCCTGGGATTTAGAGTAAGGATGGTGTACGATGAATAAAGCGTTGTGACCCTTTTAACTTGACAAGTATACAAAAATACCCAACACTTGTTTCTCACAAAGATCTCAATTTCCATATCGTACCATACTTAACATGTGCCTAATCGATCAAAATAAAACGTTGACATCAGAAATGTTATCATCGGCAGTTAATGTTATTTGAACAATCAGTGCTTTGATCGCATAGCCTCTTTTTCTTTCAGTTTTACAAATTCAATTCAAACCCTTTTGCCTGGGACACAAGTTCTGCTGATGTTGGATCAGAGGGAGCATTAGCCTTAGATTTTGAGTTTGGATTCGACGAACCAGTTGAAGTACAAAATCTTACCAAAGAAATCTCAATCATTCTGGCAAATGGTAAAACTAAACTTGTGCCGACAGAACTTGTGTTTGGGAACACATCCGTTTACCACAGAGTGGAAATCACAAGTAATGATACCGATCTTCGGTTGATTATCAAAGCGAGCAATTCCTCTCAAGTGAAAGTGTTTGTCAAGTATGGGATAAAAGCAACGCAGACTGAATACGATTATGTCTTTGAGATCCCGAGAAATCTCACGGATGACGAGAATTGGACTGATTTGGATATATTGGATGAAGCTGAGAACAGTGTGTTTATTGCGTCTTCTAATGGAACAGGAGCAGGATTGTACTACATATTGATCATGTTAAAGGGTAAAGACAATTTACTAATGGTCTCAATAGATGACCTGGCATGCCTGGATAGATTTATCAGTAGGACCATTCTTATTTGTCCTTATTCCCGGAGTCGGTTTATGAACCACGCCGTCACAATTGTATTTTTTTAGTATGGTACATGAAATGTATTAAACATAGCATCACTGTAGAATCTCATTATGGTATAACCATTGAAAATATTTTCCTCTTTTTTAAAACAACGTTTTATTTTATCAATTTTAAACCGTGTAACTCAAATTCAGACCTTTCAGTGAAAAAATGTCACAACCGTTAAGGGGGCTGTCAACCATCACAACATGAAATTTATCAAGCACTGTAACTCTTGAGCTATTAATATGATGTATATAAAAGTATAAATTTTTGGAAAGGAAATAAGTCGGAGAAGACATTTTTAGTAACAAACTTTACCAAAAATGCTGATATTTAAATTTTTGACAAAAATACCCACTTTTTTATTGGCTCAAAATTTGCTGCATTCGTAGCAAATTCAGTTCTTGGTAAAAAATACATCTTAATTTTTTTGGATATCTGATTTATCTTTTGAATTATTGACCAAAAAGTCCCAAAAAAGTGATTTTGAAGGGGAAAACTATTTTTTGGGCACATTTTTGGCACTTTTTGCTCAATAATTCAAAAATAAATCGGATATTCAAAAAAACAACCACCAAAAATCCTAAAAAAATGACTAAGTTTATAATAAATTTAGAACGACAAAATTTGACAAAATATATTTTTAGTTATCTTGACAAAACCTAAAATGGGTCAAAACCGTGTATTTTTAAAATTGTCTCCAAAATGTTCAACTTCTTATCATGGTTGGATTCATTGAACTCTTTTCTTCAAGAAAATTACTTTGATATAGATTAAATGGATACTGAAGGAGTTACAGCAGTTTTACGGAGGCTATGCCTGAGAGTTCACACCCCCTTAAAAGAGGATCTTGCATTGGAGACTCACTTTATTCCTAAAAGCATTATTTTAATCTTAAAAATGATCAAAGTTATACATTTATGTGTTTTGTTTGATAGATAATTCCTCAATATGGGATGAAGTGAAATTACCGACAACTACTTTACCGACAGCAACGGTGTATTCGGAATACATACCGACAGTAAATCTGACGATGTACGTGGCCGGTTGTCGCTATTGGAACGAGGCTAAAGGCGGATGGATATCCGACGGTTGTAGGGTAAATAGTCAAGATATTACTAACTATTGATAAAATAGTACATATTGCTGACATTGATAGTCATTTTGGTATTATTATCTATCACTCTATATCTCTGCACTCGAAATAAGTAGCATGAGCATTATTTTTTTCTTGCATTAGTTGTCAAAACACCTATAGTTTGTGCTGCATTGAGGCCTGTAAATAATCTATCATATGATATTTGAGCGCTCATCCAGACATAAAAAAACCATGTGAAAAATGGGTCACACACATTTAATGTTATAAGGTATTAGTAATCGTTGAATATTGTCCATGTTGGTCATCCACATCATTAGCGGATTATTAGAGCGTTAAAGGGATGTTCCTTCATAACATATATATTTCTACCAAGCATTTTGATTTCCTACGTGTATTTCCACAGGTTGGTCCACTGACTAATAGTCGCTACACACAGTGTCTTTGTACTCACCTATCAGAATTCACCTCGTCGTTCTTCGTTCCTCCAAACTCAATCGATTTCTCGACCGTGTTCCTGAAATTTAAGAATCTTGGCGACAACGCGGCGGTGTTTTCCACCGTATTTGCTCTATTTGGTGTATATCTTATTCTTGTTTTCTGGTTGAGAAGAAAAGATAAACAAGACGTGATCAAGGTATATGACTTTATATTACATAAATCTAGGTTTTTGCGAAGAGCAAGCCTCCATAAATAATCAATTGTATTGAGTGAAGCTCGACATTGGGTCATTTCTGAGCCATTTGGCAGGTAAATGGCTTTAAGAAAATAGGAAAACAATAGGTAAAACTCTGATTAAAATAGCCCATTACTTAAATGTCGTCAATAAAAGTCGATTTTCAACTTCACAGTTCAATCTTTGTGCTCATTTGTGTAGTATATGTCCAGTTTTTAGTTTGACATCAAAAAACTTATTTCTATATGTATGATTTGTCTTACAATTTATAAATTTCAGTGGGGAGTAACACCGCTAGCAGACAACAACCCAAATCACAAATACTACTATCAGATCACAATAGAGACAGGAATGCGTCCTGGATCCGGAACAGGGTCAAAGGTTCACATGATTCTCTCAAGTGATCTTTTCGACACTGGAGTGCGCGTTGTCGATGACAGCAAAAGAGAGGTAAAAGGCGTAATTGTAAATATTTTCTGAAAAGAACTTAAAAGAATTAGAGGGTTATTGAGTTATGGACTATTACTTTCATTTCGGTTTTTTCACGCTAAAATAAAACACAGCAGACCCAAATTGTATTTAGTATGGGGATATAGATTTTGGTTTACTTAATAATATGTACTAATCCTGAACTTAAAAATCAAAATTATGATATAATAGAATGTATTGGAAATGCATAAGAACTATGATGACGACGAACGAGGACGACGATGACCGTAACAACAATGACGATGATGACGATGTCGAAGACAATGACTACGACAACATGAGGCGAAACACACCATTGGTTATATTTACCGCCTTTTCAATTAAATAAACACAGGTGTTTGCTACCGGAAGTGTGTGTCATTTTCTGATGAGTGTTGATGATAATCTAGGACCACTCTCCTACCTCAAAATTTGGCATGACAATTGCGGTGAAGGGGATAAGGCAGGATGGTATTTATCAAAAGTTGCGGTACTAGATATCCAGACAGGAGAGCAGTAAGTTATCTCATTTCATAATTAATCATACAAAAACCTAAGTATAATACGATGGTCCAAGTTTCGTAACTTGGACACGAGACCTGAAAACTAATAGCTTCATGCCTTCTTGTAGTTGATCAGAAGCATGCAATCGTTAATGCGAACGCCAATTTCTTTTATTGATATCAATTGTATCTTTAATGTTAAGGTCCTTTTTCATCTGCGAGCGATGGATGGCGGTAGAGCAAGATGATGGCGCTGTTGATCGACTTCTTCCGGTAGCAAGCAAAGCGGATATGACGCAATTTGCACAACTTTTTTATTCCGGGTCACGAGAGAAGTTGTTCGATGATCATCTTTGGTTTTCACTATTCAGTCGTCCTACACGAAGGTATTCAGTGACTTGTTAGATTATGCTATCTTTGTTATTTTTCAACATCACGTACATACACTTGTTTATTTTGACAATGTTTTGGCAGTGACATTACCCACACAATAATAATAAATAAAAGTCAATTTTCTATTCTTGAAAAAAAATATAATTTTCCCCCTTTTGCACCTTTTTTACAAGTATAAAGACATGGTACACTAAATTTGGTGCACAGATAGGCTGGTTAGCTGAAATACAACGGAATATTTGGTTTAATGACAGATTACACCTAATGTAACCTCTGCAATTCACCTCCAACCAATTATAACAATTTTATCACCTTTCTATTGCAGTCATTTTACCCGAGTACAACGACTATCTTGTTGCCTGTCGTTACTCTACTGCAGCATGATAGCAAACGCTATGTTTTATCGCACTGAGGAAACAGTAAACAAACCTACAGCGATTCGTCTGGGTCCTCTTACCTTTACTCTGCAACAGTTCTTTGTTGGATTCATCAGTGCATTGGTGGTTATGCCTATTAACGTTGCCATAGTGCAAATCTTTAGAAAGTCCAAACCCAGCAAGAAAGACAGGGCCAAAGCGTCATTGCCGGTAGACGTTCAAGAGAAATTAGATAAGGTTGAACAGAATATCAAACACCCACCACAACAGAACGAAGTAATAGTCAAAGACTCAGAAACAAAAGAATCTTACATGTGTACCGCCTATGATCCTAAAGAGCCAATGGAGACGATTGATGGTGTTGCATTGGAACATAACGCATACCATGAGACAGACCACCCACCAATGGACTATCTGAAAGTTCCGGACAATGCTGCGTTGAAATCTAGCGCAAGCAGTGAGACACTGTGTGCAATGGATTCCTTACCACAATCTAGACAAGATCTGACAGACATTGTGCCATCTAGATCTCGGAGTAATTCATTGTCAAGTCGGGAAAGCACATACCAGGTTGATATTGAAGAGCCGCATGTCAAAGAAAAACTCGCTGATACTAAATCTGAGAAGAAAAAGAAAAAAGAGGAGTTCATGCTACCACATTGGTGTGTGTACATCGCGTGGTTCTTGTTTGCACTCTCTTGCATTGTGTCTGCATTCTTTACCATACTTTACAGTTTAGAATGGGGGAAAGAAAAGTCATCGGAATGGTTATCCTCAATGCTCCTTTCATTTTTCAACTCAGTGGTGTTTATTCAACCTGTCAAGGTAAGTGGATTCCGTGGTGTTCATTCCACCTGTCAAGGGGGTTGATTGATTTTTAAAATAAATACATTTTACAGCAATTTACAAGACGTTTCTGAATCGATCTATCAGGTAAATCAAACCCTCACTAATTTTCTACTAGTAGCATTTCACAAATTGTGGATACTTTTATTCCGAATTGCAATTCTATTGTTTTCACTTATCTTTTTAGGTGCTCGTTATAGTTACCTTGTTATCGCTAATCTTCAAGAAGCCATCACGAATGGATGCCGATACTGACAGTGAGACCCTCTCTCAAACGGATACGCAATTAAACAGTGACGAAGATCTTTTACATGATCCTCTTTCTGCCAATGGTAAATATTTGTTCTCTTTATGTCGTTTTCTGTAAATGATTCACCCCCTCCGTACAGACATCTTAATAATGTGTATTCCTCTTATAGATGGGTTTTTTGGTGCTACCCAGTGGAAACATGTCGTCTTTAGTGGAGCGAGGGCATACGCCATCGTCGTAGAATCACACATGTTTAATTTGAAACCATAACCATTAATACATGTCGATTACAATCATTCTAAGTACTATGCACAACAACAAATACATTGTTATCACCTCACACATACTCTTTTCCAGGTTTTCCATTCCCCCGGGACCCACCTAACAAGATTGATCTGGAAGCAGCCCGTAAGAGACGTTTTAAAGAACTCCGAATGTACAGTATCATACGCGAGACAGTGATATATTCCATTTATGTCACAGTGCTGCTCTTTCTAGCATACAGCAACCGGGATTCGTTGGCTTTCTTTGTTTCAAAGTCTATCAGAGATAACTTTGTGGAGGGACATGCTGGTGTCAATGTAAGAATCACTGTACAGTATCATTCAAGTATGTATTTCAATTGATTTGATATTGATTCAGTCAGGGCATTGTGTTTGAACTTTTATATTATCATATTTGAAAAAAGCCCGATATTGCTTTTATCATATCAAGTAAATCCTTTCATGTAAAAATCCATTTTTTTCTCATAGACTACTTTGAAACTCTCTAGTTTGGATAAAAGTACACCTGATTTGTTCTGGAATTGGATGGAGAGATCTATTATTCCTGGTCTGTACGGCGATAAACACTATAACGGAGAACCAATGCATTGGAGACATACACGTTTTCTCTCCGACTTCCAATCTTACAGAGTTGGCCCAGCGAGATTGAGGCAACTTAGAGTAAAATCAGGTAAGTACAACGTATATGCTCTTTTATGATGATATTGAGTAAGCTAACGCGTAAGCCTTAAGGCCTTTCGGGACACGGCATTGGTATACAATTAAACCCTTTGTATATCTTGGTAGTAGGAGATTCGGAGACGCTCTTTTTGAGAGTATAACATAGATTTTCCACATCCCGTGTTACCAAGCCAGATGGGTGCATAATGTAGATTTTCCATATTCCAAGTTCCCATGCCAGATGAAGTACATAACGTAGATTTTCCGTATCTTGTGTTCTCATTCATAAAGGAGTGCATAATGTAGATTTTCCATATCCCGTGTTGTTACGCCTGATGGGGTACATAACGTAGATTTTCCATATCCCGAGTTTCCATGCCAGATGGAGTACATAACGTAGATTTCCCTTATCCCATGTTCCCATGCTTGATTGGTGCATAACGAAGATTATCCATATCCCGAGTTCCCATGCCAGATGGACTATATAACGTAGATTATCCGTATCTTGTGTTCTCATTCCTGAAGGAGTACATAACGTAGATTCCCATATCTCGTGTACCCATGCCTGACGGGGTACATAGCGTAGATTTTCCATATCCCAGTTCCCGTACATAACGTAGATTATCTGTATCTTATGTTCTCATTCCTGAAGGAATACATAAAGTAGATTTTCCGTATCCCGTGTTTCCATGCTAGATGGAGTACATACCGTAGATTTTTGGTATCCTGTGTTCTCATTCCTGAAGGAGTACATAATGTAGATTTTCCATATCCCGTTTTGTTACGCCATATAGGGTACATAACGTTGATTTTCCATATCCCGAGTTCCCATGCCAGACGGAGTACATAATGTAGATTATCCGTATCTTGTGTTCTCATTCCTGAAGGAGTACATAATGTAGATTTTCCATATCCCGTGTTGTTAAGCCTGATCGGGGTACATAACGTACATTTTCCATATCCCGAGTTCCCATGCCAGACGGAGTACATAATGTAGATTATCCGTATCTTGTGTTCTCATTCCTGAAGGAGTACATAATGTAGATTTTCCATATCCCGTGTTGTTAAGCCTGATGGGGTGCATAACGTTGATTTTCCATATCCCGAGTTCCCATGCCAGACGGAGTACATACCGTAGATTATCTGTATCCTGTGTTCTCATTCCTGAAGGAGTACACATGTAGATTTCCAATATCCCGTGTTCCCATGCCTGAAGGGTACATAACATAGACTTTCCATAACTCGTGTTTCCATGCCTGATGGGTACACACCATATATTTTACATATCTTATGTTCTCATTCCTGAAGGAGTACATAACGTAGATTTTCCATATCACGTGTTTCCATGCCAGATGGAGTACATAACGTAGATTTTCCGTATCTTGTGTTCTCATTCCTGAAGAAGTACATAATGTAGATTTTCCACAACCCGTGTTGTTACGCCTGATCTGGTACATAACGTAGATTTTCCATATCCCGAGTTCCCTTGCCAGCTGGAGTACATAACGTAGATTAGCCGTATCGTCTGTTGTCATTCTTGAAGGAGTACATAACGTAGATTTCACATATCCCGTGTTCCCATGCATGATGGGTACATAACGTAGATTTTCCATATCCCGTGTTCCCATGCCTGATGGGGTAAATACCGCGTCCGATGGAGTACATTACGATTTCCCGTGTTATGTTCATGGGGAACATAAAATAAGTTTGTCATAACCCGTGTTCTCAATGTCTGACAGGGATCTTAATGTAGTTTCCGATGGAGATTGAAATGTACTTGTCCATATTTTAAGCTTCGCCTACACGATTTATAAATGCCACAGATTTCATTGAGAACCAATGCGGATTGCTTAAACTTTCTACGCTGTTTAAGAATGTGAAATGTGAAATGTTGTGTGTTGATAAAAGGGAAACATCTTTGAATTTAAAAAAAGTGTCATTAGTCAATCTGACGAAGTTATGATTTGAACATTTCTGTAAATCTAACATAAGAATCTGATCAATAGCTATCATCACTTAATTCGGAAGAAATATCGATTATGAAAGGAAATATTCCATTTTGGAAAGGAGAATTAGCATTTATTCTATTCTATCAGCCATAATTAGTTAAAACAAAATGGCAATTTTGACATTTTGTGTGTATTATTTAGAATGGCAAGAAAACAAGAATACAAATAGGAGAATAATTCTGACTTATTTTTAGATATCTGCAAGGCTCCGGAGGAAACAGCATCTCTATTTCCACATTGCCGTAAAGACTACAGTTCAGAAAATGAGGAGGAGGGAGAATTTTCCGTTGGTTGGAAACCCCCGCGTAATGTAACGTATGAAATCGGAAAATCTCCCGAATTCATCCCTGAAGATGAGCTGTTACCATGGCAATACCAGGACGCGTTAGATCTCAACGGGGTACCGTATCCTGGAAAACTAAATGTGTACGGTGGGGGAGGTTTTGTATCGGAATTTGGAGTGAGTATGGACAAAGCTTATGGAATAGCGCGATACCTGAAAGATAACAACTGGTACGATGATCTTACGCGGGCTATGTTCTTGGAGTTCACTGTGTACAATGCCAACACAAACCTGTTCAGCGTTGCACAGATATTGATAGAGCTTCCGCCTACAGGAGGTGGTTTCACGTCACAATATATACATACATTCCGTCTGTACCACTATTATGGAGGTATGGCTATAGTGTCTGTGGTTCTTCAGGTAAGACGCCCTCAAGAAAAAGCCGAGCTGTTGTCAACAGTTTTATGAGGTTTAAATCCGTAAAGTCAAAAGCGAATTTATTATATTCTACCAAAATCAAAACTGTGTTGCAAGAACACATTGAGTCCCCCTCATTGTCCACTTGATTGATTCGATAGCTACATTGTATCTTGGTTTATCGATGAATAATATTGAACTGCAATACAACGTAATCTATAAAAACTATATATACCATATATGAAACTAAAGGGTACACCAATGATTCAAAAAGTAGTCATTATAACACAATCTTAATTCGGGTTTGTTTATTGTTGGTAAAAATAAAACGAATAATAATTTCCATAATTCGTCTTATGTGCATATTTTGAAAAACATCCCACTGGTTTCGATACACTAGTTTACTTCATTTTAGTATTATTTGCAGTAGGTGAGACGACCTCAATACATAATCGAGATGTTGCCGATACCATTTCATGATGTTTAAATACTTCTTAAAATCAATGAGAAACCGAAACTGTATTTCACCTTATCAAAACACATTGGGTTCCCGCTTATTAACCACTTAATGCGATTGCTACATCGGTAATTGATTAATCATATCTTAAAAGTCATGACAATGGTATGCATAAGGGTATACAGAGACCCATTTAACAACACTGTAATCTGTCAAAATAAATATTGTAGCCACCGATTTTCTCGATTCATCTAATTCGCAATTCTTCTAACGGTTTTTAATGCTTTTTTATTTTAGCTTTTGTTTACAGGCTACATTATCTATTTTACGGTCAGTTTGGTTTTGAAGTTACGCAAAGATGGCCGTCAAGAATTAGCCTCATTCTGGACATTCGTTGAACTATTGACGCTCGTGCTCTCCTATTCAGCTGTAGGGTTATTTGCTATCAGACAGATATTCATCTATTTCTCTATAAAAGAAGTCAAGAACAAGAATGAAGGTATGAGTTTTTCACACAAATGAACTTTATGGAAAACATCATATACGTTATTTTCTGATTTCATAATAGCGATCTGAAATACCATAGATGTAAATCCAGCAAACACTCAATGGAATATCTCTACAATATCGGGTGCATATTCTACATTATGTAGTTCGAACGTGATGTCAGAGCGCCATCTACTGGGCGTAGTTTATTACCGTTGCTCAGATGTCCTGGCGTATGTACTCACGCAATCAAAGACAATTCTGGTTCAGACGAGCAACTGATGCGGCTATCACTGGAATCGGCATTTAGATTGTATTTCAAGTGGGGCATAATAATAATAATAATGATAATAATAATAATAATAAAATACATTTATAAAGCGCACTACACGGGTAGTCACAGGGCGCTGTACACACATTATGTAGGAACCTTAAAAAACACCTAAATATCACCAATTAAAATCTAAACATACTGTACAGTGTACATACAAGTAAAATACCAAAAACAGAATAATATACCTAAAAAAGCGCTATATAAAACACACACATTATTATTATACAGGAGAAAGAAATGTTTTGATAGAAACAAAAATGAGTTGGGTTTTAAGTTGTTTTTTGAAAATTGCGAGTGAAGACGCATTCTTTATGTGTGATGGAAATTTATTCCAATAGTATAGTATAGTATAGTATAGTATAGTATAGTATAGTATAGTATAGTATAGTATAGTATAGTATAGTATAGTATAGTATAGTATAGTATAGTATAGTATAGTATAGTATAGCATAGCATAGCATAGTATAATGTAAATGCAAGCTGTGTTGATGATAGATGGCGCTGCAAATGCATATGTATGCCAATCGATGTACGGCACATAATATACTCCAAATACAGACAAAACTTTGACCAAAGGTACTCATAGGTGGAAATTACCGGACCCTGATTACCGAACCCCCTTTATTATGTAATTGTATATACCTAAATGCGTTCGCCTTTGACTATGAAAGCCACCCTTTTTCTGATAGCTTTAGCCCCTGACATAATGTATAACAGGGTACAAATTGTATAATGAATTGTTGCGCATCTTTCATTTGCTATAATATTATTTAAGCATGTTGAAACACAAGATATGATGACGGGAGAGCTACTTCTTATACCGTAAATTGATAGCTTTATTATACTGCAGTAACTGTCAACGTTAATTTGCATTGTCTTTTTTTATTTCCGAATACTACTAGAACAATTTATGTTTGTTTGTTTTAAATATTTTCATCGTCACAGGTAAATTCGTAAATTTTGCACACATCGCCAAATGGGACGAACTCTTCGGCTACATGATGGCGTTCCTGGTGTACCTTGCCATTCTTAGATACATGAGACTTCTGCGCCTCAGTCCACGTATGTGTATGTTTGGACTTACTATGCAGAGGGCATCTGCCGAGATTATATGCTTCGGTATCATGTTCGGCTTGACGTCGTTTGCGTTTAGCCATTTGGCATATCTACTCTTCAGTCCAACTGTTTACACCTTTTCAACGATTCTAACGACGATGGAGACACTCTTTGCCATGATGCTCGGAAGCTTTGAGTTTGAACCCCTTGTTGTAGCAAATCGTATAATGGGACCAATATTCTTCATACTCTACATTCTGACCATGTTTTTCATACTGAGTAACATGTTCGTAACATTGATATCGGACGCGTTTGGAGAAGTCAACGAGGAAAGTAAACTTGAAAAGGAAGATAATGGTGATGACACCGAAATGGTTGACTTCATGATGGAGCAATTCAAGGGATTTCTTAAGAGTTTCAGCGGAGGTGGAAACAGTCAGAAACCTATGAAGCAAGTGGAATCAATAAAAGGTTAGATTAAATGCAACTAATACCCAACTGTTTTGTTACAAAGCTTGAACAGTCTGTGTAAACATGGCTATTGTTTGAATCACGTGATATATTGTTGTCAACTGCCTGGATACACTGAACAAGTGTGATAATTTGAACAACCAGTATTAAAGCGGCGTGCGTGTGATATAGAGAATAAAGGTATTGATTTTAGACCGTACTCGTGTTATATTCTCACATATATTTCAATTGGTATTCTCACATACATTTCAATTTGTATTCTCACATACATTCAATTTGTATTCTCACATACATTTCAATTGGTATTCTCACACACATTTCAACTGGTATTCTCACATACATTTCAATGGGTATTCTCACATACATTTCAATTTGTATACTCACATATATTTCAAATTGTATTCTCGCATACATTTCAATTGGTATTCTCACATACATTTCAATTTGTATTCTCATATACATTTCAATTTGTATTCTCACATACATTTCAATGGGTATTCTCACATACATTTCAATGGGTATTCTTACATACATTTCAATTTGTATTCTCACATACATTTCAATGGGTATTTTCACATACATTTCAATGGGTATTCTCACATACATTTCAATCGGTATTCTCACATACATTTCAATGGGTATTTTCACATACATTTCAATGGGTATTCTCACATACATTTCAATCGGTATTCTCACATACATTTCAATTGGTATTCTTACATACATTTCAATGGGTATTTTCACATACATTTCAATGGGTATTTTCACATACATTTCAATGGGTATTCTCACATATATTTCAATGGTATTTTCACATACATTTCAATTGGTATTCTCACATACATTTCAATGGGTATTTTCACATACATTTCAATGGGTATTCTCACATACATTTCAATTGGTATTCTCACATACATTTCAATTGGTATTCTTACATACATTTCAATGGGTATTTTCACATACATTTCAATGGGTATTCTCACATACATTTCAATTGGTATTCTCACATACATTTCAACTGATATTCTCATATACATTTCTATTGGTATTCTCACATACATTTCAACTGGTATTCTCACATACCCTTTATTTGGAATTCACACATACTTTATCCCGGGATTATCACGTACTTTTGATTCTAAATTACAGATGATGATGAAGAAGAAGAAAATGAAGACGAATCTTCTGGACCCATGGACCTTCTAGAATCCCGGGTGGATCAACTGCTAGAATACATCAACAAACGGTATTGTCCTACAGATATTCCAGGAGATGGTTTAAGTCTGAACGCAATAGCACTTAAAACGTCAAATGGGAGTCCAAAACCATCGTCGGCAAGAAGAGTTCGCACCAAACCGGTGCTTGTGACATCATGAATAGCTATTCATTTGTAGTGTTGACATTACAATACATAAATAATACATCATCATTGATATGTAAATAGGCGTACATGAGGTATACCATACAGACGGATTTAAGGAATTAAATATTTTAAATATTTATATTAGATTCAATCATTTTATAGAATCAACTATTTGTATCGCAATTGTTTAGAATGTGATTACTTTTCAGTGTATTAAACACGTAAAGCTTTAAAGACTACATTTTAGATCTACATAGGTTGGACTTATTCACTTTTGAATTATATTAAATATTGCTACCTAAATACCATTCCTTGTTGATATTAATGTAGGCATTAGAAGCATAAATCAAATGTAAAATACGAAATGCAACGTCCTTATTTCGATATGAAATACATCCCATTTAATCTGATTGAACATTTATTAAGACAACATTCTTTACAATTAATTACAATTATTTACACCTTTAACCCGAGCATATCACGCATGAAGTATATAGTTTGTTTAAAACGACTGTATCCATTTAGAGCGTGTAATAATAAAGTAATCAATATGAACAATGTCGTTAACTGGCTAACTTAACCCATTCCTCATCATCAACTGTTAGCAGTTGACTATAATTAATTAGTGTTTTCATAAAGTGTCATCAGAAATGCATATACTAAGTAAGCTTTTGCGTTACTCATCAATTGTTAGCAGTTGACAATTATTGTTTCTTTAAAGTGCCATCAGAAAATCCATATACTATTTCTATAACATTGGATGTTCATTTCTAACATGGTTCATTTCTAACATGATAACAGATTAGCAATCCTATATAAAATTCAAAATGACCAAATTGCCATTCCTATCCCGCACTACCTGTGCAGACAGGCTGTTCAAACCAGGCAATTCCATCCACAGAGATTTAGTATCGTTCCAACTCACACCGACTCATATAAGTTCAGCTTCTATCCCCGCACAATTAAGGACTGGAATTCACTGACACCCTCAATGTACAATGCTAAATCTCTGGAAATTTTCAAGCACTGCATTCAAAAATTATAATATATTGCTCATATCATGTGTAGTTGTAGTTGTAGATTAAGATTATGTATTCTAATGTCTATTTTCAATTGTCGCCATTATGCATTCCTCTGTTAGATATTGCATTTTGCAACTTTGCAGAGTATACATTATAGATAGATGGTGTAGCAGTCAGGCGACGACAAAACCACTGTTCTGTGGGTCCAACAGATTACAAATTCACAAATATCTTTAAATAAAAAAATGTGATTTTCGAAACTTTCTTTAAATGCTCTTTTTGGAAAATGTTGTATTTAGTGGTATTTAAAAAAAATACAAATAAAAAACGTCCGCCCGATCCGTTCGCCACGGGATGAATCACATGCTTTCTCACAAGAGGGCCACATTCATCATCTGACTCAAAAATAATCAAAATTGTTGTAAAATATCTTCACGTATTTGTAAATGTTAGCGCCTGTTCCCCTTTTGTTAACCAATAACGTCATAATCGACTTGTCGTCGCCGTTGTCGTTGTCGTTGTCGTCGTCGTCTTTTTCGTTGTTGTTAGTCGTCGACGTCACCGTTCCATTTCATAGAAAGAGCATCGATTTTACCCTTTACCGTTGCCATCCCTTCACAAGTCAGTTCGACGGCATGCGAAGCAGAAATCCTATACAGATGCGTAATAATGTTATCTGGTGATACAGATATAGGAAACATATCTTGAACTGGACTACTTTGTCGATCCTGTTGGTTTTGTAGACCCATCCATTTATAGAATGCGTCATAAAATTGGATCCAATCAATAGCATTCAAAGTGTAGGGACTTTGCCGCGCGCCAACAGCTCCAAACATTTTTTTCAACCCTGCTGCATTGAACCTTAATTTCCACACCCAACCCACTTGTACTTCAATGACGGGTGGCTCTAAATTGAATTCACGCAATCTAGATTCCAGTTCGCTATGGAAATCCATAAATAACTGTGAGCATGGTAGGCATGGCGAATTGCTCTGAAAAATGCGCAAGGTTAATGTTTGATGACGTCTCTTATTCTCAAGTACAATTGTGTCAAGCATACTCTTATCGGTAAGTAGAAACTTTTCTGCGTGCTGTGAATTAAACGCTTGAAACTTAGAGGAACTATATGGCTGACTACTGTATATCTTGACAAAAATGGGGATCACGTCATTTTCATCATACAGGACAATCATTGCTGAAGTTCCCCGATAAGCGTGAAGGAAGTGACGTATGTGTATAGCAGCTTCACGGTTCACATCTTGAAGTTTATGTCTTGATCTTCCTGACACAACTCTACCTGCTTGAGATCTGCTTCCTGCCCTAGCAAAATCGTCGATGCTTGATGTTCTGCGGCTTGCCATTTTATCGCAATCATTCGTTATTGTATGTCATGGACAATTAGTAATATACCGGGTCCTGTTCAAAATATAAAATTTGAATAATGTTAAATATTAACGATAAGGCAAAGGACAAATCTCTATTGGAAAACACTTAGACAATTGTTTGAAATATTTTGAAACATTGTTGACATGATGGACTTGTTATGACATTTTCGAAAATAGTTGAACATTCTTTTACACGAATTAAGAGTAACCAACTGTACCCGATAGATCCGGAAATCCGTAAAACAAGGTTTTTACGTCGCCTAATACTTGGATTTCTTTCTTTGCTATTTGAATCTCGCTAGTGGTCTAAATTTAGTTTTAATATAGCCCTACACTGGTTATTTTTATAACATTAAAATAGTATACTAAGCCATTTTTTTCTGGTGTTAATTGGGTAACTATAAAACAATAAACTTTGCTGTATAAAAATGGTTAAATCCTAATTTTATTGATACGTTCGCCATTTCCGCAAGAGAGACATAGACGTCTGGAACCACTGCAGCCGAACCAATTTAGTTTTCTTTAAATCTTAACTAACCTTTGAAACGATTTTCATCGGACCATCTTTAATGTAACATAAAGGTTCCGCTGTTGTCAAACGGGTGGCTTTCCTATTTCGTCAGGTCAGTTCGTGGTCATCTTGTAGTAAACCGGTGTAATGTTGCAGAGTAAGTTAGTCAACATATTCGAAATCGAGATTAACCGTTATACAGTGTAATATAATTAAAATTATATTTAATACATGAGTCAGTGTCAGTTGACTTCCACTCCCAACTTTCATGGGGATTTCCATGCAAATGATTGCATGATCCACGTACAGGTTGAATACGTGCATATTTCCGTTTGATGTAATAATGAAACCATGGTTACGGCTTAATGCGTACGTTTGTTTTGCCGTTAAATGTTACTTTATTCTTCTCGAAAAGTAGAATTTGCAATCGTTGTCGTGTTGTATAGTGTATGAAACCATGGTCATGGCTAATGCGTACGTTTGTTTCGTGTTGTATAGTGTATGAAACCATGGTCATGGCTAATGCGTACATTTGTTTTGCCGTTAAATTTCAAGTGGTGGCAGATGGTAGGAGGAAATCCATCTCTAATATTTACATTATTATTAATATTTACCAGACTCTTGAATTCTTAAGTTTATTTTAGATATCAGATGAAATTGTGCTATAAGGGCAGTGAGATCACCCCGGTCGATTGAGAGGCCTCTCGGTAATCCATGTTGGTTAACATTTCAATTCCTGTTCTAGCAGTCGACATAGCGTAACTGAAAATAATAAAAACATTAATAAAACAATATTATGTGTCTAATAATTTGAAGTTACATTTTTGTTCTCAACACAAGGTAATAATAACTTTTAATTTTCGGGCGTTGCTATCCCTTTCATCAGCAAATGTTTGACTTGATACGATTGTCTACCTCTTAAAAATGTGACGCCCGGATCGGGTCATGGAGTCTCATTCATACAATCTTAGTATGAGTTAGTTAGTATGAGTTAGTTATGCCATAGTATAAACAAAACGTGTAAGATATAAACGTCTAAGTTTACATGTAGAACGTGTAAGGTTGATCGTCTAAGATAACATCTTACACGTCGAAGATGAGCAAATACAGTTTATAAGTAGGGTGTATTCCGTAAATATCATGAGCTTGTTTATTTTATTAATTCACTATTCAATGATACATATAAATATACAATAACATCAATATTTACAAAATGTATCCAATATGCTTTTTCCATCATCCCCCACCCTCCACCCCCGGGTTTGTTTGATTGATACTTGTTTGCAAATGTTAAATCCAAAGTGTCACAATTGTTAACGGAATAAAGCGATAATGTTATCTTAGGCGTCTAAGATACATCTTAGACGTGTAGCCGTACACGTTCTACGTGTAACCTTACGCGTACTACGCATGCTTCGTGTAACATTAGACGTATTATCTCACACGTTTTGTTTATACTATGGCCACTCATCTTAGTAGTGTCGAACCAATCAGAAAGCAAGAAACTAAAATACGCGGAGTGCATTGAATCAGGGATTCTATTAATTTTGGGATAGGAAAGTGCTATACTGATGTATGTAGCGAAAACGGTCCCTTTTGCATATTTACATAAATTAGGGTAATCGTTCGGAATGCGTCCGTGACCGGCGTTTAACCAGGTTTAACGTCATTTTTGGTCGGCATAGGTTTGGTGGCGCTGTTCTCGCGGTAAATTTACACAGACGACGTTGGCCACGCGAAACCTAAATTTTGAATTCGTATTGGAATAACACGTAATCGCGAATGTTAATCTTATCATTTTGACAAATTCATCATAATTAGAAGAATTTTCATCGTTAACCGGGAGATGACTGTTAAAAATAATTCAAAATGGTGCACTCCCGTTGCCATATTGGGTCGTCTGAGAGACACGTGGCCAGCGTCGCGTCGTCTGCTACAGTCACGCCTAATCGGTATAGCGCCACCAATTCTATGCCGACCAAATTTTAATTATTTACTTTTATGTGTATTTAAAATCAGTATTTGTACCCATATTACGTCTGTTAAATGTATATGAGATCTTGATGCGAAAATATGAACATATATCTTGTTGTTATTGTGGACAAATGATTAAAATAATATAAATCAAATGGTAGAGTTGTCATTTCGTAATACTGTGTCCTACGTAGTAAGTATATTTTAATTTCTATGCACTGAATTTAAGCAGGTGATACGTTGGCGCAACGAGTGCATTCTCAGACTTGCGATATTTTGACATTTGAATACCCGAGTTCAAGCCCCGTGCCGGCCACTTTTTGTTGGCATTTGTCATTAATTACGCTGTTTAATTGATTAAATATTGGATTTTGGATTTAAAACTTATACAAATGTATTTTTTCAGTGAAAATTGAAATAAAACATCATAATTACAGAGCTTATTGATTAATTAATTAATTAATTTATTCATTCATTTGTTTATTTATTTTTAATTCTTTTTATTATTCCCTTATTTATTCATTTGTTTATCTACTTATAATATTATTTATTTACTTAATTATTCATTCATTTATAATCATTTATCTATTTATTTATTTTACTCATTTGTTTATTTGTTTACTTTGTTTTTGTTTTTTATTATTATTATAATATTTTTTATTATGTTGTCATTAAGTACCCCGGAAAAACACACAAGGTCATGACCTAATTAGTGTTATCAGTTTATAACGATACTGTTTTCGGTTACAACTCAACTATGCAATTATACATGTAGTCAGCAGATTTCAACAGTCATATGAAGGGGTATTAAAAAGTTTTAGAAATCACTCAGAAGTGAAGGAGCCAGAAACTTAATGTTGATATGTGATTCTTAAGACATCTTTACAAAGTCACTGTGCAAAGTCACACATTTCTCCCACTATGTATTACCTGTCCACAGACCGCCATTGTAGAGATACTCAGATTGACCGCCATTGATTGATCCTCAGATTGTCTCAGATTGCAAAACAGCAATACATAGTTTAAAAGTATTGACAGAAAGGGGTCAAAGGTCATTCCAAACAAGCTTGGTAGAAGTGGCATCATGTTATTAATACACCATTGAACTATTCAATTACAAAAACGGATTTTTATCATGAAAATTGTACCTTTCAGTGCAACATTTGTATGTGACACTCGCCCAAAATATGTTTGTAATGACATGATAGTCCTTATTTTTGAAAAAGCGGTAAACAACTTCGAAATTTTTGGCCACAAAAATGGCATCATTTTGTCCGGACCGATAGCCGATTCAACGAGATTCTTTATTTACACTCACCTATGACCTAATATTACGAAGGACCATTCACGTCAGAATTTTACAGTAAAGTATAGGTAAACACTTGGCATATGCGACAATTAATTTTGTAAGGGGACGATGCTGATTAATGTGGATATTTACCTCGATAGTTACTATTCTGGTGTTACTCGCCAGTTATTCTCTCACAATTACATCGTTAGTAAGTAACGCTACAGTAAGGGCATAACTACTAGAGAGGTAGCTTACCTCCCTGTTAAGTTACGCTAGGGAGGTAGCTTACCTCCCTGTTAAGTTACGCCAGTGTGGTGCACTCGGCCGATTATCGTAAATATTGTGTATGAGTATGCCGGCCGTTTACGACCGACTTCATCGTATGCATCGGGGAAGAAAAAGCGTTCATACAAAAAATATGATAGTTTTCTCTAACAATTATATCGTGTGATAATAAATCAAAACTGATCAATAAAAGCGTCTCAAGATTTCACCGAGAATGGTGGTACTAGGAGCTCCAGTACTAATAAATATTTACATTATTATTATCATTTACCGTACTCTTGAATTCATGGGTTTATTTTAGATATCACATGAAATTGTCCAGTTTTTAGCAGTGAGAGGGCTCAGTATCGTGGTTTTCACTCACGCTATAATTCTAGCCTGTACCTTGGGTCTCACGCATATCTTACATATCTAATGATATATTTAAACTTCAATAATCACATAATTAAGAGAATTACTCTTTTATAAAGCGATGATCGTTTCTACTGCACTGTTAGAACACGGACATTTTTTTTGTTTCTAACCAACACGGTTTACCAGGTGAACCTTACAATTGTTGGTTGAACTGTTTAACCAACAAGTTTAAACATTTGAAAATATTGGTTAAATGTTTGAAATTGTTAAACATTTAACCAGCAATTGAGTGGTTCACCCAGCAATCCTCGGGGTAATCCATGTTTGTTAACATTTCAATCCCTGTTCTATCAGATATGTGTAGATATTTAAATAGCATAAATGAAATAAAACAACACGTGTCTGGTAATTTGGAAGTGACGCTTTTGTTCTCAACACAGGGTAATAATAACTTGGTAATTTTCGGGCGTTGCTACCCCTTTCATCAGCAAATGTTTGACATGATTTAACGAATGTTGACCTCTAAAAAAATGTGACATCAAAATCGGGTCATAGAGTCTCAGTGGTACCAACGAGGAGCCCTATAAGATCTCCAGTTTATCTTATTCAACGTGATGTATTATGTTTTGATATTGTTTTGGATATATCCTAGATGTAATACATTCACAAATTAGACTAGTGTAAAGACCCAATTACGAATAAAGGATTCTAAGCTATGTTAATTCTGTGCTGTCTTACACAAAGGAGAAACTATTATTTTATTGCATCGTTCAATGATTGCTATGTTTATTGATTAAAGACCAGACCATGTATTGAATTCCACGCTTTAGAGTGTTGCTTAAGTGATCAGCTTGTATGATGTTCACGGGTAGAATCAGGGAGCATGCTTTTTGGATCTCTAAGATATTGCGGCATAATTCTGTTATACCCTACACACCAACATCGGTAGTATGCGTCGTTCTTAAAAATCATGCACTATGAATACCTCTGTGAAGGGTATAAGACAATAATTAAGACTGTAGACAAATGGTAGGGGTGTTTATTTCACGCAACATTTGGTTATGGTTTCTGTAGCACTGAATCAGCACTTACAACATGCACTTTGTGATGTTTTACTTGCGTATTATTTGCAGTGACGTCAGAGCGTTTTCCAATGATCGCGCTCCTTATCATTGAGTGCGTGATAGCAATGTGCATGTGCAATCAAAATATGAATTATCGCGTAATGCTGCCTTAGGTCACTTTGACACGCTCAGGTGTCACTGAACAAGGTTAGATGTACGAAATGTGTTCAACTGGATTAGGAACGATGATATTAAATTTGATCATTTCAGATACCATACGATGCTTTATAGCAGATATGGTTTATAAAGTTAATGTTTTTGGTTTAAGCAAGTGTAATTGACAGTGGTGCGAGGTATTCACAGTTTGTTTTTCGTATGTGGCACAACAATGGGTGCTTTTAATTGACCTGTGAACCCGACAAGTGCCAAATATTCACGAACTTCGTCGTCGTAAAGTTCCATAAATACTTCCGGATCCCGCGCTAACACGAACAACTGCCTGTCGTCTGCATCGGTGATTATGCTGTAATCATAAACACCATTTACGATAGAACCAAGCTTGAATATCCAATCTGAAATTAAAAACAAAAATATTGATTTAATATTCAAATGACTAGGCCTATTTGAATTAAAAGAAACGTTTGAAATATTACTAGGCCTATATAGGCTACGTGCTACATTATACCAAAGTTACGACATGATAATATATCTGTGAAGTGATATTAATACAAAAGCGTTATGGATCTATTGTTACCATGATCTGCGTTCTGTACAGTGTACATGATGTCATGCTTCTAGCATAAATCGCGGGTACACTAGAAACATGGTGCAAGGTCTATCCATTGCCCCCTCGCCCCAAAAAGAGAAAGTGACATTGAAATATAATTTATTTGTTTTCCCAGGATTTTCGGGAAATAATTAAAAATATGATTTTTTCCTATACATTTCCTGTGAATGCAATGAAAACCCTTAGCATTGACTTACACCAAGATAATTTTAGATCGTGACGGTTACCGGGTGGTCCAAAAGTAAGGACAATATGTTTTGTTAAACTATGCATGAAAGTGCAGTAAAAATACAGTAATATTTCAAAATTTGAATTAAATTGCTCCGATGTCTTTAATAGAAATAGTCACTTAATTGTCTTCAATACAACGGTATACAAACGTCAGGAGTGGTTAACCACTTTTGAAGGTAATTCACTGCTTTTTTCACTCATAGCATCTGAAAAGATGAGGCCTAGAATGTTGCTGGGTCAATACGAATACTAGGGTTCTTGGGATACTAAAATCTCATTTTTATAGGAAAAACTGAATTTGATCGGGTCACCAACCTTTTAACCACTCATATTCATTCATCGTGTTTGTAGTATATTGAATTGCACATAGCAGACATTGGACCTGAACAGATGTTGGCCAGGGGCTTAACCAAAGGAGGTGAGGAGCATTTGCCCGCTACCACAGAAGGCTTACCCCTGGTTCTCTCAAATAAAATGGTACATCATTTATATTAACAACAATTTGCTGATAATGCCCCTGATCACAGGCCTGCCCCCAATCAATTGAAGACCCTAGTTACGCCACTGATGTTCGAGATTAAACTTGCCGTCATATGCAGATAGAATTATACCATAGTTATATACTTACAATCTCCAATAACAGGTACACCATCTAATTGCAGTTTCAGTTGTCCTGGTTCATCGAATGATGGAATCCAAGCGACACCCTCGATGATTCGACGTTCTTTGGTGGCTGTGTAGAAATTACTGTTATGAACACTGATATATGTTGCGTTCAATGCACCGTCTGTAGACAGTCAGTCGCTAGGTCACAGAGTGGGTTTGACCTCGAAATTTTCTTTACGCCAAAGTCAGAAAATATCCACCATAAAACTTCTGAAAATTTCGATAAATTTCGGTAATAATCGGATTCTCAACTTTCGAGTGCAAGTACGTCAATGGCTTTATGGACACAAACAAGCTGTTAGCCTTAACGTGTAGGTTTAATACAATAGCTATATGTCGACACAACATTCCCATATTTTGATCCTATTTAGAGATTTTATGATATTTCTTGTAAAAATCATGTATTTTATTTTGAAATTTGACACATCATTTACTAACCGTGGTCTTCGCTATCTCCACGAACTTGGCGGTTTGCGACATTGTTTTGTTTAACAGGAAGGGTCTGCACTTTTAAATGAGGATATTCATTTTTTGTTAGGATCGATTTAAAAGCAGTAATTTGATTCCAAATGTAGACCTAAATATTCAACAAATGTCAAGTTTCCTCCATATTTGCACCCTGCGTCTGTTTCACTGTGATATCATAATCCCGGAGTCGTCAAATATGTAACGCTCCAATAGCTCAGTGGAACAGCCTTCACTTTTAAAGCAAAGAGACACGGTTCGATCCCCGCAGTCGTCATTTTTTAGATATATTTTCCGAAGTACATGAAGTATGCGAGTTTTATCGTCGTAGCAAAGTCAAGTAGTTGCAGATTATCCGTGGTCTTCGCTATCTCCAACATGTCTTGATATATATATTTAAGACCATTTTTTTGCAGGAAACATTATTACCAAACACTGTGAAAAGTATGAATTTGTTAGGTTTTGTATTTACTCTAAATTTAGAAGGTACATGTATTTTGCCTAAAAACACACACAAATATATCACTTTTTTTCTCGGCCTTAAATTCCTCCAAAAGTTAAATAATGGAAATTAAAAAATATTAAATAGGTAGTTTACCTACATAGGTGGTGGGTTATCAAGCTATTTTATGTTATAAACGATGACAAGATGCAAAATGTGGATGATTTTCACAGCCGATTTAGCGGGGTAACGCTTGCAAATGTTGATGGGTGCAAATCGCGTGTACTACAATTTAAAGCCGCTATGGGTGACCTGCCGGCTGACTGTAGAAAGATGGAAGAGAAACATCAATCTATATACTAATTCTCGGTCCCTCGCCTGATTAGATAGTTCAATAATAATGTTACACTCGCGTCCCTCTTCAACTGAAAAAGCGTGGTAATTGCGCCTCTAATAGACGAGCTAATTAGATAGTTCAATGCCAGTATTTTCCCGTTTTCAGACATGCGCAGAAAGGATCACAGATGATAATCCAAATTATTACACCTCATAAATATTCATGAACTAATCACGGCAATTCATTGGCCAATTCCTATCACAAGTACTATTTCCCTAGGGAAGTAGTTTTGACTATTTCCCTACAACCTCATCCCCAGAGTCACAGTGAGGTGTAATAAAACAAATACTACATGGTATTATCGGGGCAATAGGGCACACTATTTTCCCTCGGTACTGGCTACGGGCCTATCACCCCTCACCCTTCGGGTTCGGGGTAATAGGCCTGTAGTCAGTACCTCGGGAAAATAGTTTGCGCTATTTCCCCTCTACCATGTAGTATTTGTATAATGTTGAATTTCTTTTACTCGGGTAGCTACTGTTCGGGCAAAATTGTGGTTTTCGGAGTGAGTGATGACATATGGTCTTCACCCAAAATATTTTCATCAGGGATATAGCTACATTTGTTCATGCCGTTGCCAACATACACCCGAGTTCTTTGCATTATAGCTTATGATTTTATTTAGGTGGCCAGTACTTCCCGAGCTCTGCTCTGATTTGGTCAACCTACCGTAGTATATTAATTGTATTGTCATTATTATGTATCTCATTTGTGGAAAATAAACTGAACTGAACTGAACTGAACATTTATGTATATGCGGCCGTTTGTTATTCTTAAAGATCGCATGAGTACAAGCATTTATACGTGACTATACGTCCGACAAATAAAATTATTTTACGACATTTTCTAAATGTAAATAAAAACTCTTACACAGATCTTAAAGTGACACTTTCGCATTAGTAACATAGATGAACGCGTAGTTTGCTAACGATAAAGAAACTGTGGCGGTACCATAACAACCGTTCCTATGTTGAAGCTGCGTGACCGCGTTTATCATGGCGCGCGCGATTCGGCGCACACGTAATGACGCATACAAAGTGTATACGCGTTTGTGGCGCAAACTGCACATTGTAACGTGGCAGGGTGAAAGCAGGCAGTCCGTACACTCTTAGAAAAAGGATGCTTCAGGCTTCAGGGGTTCTTGGTTGTCCCGTATGGAACCCTTTATATCACCTTAAAAGGTTCCAAAAAGAACCATTTTAAGGTTCAAAATGGGCAAAATATGGGCAAACATTGGTCTTTAGAACCTCTAAAGGTTCGCTACAACATTTCGGGGGCCTTTAAAATCAAAGACCCTTTAAACCATATACGGGACAGCGCAAGAACCCCTCTGAAGCACCCTTTTTCTAATAGTGTACCCTAAAGCCACCTCCTCCTCTCCGCACTTCCCTTACTTGATAATCTGGATATAAGGGCACATGGGGCATCTGGATAAACGGAACGTGTGGTACATTATCATGATTATTATATATAGAGTGTCTGGATTATTAAGGGCATCCGTGGTATCTGGATTACGGGGTTCACTATATATAAAACGAGTCTCAAATTACCTGGATATACTATGCGCAGGTGGGCCACCTGTGATAACTGGATTTTAAGGGTGTACACTCAGGTAGTATCTCGGGAGGCTTTATAGAACACAGCAAACATGACAAAGGGACTATACGTTAAGGCCCCACATGCCTATTGGAGGAATAATGTATTTAATGTAAATAGGCCAAACAAAACCCGGATGGCACACATTGTGCTCAAGTACAAGCGTGGAATGGTACAAGTGATCTTGATGATAGACTCCGCTGACCATAAAACTAAACGACCGACTATAAAACTATAACGCTCAGAACGTAGGCCTACTGAATTACCTGGATATAGTATGTGCATATGGGCAGTGGCGACACCAGCACCAAAATGTTAAAGGAGGAAAACGGGGGTGGCGGGGTAATAAAAGAATCGGGGGAGACATTTAAAAGCTAATTTTAAGTAACTTTCAATTTTGACATTAAAATTCAACTTTTTATTATTTGGGGTAGGCCTACAAAATAGGTAGAGACATGCGCTGACAGGAGGTAATAACTGGGGGTATTAAGAACACGTTGATGGAGTAGGCCTACTTGGATTAGGAACATGGGTATCTGTATTATTTAAGAGCACATTGGGCCTAGGCTTATGGTGGATTAAGGGCACCATGTCACTTACATTATATCAAGGGCACTTTAGTACCTGAATTATTTAAGGACATACTCTTGATATTTATATAAACATTTATAACGCTTTGATATTAGGCTACTCACCTCTGCCTATTGTGATATGACTTTTACTGCCCGCTATCTTCGGCACCCGCGTTTAATTTACTTGACTATGATAAAGTAAGGGCACCTGGGTATCTCGAGATAACGGCACACTGCAGTGGGCCTACCTTGATTATGTGGTATCTGGTGCATTATTAAGGGCACCTGGGGTAACTGGATTAGGGGGTAGGGCTTAGGCCTATGGGGTCCCTGGATATAATGGGACAACGGGTACCTGCATTTCAGGTCTCATGGGAGGCCTACATAGGTATCTGGAAACACAAACGTAGGCCTACCTAGATTAAGGCACATGTATACCTGGATTATCAAAAGCACCTGCGATATTCGGATTATTTAGGGCCCCGTCTGGATTATGTATACATGTAGGACACGTTCTTGATATTATTGTATCAAATTTTCTTACGCTTTGTTTACTTATTCCCCGTGAAATCTTCTAGCGGGTCCAGCGCGAAGCGCTGGTGCCCGCTAGTACAATATTAATTTCGAACCCTAATAAAATGTCGTTTCTTAACTGACATTCCACTGAGATTGGAATTGATTTTGTAGAGACGGAAAGAGTTTATCGCGCTTTGTGAATTGTCTAATGGTTCAGTAAATAGATTACGTGGGTCAAATGGGGTCAACCAAGAACCAGTAACTTAAAAACTAAATTCATGTACTGGATTGACAATTTTTCATTGCACGTTATTGCAAACAACGTGCAGACGACAACAGTCGAAACCATTTTTCAGTACAGCAACAAGTCTGACGGCCTGACTTCGTTTACAGGTTTTACAGGTTTACAGGTTTATTTACGTTTGCGTTTAGCCATAATGGCATATCTACTCCTCAGTCCAACTGTTTATACCTTTTCAACGATTCTAACGACGATGGAGACACTCTTTGCCATGATGCTCGGAAGCTTTGAGTTTGAACCCCTTGTTGTAACAAATCGTATAATGGGATCAATATTCTTCATACTCTACATTCTGAGCATGTTTTTCATACTGAGTAACATCTTCGTTGATTTCGGACGCGTTTGGAGAAGTCAACGAGGAAAGTAAACTTGAAAAGGAAGATACTGGTGATGATACACTTAAAGAGTTTCAGCAGGGGTGGCCACAGTCAGAAACTTATGAAGCCAGTGGAACCAATAAAAGGTTAGATTAAATGCAACTTGCTTACTCATGTTACTTGCTTATGGCGACTCAAAAGGTCGGTCTTTTGTGATGGCCTTCCACACTGCTCTATCATTCATGCAATTTTTCAGATCTTGTCCACTTTAAGTCCTCTGTAAGAATCCTGACGTAGTCTTTTCTGGGTTGTCCTCTGGATCGCTTTCCATGTTTGGGTTGCCACAAGAGAACTTTGGCTGCTGCCTCGTCATTTCTCCGAAAACAGTGTCCGGCAAGTTTTAGTCTCCTCGACTGTAGCCTCACAGATATCGGCAATAGTTTCCCATACAAATCTTTAATGGTGGATATGCGATTGTCATGAAATATCTAGCGCCTTTCTTAGGGATCACGTCAAAACTCGACCGCCCGGTTCTCACAAAACGTGTTGTCTGTTATAATATACACACATAATGAGGTCAATAGTTACACTCTGGTGAACACGACCGGTTGATAGTGCCTCGTCACACGCGTGAGCAATAAAATCTTGAAGTAATGGGCTCTCAAGTCTCAGTTGACAACCAGTACAATACAGCTATTGATTTTAGCTGGGGTTGGCTTTTTCAATCTGTTTATAGCCAAAGGTGGCCTATTATGACCGCAAAGTAACAGACTGATAGTGTAAATTGGTCTGGTTACGGCATTAAGTCAACCGGCGGTTGTTCAGTGTTGCATGCGTGAATATTCATATACCAGTAAAACAGTTGACCTGAAAGAACCGGGCGGAACCGAACGTAACCGGATGTCTTCCCTTAGGAGACGAGTGTAGCAGCCATCTAAGGCCTTCTCTGTTTTGGAAGTGATTAACCAGGATTCTACTCCATATATCAGGACTGGTTCCACTGTCGTTGTAAATAGCCTCAGCTTCATGTCCCTTGGGAGCTTACTTTTCCAGATATCATTCAATTTATTACATGCTTTCCAAGCTTGTGCCTTTCTGATGTTGAAGTCTTTTTCACTACTGGCCATCCAAGCACCTAGGTACTTGAAATCTTGAACGATTTCGAGGTCATTCCATCCAGAGTTGTAATATCAGAAGGGGCTCATTGTATAGCATGGCCAAAGTCTTTCTAGCATTCATGCCTAGTCCAACTTTGAGCGCAGCTGCTTCCACAAGGTGTAGTAGTTCTTCTGCATCAATCAAGGTCTGTTAAAGCTTGCGGACCCTTTCTTGAACTCTTCCTGGGTTCTAGTAAAAGAAGTCAAGACGCTCTTCATTGCCGTTCAAAGCTTTTCTCAGGACGTGGTCAAGCACAGTGATGAATAAGAATGGTGCTAGTGTATCTCCTTGGAGAACCCCTGCCTGGATGTTAAAATCTTGTGTAACACCATCTGGTGATGTGACATGAGCAGTAGTATTTCGGTACATTAGCCCTATAGCAGACACTAGCTTCTCTGGGACTCCATAAGCTTGTAGAATGCCCAGCATTTTTCAATGAAAACAAGAGCTGCTTTTAGATTGTTTTTCTTGCATTGTGGAAAGCAACTAATACCTCAACAGTTTTGTTACAAAGCTTGAACAAACAATAGCCATGTTTAACATGGCTATTGTTTGAATCACGTGTTGTATTGTTGCCAATTTGATCAACCATTATTAACGCGGCGTGCTTATCATGCTTATGATATTTAGAGACCAAAGGTATTGTTTTAAGCGTAGGTCTACCCGTGTTACGTTGTCTGACATAAATTCGGACGTTAGTATTATCTTAAGTAGAACGCAAACATACTACTACAAGAAACCAAATGGGCCTACGCAAGTAGTAGTTTTGTGTAAAAATGTTCCGTTTTTAATTTATGAATGGTTAAGTCAGTATTTTGTAAATGAAAATGTAAACAAATTAACGTAATTGACTGTTAGTCTAGCGAGAAAGTAGTTCCGGCAGATCTGCATGATATGCCGTTGCTATGGGCTGACGCGACCGCTGGTCGGACGCACTGCTAAAACGTTAGCTCCACCTACCCGATTTACAGTGTCTCATCTAAATGTCGCCGATTTCTCTGAGGTACAATGGGGATTGCTTTAACATTCTCAGCTATAGAATTTGAAATTAGCAGAAAAAATGGAAACCCCATGAGGCGTTAAACTTCCACGCCGGGTGGTACCAACGTGCCCAGTCGTGGTATTTTGGGGGTATATGGTAGTGTTAGGGTTATATTAACAAAACTTAGAACATTTTTGAAGAAAAAAAAAAATCAAAAAATTGCTTGTTAACCCGAACTCTACCCCCACTTTTTTCAGAATTTTTTCTTCAACGCGGAAAATCGACCAAAATATCCCCCCGACCTCCCCCCCCCCCACCGGGATTTGATCCAGGGACCTCTCGCACCAGAGGCGAGGGATTCCACACTTCACCACGGCTGTCAAGCACAGTCTGGGCAGTGTATTGCCCAGACTGTATGGAGTGGGTCCATTTTTTCATCAAAAAACTTCCACGCCGGGTGGTACCAACGTGCCCAGTCGTGGTATTTTGGGGTATATGGTAGTGTTAGGGTTATATATCGCTTGGGTTGACGAGGCAATTGAGACTAAGTATCTTGCCCAAGGACACAAACAAGTTGGCCACAGCGGCGCTAGAATTCATAACCTCATGATCATGAATCCCGCGCTGTTCCGCTGGACCACACGTGCTAGATACTTCAAGTTTCATAGTATTTATGGCACACAATGGAATGTTTTTGTTTCAGTAGCTAATAGGAGTAGGAGATATCGTATATCTCTTATAAGAGCACTTTGTGGTTGGTATTCTTACATTCTTTTGATTTTGATATTCTCACATACTTTTAAGCATTCCAGCATATTGTTTTCAGTTTGTATTCTCACACACACATTTATATTTGTATTCTCACATACATTTCAATTTGTATTCTCACATACAATTCAATTTGTATTCTCACATACAATTCAATTGGTATTCTCAGATACATATTAGTTGGTATTCTCACATACATATTAATTGGTATTCTCACATACATTTCAATTGGTATTCTCACATACATTTCAATTGGTATTCTCATATATATATTTCAATTAGTATTCTCACATACATTTCAATTAGTATTCTCACATACATTTCAATTGGTATTCTCACATACATTTCAATTGGTATTCTCACATACATTTCAATTGGTATTCTCACATACATTTCAATTGGTATTCTCACATACATTTCAATTGGTATTCTCACATACATTTTAATTGGTATTTTCACACACATTTCAATTGGTATTCTCATATACATTTCAATTGGTATTCTCACATACCTTTCAACTGGTATTCTCACAGACCCTTTATTTTGAATTCACGCATACTTTGAACCCGAATTGTCACAATACTTTGATTCTAAATTACAGAGGATGATGAAGAAGAAGAAAACGATGACGAATCTTCTGGACCATGAACTTTCTAGAATCCCGGGTGGGTCCATTGCTAGAATACATCAACAAACGATATCCTACAGATATTCCCGGAGATGGTTTAAGTCTGAACGCAATAGCACTTAAAAACGTAAAATGGGAGTCCAAAACCATCGTCGGCAATGAGAGTTCGCACACCGGTGCTTGTGACATCATGAATAGCTATTCATTTGTATTGACAAATCTTTATTCAAGTGTAGTGTAAAGAGTCATAATCTTGGATTCCGTGACCATTTTCTTCCTACCTTGATTTCTTGTTGAATTAGTCAACTAGAACCATTTTAAAAGAAAATGAGCTCCTATGTCCCTCTTAAAAGTGACGGGAACGTTCTGTTATAGCGCAAATTTCTTTTTTTGTTGAAAAACAATATCTCATATTATTGTTCGTATAATCACAAGGATTCCGGAAATGGTTTCTTTACCACCGGCAATATTTGGTGTGGGTTAATAGGTCAAGGTAATTGACCTATATAGAACCTGACCTTTTGACCCCTTTAAAATAAGGAACAACAGACACTATAGGTGGTAAAAACTATCATTTCTGGAATCCTTGCCATCAGACGAACAATTTGATATATACTTTTTTCAAAATGAGAGCAAGTTTAAATTTTGACCCCATATGCAAAGGTCAACGACCTTTTTTACGTTTGAACCGATAACTCGTTAACCAAACATCGGAAGTGGGGCAAACTATACATTTTCGGAATCCTTGTGCTCAGCCGAACAATTTGGTTGCTTAATTGAAGCCATTTGAATTTTCGGGCCCCTGTATGGCGGCCATTTTGGAATTTGCGCTATAAAAGAACGTTCCCGTCACTTTTGAGAGGGACATGGAAGTTCATTTTCTTTTAAAATGGTTCTAGTTGACTAATTCAATAAGGAAGGAAGAAAATGGACACGGAATCAAGATTATGACTCTACTAGTGTTGACATTACAAAAACATAAACAATACATCATCGCATACTCATTTCATAATGTGCATTGATATGTAAATATCCGTACATGATTACTTTTCAATGTTGCTTAAAAGCTGGCGTAGGCTAATGTAAAAACGCATACAGAACGTATCAAATACGTAAAGCTTTAAAGACTAAATTTAGATCTACATAGGTTGGACTTATGGGGGCTGTGGACTCTCAGGTACAGCCTCCGTAAAACTGCCGTAACTTCTTCAATATTCATTTCATCTTTATAAACGTATACAGTTTTGTGTACGAAAGGGTTCAATTAATCCAACCATGATAATAAAATTGACCATTTTGGAAAAAATTATAAAAACCACGTTTTTTGACCCATTTTAGGTTCTGCAGAGATAATTCAAAATATATTTTGTCAAATGTTGTCATACTAGTTTTATGTTAATCCTGATAACATTCCCTAGGAGCGTTTTTTTTAAATTTTAATATCTTATTTATTTTTTGGCACTTTTTGGTCTCTAACTCAAAAAATAAATAAGATATTAAAAAACAAAACGCTCCTAGGGAATGTTATCAGGATTAACATAAAACTAGTATGACAAAATTTGACAAAATATATTTTGAGTTATCTCTGCAGAACCTAAAATGGGTCAAAAAACGTGTTTTTTATAATTGTTTCCAAATGGTCAATTTCATTATCATGGTTGGATTAATTGAACCCTTTCGTGCAAAAAACTTTATACGTTTATAAAGATTAAATGAATATTGAAGAATTTACGGCAGTTATACGGAGGCTGTACCTGAGAGTCCACAGCCCCCTTAATCACTTTTGAATTATACTGAATATAGCTAATTTAATACCATTCTTTGTTGTTATAAATGAAGTCATTAGAAACATAAATCGATGTAATACCACGTCCTTAATTCGATATGAAACACATCCCATTTAGATCGACACAATTAATACACAAACACAAAGATATGCAATTTCGGTGATGTTTATTGCAGAGATGCATAGAATCAAAACTTGTACATAAACATAAATGGCTCAAAGGCAAAGGTGCCATTCCATCACATCAAGATCAAGCGCTCTGGCACCTCCTTCCACCCTCTCCCTGTACTAACAAACACAAAGATATGCAATTTCGGTAATGTTTATTGCAGAGATGCATAGAATCAAAACTTGTACATAAACATAAATGGCTCAAAGGCCGAGGTGCCATTCCATAACATCAAGATCAAGCGCTCTGGCACTTCCTTCCACCCTCTCCCTGTACTAAAAGTCCTCCACATAACTAAGGACTACTACTACAATTTAAGTATGCAAGCATGTGGCCATTCAAAAAGTTGAGAACAACTAAGCTCCATAATTTGATATCCAAACTGCTCAATTTAAATATGAAGCTTAACCAGGGTAATGTAGTTATTGTAATTTGTTCACAGAATATATGAATATGCATCATTATCTTCAACTACTAAACTGATGAAGAATGTATTTATCATAATTTTGAACTACGGTATGTTACTGTGAACTACGATTTACTTTAATATATGTATCAAGGCATGACCACTAATTTCCCGTTACTATCCACTTCAACTGCTCGACTGATGAAGAGGCTTATATTATTTACCAAGTATGATGTGATTCTGCTGAAGGTATTGGTCATATGCATCATTTAATTGATCATTGATTATTTCTGCTGACCTATTGCAGTTACCCTTGAACTACAAGACTGATCAAGGGTGTAAAAGACCACACCTAATAGTCTAGGGATTAATCCTCATTGCTACAAAACTGCCAATGAGTTAGTTTAAGTATATCGCCTTATCCCCAAAAGCTACTTAACTCATATCAAAATATTTTTACACATTGCCAAAATTTGTAAACTCAATCATTTTGACCGCGCCCTGTTATCGCTACCCCCTGAACTACCAGTCTGAACAGGAGAATGCCAAAACAGTAGCCTCCTATATCAATGAAACCATTTTCAATGCGTCAACTAGAACCTTCATATCCAAATGAAGCGAACTACCCATTGCATCGTTTATACCCGCCTTATCGCATGTATAGACCTTCAACACTAGCCTCATATACTAATGAAGCAAATCATCTTAAAAATTTAAACCTCATTTACCGATGAACCAAATTATTACTTAATCATGCCGGCCGCCAAATAAACTGATATACCAAATTATAATTCAAGCGTGCCACCTCATAAACTGATGAAGCAAATTATCATTTAAATGACGCCTCATATATTGATGAAGCAGCTTATCCTATATAAATTTGAACCTCCTTCACCGATGAAGTAGATTATTATTTAAGCTTGACGTCTCATATACTGCTGAAGCAAATTAATATTTGAGCTTGACGCCTCACCTAATGATGAAGCAAATTATTATTTGAGCTTGACGCCTCATATACCGATGAAGCAAACGCCTCATATACCGATGAAGCAAACGCCTCATATACCGATGAATTAAACGCCTCATATACCGATGAAGCAAACACCTCATATACTGATGAAGCAAATTATTATTTGAGCTTGACGCCTCATATACTGATGAAGCAAACGCCTCATATACCGATGAAGCAAACGCCACATATACCCATGAAGCAAACGCCTCATATACTGATGAAGCAAATTTTCATTTTTTTATTTTTATTTTTTAAGCTCGACGCCTCGTATACTGATGAAGCAAACGCCTCATATACCGATGAAGCAAACGCCACATATACCCATGAAGCAAACGCCTCATATACTGATGAAGCAAATTGTCATATTTTATTTTTATTTTTTAAGCTCGACGCCTCGTATACTGATGAAGCAAACGCCTCATATACTGATGAAGCAAACGCCTGATATACCGATGAAGCAAATTTTTATTTAAGCTCGACGCTTTATCTACTGATGAAGCAAATTATTATTTAAGCATGACGCCTCATATATTGATAAAGCAAATTATAATTTAAGCTTGACGCCTCTCAAATACTGATGAAACAAATTAATATTTAAGCTCGACGCCTCATACTGATGAAGCAAATTGTTATTTTAGCTTGCCGCTTCATATAATGATGAAGCAAATTAATAATTAATGTTAACGCCTCGTATACTGATGAAGATAATTAATATTTAAGCTTGACGCCACATCTACTGATGTGCCAATTATTATTCCGTCTTGACGCCTCATATCTGATGAATTCAGTTATCCTCTAGTCATGAACCAACTTGAATTGACACCAAAACCATGTAAAACCCTACCAGAAACTCTTGCCAATCCATCAACCAAAAAGGGGAGTGGTGGGTGGGCTTTGATAAAATCATAATTTATTTCACACAGATTAAAGCATACCTCTCCTGCTGTCAAACATCACCATTCAAGAAGGCTAGCCAATCAATATGCAAATAACAATGACCTAGAATCACCTATTCAAATTTGCCTCCACACCAACACAAAGCCATCATCACAAGGGTACTTGTACTTTAAGGGCAGTGTCAACCCGGCACTTTTTTCAAAAATTGAATTTCCTATTTTCCTATTATTTTATACTTTTATTATATGTATTCTATTATTACCATCATAAGTTACTAATCGGAAGCGATTATTTCCCGTTCTTTTGGGTGATTTAAATTTGTTGTTTTGGTAAGTTTGAGTCAGGAAAAGGCGCATGGTTATTTGGCGGGAAATAAAGCGGAGTTCCGCGCTTTTCAAATGCTGCGACAGCTGTGCGATCATTGCCTCGCGCGCTGAATCTTCCCGTGCGTAATACTAGACGCGCCGCTTAATATCCGCGACGAAGACGCGAAAAACAAAAGAGCGCAAAACAATGAAAGTTTTAATCTTATGATCATTTAAATTTCAGTTTTCTTCCAATTTCTTCACATTGTGACAATATAAATTGAATCTGATAGTTTAAATTGATTGTTCATAATATTAATAGTATACTCGCCTTTTAGGTCACACGCCCGTGTATTCCGAGAACATTAGCTTTAAATGGTGGAAAATGTCAATATTTTTGCTAAATCGATGTTTTGTAGAAGTTCAAATTTGAAGGAACTTTACGAATTTTCAGACAACCTAACAAAATCAGTTTTTGATTAAAATTTTCAAAAGTTCACCAAAATCATCTAAAGTCAATTATCTAGGAAGCACTTTTTTGTTTTGGCTTAATTATTTTGTTAGTTTTGAAAATATTGACCAAAAAGTGCCAAAAATGTGATTTTTGATATAAAAAACATTTTTGTTGGCACTTTTTGATCAATATTTTCAAAACTAAAATTTTTTAAGCCAAAAAAAAAGAAGTGCTTCCTAGATAATTGACTTTAGATGATTTTGGTGAAATTTTGAAATTTTTAATCAAAAACTGATTTTGTTAGATTGTCTGAAAAATGTTGGCGCCAAAAAAGTGATGTTTGGGCAAAAATGTAGAAATCACTATTTTGGGGAAAATTTAATACCAAAAATGGATTCTCCGACTCATTTCATTTGAAAAATTGTATACTTTTATGTACATTACATTATTAGTTTAAAAGTTACAGTGCTTGATAAATTTCATATATTTTGGGTTGACACTTCCCTTAACCACATATAGCCTAGCCTTTACCAGCAGGGACAGGTTGTGTATCATTGGTCTATCTAAATCCAGGTTAAAATGTAGGGTCCATTCTAACTGTTATTAATCTTATCAAACATTAATTAAGACAATTTTAAATCATTACACCTTTAACCCGAGCATATCACGTATAAAGTCTATAAGAAACATTTAATTACAAGTACATAGTTTGTTCAAACGACTGTAGACTTTTATAGCGTGCAATATAAAAGTAATCAAGATGAGGTTGCACAAATATAATAGCTACATGTATATTTTTGAATGAGCATTTCGCTTTATGAACTACGTCGCTAACTTGATTATACGTAATTATTGTTTCCTCAAAGTGTTATCAGAGATCCATATACCAAGTAAAGTTTTCTCAATCTGTATACTGTTTTGATGACATCGGATGTTCATTTCTAACATGGGTTGGCAGTATACGGCGACAAAAAAACCCCTGTTCTGCGGGCCTAACGGATTACAAAATTGGCAAATCTATTTAGGCCTAACTGAAAATGATGATATTCGATGTTTTTCTGAACTTTCTTAATACTCTTTTTGGAAAATCTGGTATTTCGTGGTATCTAAAACAAAAACCGTCCGCCAGATCCATTCGCTACGAAATGAAACACCGATTTTCTAAAAAAGAGCGGTCACATTCATCATCTGACTCAATAACAATCAACATTGTCGTGAAATATCTTTACGTATTTGTGATGTTAGCGTAGGCCCCTTTTTGTTAACCAATCACAACAATGGGAACACCATAATCCTCGTCGACTTTGCCATCGTCATCGTCGTCGTCATCGTTGTCGCCGTCGTCGCTGTCATTCTCATCAGCTTTCTGGTCATTTGAATTAACAATGCCCATACCACCGTTCCATTTCATAGAAAGAGCATCGATTTTACCCTTTACCATTGTCGTTCCTTCACAAGTTAGTTCGACGGCACGCGAAGCAGAAATCCTATACAGATGCGTTATAATGTTATCTGGTGATACAGATGTGGGAAACATGTCTTGAACTGGACTACTTTGTCGATCATAGTTGTTTCGGAGACGAATCCATTCATAAAATGCGTCATAAAATTGAATCCAATCAATAGCATTCAAAGTGAAGGGACTTTGCCGCGCGCCAACAGCTCCAAACATTCTGTCCAACCCTGGTTCGTTGATTCCTATTTTCCACACACAACCCACTTGTACCTCAATGACGGGAGGCTCTAGATTGAATTCACGTAACCTAGATCCCAGTTTGCTATGGAAATTCATAAATAACTGTGAGCATGGTAGGCATGGCGAATTGCTCTGAAAAATGCGCAAGGTTAATGTTTGATGACGTCTTCTATTTTCAAATACAATTTTGTTAACCATACTCTCATCGTTAAGTAAAAACTTTTCTGCGTGCTGTGCATTATATGGTAATACATTGGGAGATTTATACGGTAGACTCTTGTACATCTTGACAACAATGATCGCGTCGTTTTCATCATACAGGACAATCATTGCTGACGTGCCACGGTAGGCATGCAGGAAGTGACGTATATGTATAGCAGCCTCGCGGTTCACATCATGAAGTTTATGTCTTGATCTTTCTGGCATAATTCTACCTGCTTGAGGTCCGTTTCCTGCCCTAGCGAGAGGGTCGATGATTGATGATCTGCGTCTTGCCATTTTATCGCAATCGTTCGTTTTATGTCACGGACTATTACTATTAGTGATAAACCATTTCCTGTTCAAATATAAATTTTAAATATTGTTAAATATTAATGATTAAGGCAAAGTAAAAAATATATCGGAAACACAACTGATTTTTTTTTGAAATTGCCAAAATTGTTAAACAAATATTTTTCACGAAATTAAAAGACCTCATCTGACTACCGACCCAATCCCGATAAATCTAAATATCCGTAAAATCCGTTTTTTCCGTCACCTAATCCCTGGATTACTTTCTTTGCTATTTTAATTTCACTAAATGATCTACGTATGAAAATTGAGTGTTGATATAGCCCTACATTGGTTATTTTATAAAACATAGTGTATTTTTTTTCTGGTTTTAATGGAGTATCTAAAACAATAATCTTTGCTGTACACAAATATAATAATATATTTCATTTCATTTCATTGATACGTTCACAATGTCCGCAAGAGAGACATAGACGTCTGGAACCACTGCTGCCAAACCAATTTAGTTTTCTTTAAAATCGTAACTAACCTTTAAACGAATTTCATCGGACCACCATTAATGTTACCTAGAGGTTGCTTTTCTATTTCGTCAGTTCGCCTTCATCTTATAATAACAGTGAAGTTTTGCAGATAGTACAAGTAAGTCAACCGATTCGAAAATTCACAATCGAGATTATAAGTGTTATATGAATAGTAAAATATAATTAAATATAAGAATCGGTGTCAATTGATTTCGTCTCCCCACAATTCATGGGGAATTCCATGTAGATTATTGCATGATCCAGTACAGGTTCAATACGTGTATATTTATTTTGATGCAATCGAAAAGTGGACTTGTCGTATTGAATGAAGATGACCTTCACTGTGTTCAAAGTGCATGCAACCATGGTCACGTCGTCCCGGTCACGGTTTTTCCGTAAATGGATTCACGCTTATATATATTATTTAAAATTTATATTATGTCAATTGATTTCGTCTCCCCACAATTCATGGGGAATTCCATGTAGATTATTGCATGATCCAGTACAGGTTCAATACGTGTATATTTATTTTGATGCAATCGTAAAGTGGACTTGTCGTATTGAATGAAGATGACCTTCACTGTGTTCAAAGTGCATGCAACCATGGTCACGGCGTCACGGTCACGGTTTTTCCGTAAATGGATACACGCTCATATATATTATTATTGATATTATTATTGAGAATAGATTTGTTAACTTATGAGAACTCGAGAATATTATAAAATGTTCTTTTAACATGTTTAATATACACAAGCTGATAACATCAATCCCTAAACGTTGTAAAGACAGGATCAAAGAAGGAGTTCTAAGATGGTGTGAACAAGTAAAAAATACCTTTTTCGAAATAAATGACCAAAATTTACATGTTTCTATGTTAAGTTCGAAAACATTTATATGATGTTAAATCAAGATAAACAACAAGCAAAATGTATTAAATATTGGGAACAAAAATTGTCACCAAGAAATGACTGGTATAACATATCTTTAAAATTAAGATAATAAGAATAGGGTTCTAAACAAGATTGGTCACTTTTAGTTTAACCTGATTCATAATCTACTTTCATGCAAACAAAATCTATATTAATCGAAATTAATCATGATTTCCGTAACTTATCAAAAACAAAAACAAATGACTATCCTTCATAATATGTTATATCTATATGATATGCTATTTTGTGTAAATGATTAATAAAATAAAAGCACAAGTGCCCCATGCAGGGACAGATCCAAAAAGTGTAACCGCAAGTGAATTTTAAAGTTTCGAACTCACTTGGTGTGATCCTGGGTATACTTTTGACCAATATTATATCGAAAAGTCACCTCTTCATTTCCAATCAATATATTATTTTCTTTATTAATGCAAGAAAGAAATTGAGCATATTCTTGATTTAAGTATAGATTGTTTTAAAAGCTCGGACAGGGGGTTGTGTGAGGCCCCCCCCCCCCCACCCCCCACCGCAAGTGGACTTTCTTTTCAATTTTCGATTTGGTGTGTACTTTTGACCGATATTTTATAAAAAGCAATCACTTTATTTCCAATCAATAATGGCTTTTTATATAGACCATGCCAAAAAGAAATTTATAATTCTTGATTTAAAATTGTTATGTTGTATCGCGACACCGACGTCCAATAACTCCAAACGTTCTTATGTCCCTCGCCTCGCATGCCTCCTCGTCCGCCTTTTCGTACTCCCCACACTTTTCTTTTTCGTTTGTCCCCATTTCTTTCTTCCTTTCGCTACTTCGCTAGTAGCTGAGGCGTAACCCACAATTTGGGGAGCACCAAATCGGGGTAAGCTACTAGGCTAGTAACTGGCGGGTAATTTACGCTAAATGTTATACCTGACCGGACCCAAGAGTAAGTTGGGGCATAACGGTTTATGCCACAAGTCAGTCGATTCTAGCAGTAGCGTAAATTTGACGTGAACATTGGAGGGGATGATTCGCTGATGCTGAAGGACCAATTGCGCTTGCATGCCCAGGGGGTGTCTATTTGAAGTGGAATGTGACCCCTCATAAGCTGAAAGATTTTATATTTTTGAAAATCCATTCATGCAATTTGGTGATTTTTTAAGTCAAAATTTAGATCAACTCCTTTTGCCATTCAAACACTAATCGCAGCGACTTTGGGTCATATTTTGACCAAAATGTACTAATTACTAAATAAATAAATAAATAAACTTATTATTGTTTTTATTAATTAAAAACTGATAAAGCCAAGTTTCAACATTATTGTGAGTGGAAGGGCAGAACTAGAAGAACGATGAAAAAAAAAAGCATATCATGCCGTGCGTGGTCTGGGGATCGAACCGGGGTTCTGCGGTTAACAAGCGAAGGACAAAGTATCCACGCCATGGACGTATTTATGTTAAGAGAACGGAGTACCATTCATGGCAGAATTTTAGGTTAATGGGCCCCTCACATGTATCCGTGTGAAAAATGGGTGCGGACGGCGGCACATGTATCCGTGTGAAAAATGGGTGCGGACGGCGGCACACACGGTGGGACGTTTCCCGTCCGTTGAACACGTCGAGGGGACTTTGCCGGCCACCGGAGTTTTGAAGACGGTATAAGGACGGCATACCCGTTCGCACCCGTTTAGCACCCGTTTCGCGCCCATTCGCAGGAGTGGAAATCACTCTGAAAAGAGTGGAAATCACTCTTAAAAAGAGTGACAAATCACTCTGAAAAGAGTGGAAATCACTCTTAAAAAGAGTGGAAATCACTCTTAAAAAGAGTGACAAATCACTCTGAAAAGAGTGAACTTCACTTCTTAGAAGAGCCGTCCCTCCTAGAGCTCTCAAAAGAGTGAGGTTTAGCTCTTTTACATTAGAGAGTATTAGGTAGATGTTGGTCGTACGAATTCCGGAATGCAAATGAAGCGGCGAGCTTGAGCGCTCAGCTTAAAAAGGGCGGTTTGATGATGTAATCAAGCAGTTTCGGCCGGCACCCAGGCGTTCCGACCGGTTAGGAACCGGTATGGAGGTGGTATGCACACGGTGAGGATACGGTGAGAACGGTAAGCTAGACCTGTATGAGGGCGGTGAGCCCGGTACCAGGCCGGTCAGAACCCGGTACAGACCTGGTGTAGAGCGGTATGGACCGAGGACCGGTGAGGAGGTGTTATGCACCCGGTGAGAACGGTAAGCTAGCAACGTATAAGGACGGTGAGCCCGGTACCAGGTCGGTGAGGACCCCGCATAGACCCGGAATATAACAGTATGGACCCGGTGACCACCAACAAAAATCAATGCGCCCGTTGACATTTTTTACTGATTGTTTGGACTCTTTGATTTTCTATTAGACTGTATTAGGTGGCCGCCTACCATTACCGCCCTGCGAACGGGCGCGAAACGGGTGTGCCGTCTTTATACCGTCCTCAAACCGGGCTTTCACCGTTTGCCGCCGCTTTTTCTCACCCGGCAGGAAACGGCAGGAGTTTTGAGCATGCTCAAACTTCCTGCCGGGCGCGGATGGCCGGCAATGTCCCCGGCAACGTGTTCAACGACGGGAAACGGCCCACCGTGTGACATCACCGTGTGCCGCCGTCTGCACCAATTTGTCACACGGTAATGCGCCGGCCAGCTCACACGGATACATGTGAGTATAAATGTATTTTACAGATATTCCCGGAATGTGAGCGAAGCGCGAGCTTGAGCGCTCAGCTTATACAGGGCAGTTTGATGACGTTATCAAGGCGGTTCGGTCGGTACCCAAGCGTTTCGGCCGGTGTGGACCTGGTGAGGAGGTGGTATGAGCCCAGTTCCAGGCCGATAAGGATCCGGTATAGAACAGTATGAACCCGGCGATTAAAAAAATCAATACGGCCGTTGACATTTTTTGCTGATTGTTCACCGTGTTGGACTCTGTTGTTTTTCTATAAGACGGTAAGGGGCCGCCCAGCTCACACGGATACATGAGAGGGGCCCATAACACTTCGTATATGCGCCAATTAATTTTGTAAGGGGACGATGCTGATTAATGTGGATATTTACCTCGCTAGTTTCTATTCTGGTGTTACTCGCAGTTATGCTCTAAGAATTACATCGTTAGTAAGTTATACTTCAGTTAGAGCATATTAAACTACTAGGGAGGTAGCTTACCACCAGTCCTGCTTACCACCCTATTAAGTTACGCTAGTTTGGCGAACTCGGCCGATTAGGCCAAACAAAATAAAAGGTTCGTCTCAAAGCTTGCGCGCGCATTGGTTTTAAAATGCCGAAATCGCGCGTCTGAAATGCAGGATATTGTAAAACTAAATTTTTTTCCCCCTACAATTTTTTTAAAAACTTTTTGTATAAAAATATCGGCAGATTTTCTTTTTCTCAAACCTTTTTGACTCTGTTCTTCGAAAAAAACACTGCACAATTGTTCATTTGCTTCATTGCTATTCGTAGCCAGATTACACAGTCTCTAAAAAATGATTGCATTTACACTTTGGGTGCTGTGGAGATAAAAAGCGTGTCAGAGACAAAGCGTGTCAGAGACAAAGCGTGTCAGAGACTATTTAATATAGTCTTCTTCACATTCCGATAGTACTGCAATATGTATTCGCAAGGTCCCTCAGCATGCAAAAAGACAAGTAAATTCGCAATTGCGCAGATGATTTTTGTACTACGGGCCGTTTATAATTTTGACAACACCAAAAAGTCCCTCCGCATAAAAATATAGTTCGTACTAAACAACATTCCTCACTCCCTGGTGGGTACTATATATATAAAATAAAAATGTCTTGTTTGAAATTAAATGATACGGAACTCATCTTTGTTCAGAATACCGTAAATTTAAATTGTTTTTATTTGATCTGTACAATTAATCAAGGCCCCGAGAGTAGTCCGCGACCAGAAATGGCAAAGAGGCATTCGTTTGCGATTTAAACATGGCGGCGTCCACTTCCACGATTTTGCGTGTTCAATTCATATTTAATTTTGACGATAAATCAGATATACTAAATTGGTTTTACCACGAGGCTACGGAACATAAAACTTTCCAGGATGTCTATGATGACATTGTCCTTCCATTCCATAACTACATCATAATATTCATTTCAGATAGAAAAAAACAATATCAGAAAGTGTCAACGGTTGCAAATAGTAAGAGTAAACATTGACACGTAAATAAAAAATGTAAAAAAAATAAATAATTGGAAGATAAAAAACCGCTCGCGCCGCCCGATTTTGAAGCCTTCGCAAGCTTTGAGACGAACTTTTTTTTTGTTTTTGGCCTTAATAGCGTAAATATCGTGTTTGATTATGCCGGCCGTTTACGAACGACTTCATCGTACGCATCGGGGAAGAAAAAACGTTCATACCAAAAATAGGATAGTTTCTCTAACAATTATATCGTGTGATAATAAATCAAAACTGATCAATAAAAACGTCTCAAGATTTCACCGAGAGTGGTGGTACTAGGAGTTCCAGTACTAATATTTACATTATTATTATTATTATTTACCATACTCTTGAATTCATGGGTTTATTTTAGATATCACATGAAATTGCCCTGTATTAGCAGTGAGAGGGCTCAATACCGTGGTTTTCACCGTGGTAGAGCAACATATTTATATTACTCACGCTATTATTCTAGCATTACTGTTACCTTGGGTCTCACGCATATCTTACATATCTAATAATATATTTAAACTTCAATAATCACATAATTAAGAGACCTACTCTTTTATAAAGCGATGATCGTTTTCCCTGCACTTTTAGAACACGGACATTTTTGTTTCTATAGCCAAAACGGTTTACCAGGTGAACCTTACAATTGTTGATTGAAATGTTTAACCAACAAGTTTAAACATTTGAAAATATTGGTTAAATGTTTAAAATTGTTAAACATTTAACCAGCAATTGAGTGATTCACCCAGCAATCCTTGGGGGTAATCCATGTTGGTTAACATTTCAATCCCTGTTCTATCAGTGTAGATATTTATATAGCATAAATGAAATAAAACAACACGTGTCTGGTAATTTGGAAGTTACGCTTTTGTTCTCAACACAGGGTAATAATAACTTGGTAATTTTCGGGCGTTTGCTACCCCTTTCATCAGCAAATGTTTGACATGATTTAACGAATGTTGACCTCTAAAAATTGTGACATCAAAATCGGGTCATAGAGTCTCAGTGGTACCAACGAGGAGCCCTATAAGATCTCCAGTTTATCTCATTCAACGTGATGTATTATGTTTTGATATTGTTTGGATATATCCTTGGTGTAATACCAGGGATACTATTAATTTTGGGATAGGAAAGTCGTATACTAACGTACGTAGCGAAAACGGACCTTTTGAATATTTGAATAAATTATGATAATCGTCTGGAATGCGTCGGTGACCGGCGTGTTAGTCAGCATAGAATTGGTGGCGCTGTGCCCGCGGTAGATTTACACACAGCTTGCTGTCAAAAAATGATACTGACACTGGAGTTGGTTATCCAACTCCAGCGGTTTTTGGATGAAATAATTTAGTTCCAACGTGTGATGAATTTTATGGGGTCATATAATCAAAATCCCGGGCAAAATCCATTGTTACAGTGAAAGTAATGGAAATTCAAAATTAACGACCGTTCGTGTCTACCATCGTCTGCTACAAACCCTGCTACAATCACGCCTCATCAGTATAGCGCCATCAATTCTATGCTGACTTAGTTCAATTTAAAAGTGGACCCGATCGGCAAGCTCAGTGGCACACCCCTGGTAATACATTCATAAGTTAGACTAGTGTAAAGACCCAATTACGAATAGATGATTCTATGCTATGTTAATTCCGTGCTGCCTTACACAAAGGATATTGTTTTATTGCATCGTTCAATGTTTGCTATGTTTATTGATTAAAGACCAGATCATGTATTGAATTCCACGCTTTAGAGTATTGATCAGCTTGTATGATGTTCACGGGTAGAATCAGGGAGCATGCTTTTTGGCATAATTCTGTTATACCCTACACACCAACATCGGTAGTATGCGTCGTTCTTAAAAATCATGCACTATGAATACCTCTGTGTAGGGTATAAGACAATAATTAAGACTGTAGACAAATGGTAGAGGTGTTTATTTTACGCAACATTTGGTAATGGTTTCTGTAGCACTGAAGCAGCACTTACTAAATGTACTTTGTGATGTTTTACTTGCGTATTATTTGCAGTGACGTCAAAGCGTTTTCCAATGAACGCGCTCCTTATCACCGAGCGCGTGATAGCAATGGGCATGTGCAATAAAAATACGTATACCGTCATTCTCGCGTAAATGCTGCCTTAGGTCACTTTGACACGCTCAGACGTCACTGCATGAAGTTAGATGTACGAAAAAATGTGTTCAACTGGATTAGGAGCTTTGATTATAATAAATTTGACCATTTAAGATACCATACGGTACTTCATAGCACAGATGATTTATACAGTTAATGTTTTTGGTTTAAACAAGTGTAATTTACAGTGGTACGAGGTATTCACAGTTTTTCGGATGTGGCACAACAATGGGTGCTTTTAATTGACCTGTGAACCCGGCAAGTGCCAGATATTCACGAACTTCGTCGTCGTAAAGTTCCAGAAATACTTCCGGATCCCGCGCTAACACGAACAACTGTCTGTCGTCTGCATCGGTGATTATGCTGTAATCATAAACTCCATTTACGATGGGACCAAGCTTGAATATCCAATCTGGAAATTAAAAACAAAAATATTGATTTAATATTCAAATGACTATAGGCCTATTTGAACTAAAAGAAACGTTTGAAATATTACTATGTAGGCTACGTGCTACATTATATTGTGACTCACAATCAGTGCTTGAATCACGAAAAAGGGACATTGAAATATAATTTGTTTGTTTCCCAGGATTTTTGGGAAATAGTTCAAAATATGCTTGTTTCCCTATACATTTTCTGTGAATGCAATGAAAATCCTTAGCATTGACTTAGACAAGATAATTTTAGATCGTGACGGTTACCGGATGGTCCATGAGTAAGGACAATATGTTTTGTTAAACTATGCATGTACAGTAATATTTCAAAATTTGAGTTAAATTGCTCCAATGTCTTTTATAGAACTACTTATTCACATAACTGTCCTTAATACAACGGTACACAAACGTTAGGAATGGTTAAAGGCATATTATGTGATCTTTTCCAGATAGCGCCCTCTATTCATTATTTTTTTTAGAAAGTAGATTTTCTTGCAGATTTACATTTCTGATCATAAATCATACATACATTCCAAGTTACAGAGCGATACGATTCCTAATTACCTCAAAATCATGGTTTTAGAGTGAATTTAGACTGAAAATATAAACTGTCGGAGTTATCCGACAGTTTATTTTCACTCTAAAATCATGATTTTGAAGTAATTAAGAATCGTATCGCCCTGTAACTTGGAATGTATGTACGATTTATGATCAGAAATGTAAATCTGCAAGAAAATCTTCTTTCAATTTTCTTTTCGATGTTGAGGGCGTTCCCTGGAAAGATCACATAATATACCTTTAAGCACTTTTGAAGGTAATTCACTGCCTTTTCACTCATAGCATCTAAATAGATCAGGCCTAGAATGTTTACGAATAGATTTCTTGGGATAATACAATCTCAACTTTTGTAGGAAAAACTTAATTTGATCGGGCCACCCGCCTTTAACCACTCACTCATTCATTGATTCATTCTTCAGGTTGGTAGTATATTGAATTTGCACATAGCAGACATTGGAGATGTTTAAACCTGAACAGATGTATGTTGGCCAGGGGCTAACCAAAGGAGGTGGGTGCATTTGCCCGCTACCACAGAAGGCTTACCCCTGGTTCTCTCAAATGAAATGGTAAATCATTTATTTATATTAACAACAATTAGCTGATAATGCCCCCTGGTCATAGGCCTGCCCCATTTAATTGAAGACCCCAGTCACGCCACTGATGTTAGTACAGAAATGATGTTAATGCAAAACAACTTGTAGTTGTATGCAGATAGAATTATACTTACAATCTCCAATAACAGGTACACCATCTAATTGCAGTTTCAGTTGTCCTGGTTCATCGAATGATGGAATCCAAGCGACACCCTCGATGACTCGACGTTCTTTGGTGGCTGTGTAGAAATTACTGTTACGAACACTGATATATGTTGCGTTCAATGCACCGTCTGTAGAAAAATAAAAGACAAACATCAATACAATATTAATTTTGATTGCTAATAAATTGTTTTGCTTAACAGACATTCCACTGAGATTGGAATTGATTTTGTTGAGGCGTAAAGATTTATCGCGCATTGTGAATAGTCTAACGATTCAGCCAAATGGGTTATATGGGTCAAATGGGGTCAACCAAGAACCAGTGACTTAAAAACTAAATTCATGTACTGGATTGACAATTTTTCAGTGCACGTTATTGCAAACAACGGGCAGACGACGACAGCCGAAACTTTATTCAGTGCGGCAACGGATGCGTGTACGAGGCAAAATATCATGCGATTTGAAAATACACGTATAGATGATTAATTACGGCAAAAAATAAATAAAAAAATAACAGCAGTTGGATTAAGTAATTTTGTTTTAACATGACATATGATATTTGGAATTTTTGATAGATATTCACGATGCGTTAACCCAATACGAATTGCAGATTTGGGCAAATCGTTTCCGTCATCTGTCCACGTCCAGACCATCCGGTAGAAGCGCCCTCAATACTTTGCACTGGTATGGACTGGTTTCCCCCTATATTTATTTTGAATATTGTTTCCATAATTTGCTGGTGAAATGCACGTTAAAATATAGAACCGTTGCCAGGTCAACTGGCTCGTGCTAACTTGGTTACGAACCACTGATCACATTGATCATAACACAAATCTTATGGCAGTACCATAATTCGGAACAGATTTGTGGTCCCAGGCTTAAACCAGTAACCATGAATTAGGCCTACTAAATGGTTTATTTTTTTTGGCGGTCATGGTACAATCGTTACTTCAGCAACGAATTGAGTCCCAATTGTTACACTGCCTGAATATTGTTTTCTTATCGTTATTTAAGTCACGAAATTGTGACGGTACTGATTAACACAGAATACTCTGGTGGTTATCTCAAGCGCATATAAAGCCATTGGTTGCCAAGTCTTTAAAGGATGATAACAAGTTAACAACACAGTAGCAATTTACTCGATTTCTTGGAGAGTTAAGACGACTGTTTGATAGAAATAACACTGATAATAAAATGGCGCTGTTTTTGCTTTATATTGTTGACGATAAATCCTGGGCATAATTCTGTTATACCCTACACACCTACAACGTTAGTATGCGTCGCTCTTAAAAATCATGCACTATGAATACCTCTGTGAAGGGTATAACAGAATTACTCCAAATCCTGATGTGGATGTTTAATGATTTAGATGCGATAGGTTTGTTAGTTTAAATGATTAGCTATTTGTGCACATGGAAACGCTATTTACACAGAAGCAAACATGCTAGACTGTCCGAATAATGGGACTGTCCGAAAAATACACTCGCGGTATAAAAAGAATAATGTATAACCAAACCCTCTCTATACAGGTCCCGAGGAGCAATAAAAACTGCAAAAACTATAGAAAGGTTAAAGGGAATAAAGAAAAGTGAACTTTAATTTACACATTTGTATTAAAAAAACCCATAACTTACAGTCTGCTGTTGCGCATTCTGGATTTGGAAGGTTGGAAAATATGTCTGACCAGTAGTTTGTATATGTCTGCGAAGAAACGTAATACATGACAAGATTTAAAAATTTACTAAGGAAAACAAAAATACAATACGGTATCAGCTACATAAACTATATACACCTAGCACATAAAGTCCCTGACCAGGTGCTTTGAGGTTGGCTAATTCAAAATATATAATCGGTACCAAAAACCTGAGATATACATTAAATGAGCAGATTTCTTCTCCGCAGTTTGATACCTGATTCAACAAAATCGAATGGATACTTTTAAAGTTATGGCGATTTTAATGACCGCGCATAACAACAGCAAAGTTGCACTAGGTATTCATTGAATTGTGTGTGATTACTGTCATAACTGTCACACAAATCAATGATTTCCTATACCTAGTGCAACTTTGCTGTTGTTATGCGCGGTCATTGAAATCGCCATAACTTTATAAGTATCCATTCGATTTTGTTGAATGAGGTATCAAACTGCGGAGAAGAAATTTGCTAATTTAAAGTATGTCTCAGATTGTTGGTACCGATTATATATTTTGAATTAGCCAACCTCAGAGCACCTGGTCAGGGACTTTATGTGCTAGGTGTATATCCGATTGAAATAACCCATACTGGAAAACAGGAAGACACGAACTACAGTCTACATATATATTTTCTTTTTGAGAGTGAATGTTAACATCTGGAAGATCAGAAGATCAGAACAATGGATTTAGTTTGGTCTTTAAGCCAAATTTCTACTATATCCCATACGGTATGTTCTTTATCCCTGCATCTTTAACAAGTTACCATGCTTTATTCCATATACGTACACGAATGTTTAAGCAATAATGAGTTAGTTAACTTTCAATCTATACAATAATTATTACTACTTTAATTCAAGAGATGTGATCAGTTTAGAAATCTGCGATTTAAGCATTTTCACTAACTCATAACAGGCCCTGGGATCACTTCTCTTTGTTTGTACTTCAAGTACTTTTTCATCATTGTTATTAAATTAGTTTGTGTTGTTTATTTTGTGAATTGGATTTATGATAAAGTCATGTTCTTATTACTTATATTATTCATTTGATCCTGAAAATGTGCTTTCAGCCAGTAACTGCATTGAGATTGAATATGCATCAATGATCAACCATATGCATTATGGGGTCTTACAAGTTACAGTCGCAAAACGTTCCGCTGAAAACATCAATTTGAACGTCTTTTCAAACTTCGTAAGCCACTAACAACTCATCTACAAGACTAACAATTAACTATATTGTGAGAAAAATCGTGTTAAAATTCGTCCTATGATAATTAATTAACAAGGATATATAATTCAGCATACCTGGTACCATCTCCCTACATATGCTGCTGTGTCCAACTGAGGCACAGTCTGTCTTGCTGATCCACTGCCAACCAGGCAAGCTGTTAAAAGCAATAGAACCGTGTACATTGTGATTGAAGTTTTACAACTACCAACTGCTGCTACTCATAGAGAAGAAAAAGGAAATTATGAATTATGAGCTGATATTTATATGATCGTGCTTATCGGTAGGCACACACAATTCAACGTGAGTAGCTCGTGTATGTCTTACCAAGGTGTGTCGCAAACCGTTATCTGTCCAATCCGATTACGAGCTTTGATGATATCAAGATGTAGAAGTTGATACCGTTTGAAATAGAGATTAATTAATTTACAATTTAATTTACTATCCATTCTTATGAAAGACAACAACTTATATGAATTCTTTCTTCTTGTTTAATTTACAGGATATCTTTGCAATTTATTTTGGCGGGCCCTAGTTCAATTTTATACCATAAATTGCATATTTAAATACATCGAGGTCTGGAGGGCTTGCCTTTCCATTGCGGCACGCAAGAAGTACTGGTGTCAGTATAATGAAAATCTTATATGAATATGGTTTTCTAGTCAACTGTATAGCTGGGAATGAAATGGCAATTGTGAATATAGTGCATACAACATCCTTGTTGTATGTAGATATCCAAAATAAAATATTCTATTATAGGAGTACATAAGATAAAATCATTGTAACGGTACATACCATGATGCTCTTATGTAAACACGGCTTAATTTTATCTTGCCTATTACATATATAGTGGAAGTTTGTGCAAGGCAACACCCAACAGTTACTCATTGAAATGTTTGTACTTTTCGTACCAATCCATTACACACAGTAAAGGAAGGTTGCAATAAGTATCCAAGTTAGAAAATAGTCTGGATGCAAAATGGTTTACAATAAAGTGTACATTCTATTGGCTGTGTCATCAGTTCTTGTGTGCAGTTCTTTTGCAGCCCTTGATGCGGTGAAAGATGTCTCGGTGGAAAGTTATCTAGGAAGATGGTATCAGGTAAAGTAGAAAGCATATCTTGACATGATTGAGGAAATAGGGGGAAAAGTGTACTTTAGGTCCCAGATTCTAGACTTTACTAGTATTGTCCGATACTGGAACCCCCAGTATCGTTCGATACCGGTACTAAGTCAGTGTTTCAGTATCGGACGATATTGGCACATATAAAATGTTTCAGTACGTATCGGGTGATACACTGGAACACATTTGTTATGTACCAGTATCGTTGAGCACTGGGGCAAATCACTACTGTTAGCATGTGAACCAGTATCGACCGATACTGGAACAGTAACGTTGTACCATTATCGATCGATAATGGCAACTTCAGTTCCAGTATTGAACAATACTGGTATACCAGTATCGACCGATACTGGAACAGTAACATCGTACCAGTATCGATCGATAAATAACTTTTATGTTCCAGTATTGAACGATACTGGTATACCAGTATCTTACCAGTATCTGGGACCTAAAGTACACTTTTCCGAAATAGGAAATATAGTGCCTTCTTGCATTATTGATATTTGCAGTTAATATAATACTATGACCAGTATTTAACTCCGATTTCTTAACAAAGTATTTGTGTTTCGTAAATAGTGTGGATGTAGTCGCTATCACATTATGCTTTGGTATAATATTGGATAGATTGAGCCCATATGTATTGGTCGAGCTATGAGTTTTTAAAAATATTGGGCGAGACGTAGTCGAGCCCAATATTTTAAAACTCATAGCGAGACCAATACATATTGGGCGTAAATCATCCAATTTTATCATTATTATGTTTTGGATCCAATATTATCCATTATTATGTTTTGAGAATCTTCCGTCCTATTCATTAACACAGAGCTTTGAACTCGAGTTAATCATGTATTGGACTGTATTTGTAAGTTTAAAAATAGGTCAACCGGTTTTTTTTACTGTATTGGACAGTTTGGAATAAGAGCTTTTGATTGGTTCAATGTTTTTGCTGGATTGACCCATACATTTGAAGGGTGTGAAACTGTAATTTGTAGTTGGAACTTTTCATAACAGACGCCGGATAAATAATTGCCATATTTGTATATTTTCTACAAAGAAACAAAAATATGATGATTGATATATTTTAACACGAGCCTAGAATGATAATTTTGGTATTTTTGGATGTGAAACATGTTGAAAACCTATTTTCTTTACTAGTCAATTAGCCCCTACCGTCAATATAATATAACCCCCTATTTAACACAATGGAAAAGTCCATACATCCTGTGAAAAAGTAAACAACAACTTTTAAGTTGTTAAAACAAGATGGCCGACACTGTGGTAACATTTTGTGTGGAGAGAAGTTTCCATTACTCATGAAAATGGTAAATACAATAAAACATGGATCAGGTTAATTAATACAAACAGTGTGAAATACTCTTTGGCTTCAAATATTGTGCTTTTGGTCTTTTGATAGTGGGTTTAAGGAGAATTTATAGCCATTTTACTAGGCTAAAAGTAAACCTCTTATTTTTATTTCCGATTTTTGTGCTGGCATTTTTAGACGTAAATTCCCTCAATATTTCCATGATGTTTACACATTCCAATGAAAAAATCAAATAACAATGATATAGTAAGTCATTTAAAACACATTTTGATAGCATTTTTACAGTTTTCTTGTTGTAGTTCCAGAACAAAATACACCCTAAATAAGCTTATTTCTGATTTGTGTGCAGGCCTAAGTCTAGGCTCATGATTTACCATTCAAAATGAGCCAGTGTCTTATTTATCGATGCATTAACATTACTTTTGGGTATATTGCAATGCAACACAGATGCAAGACTGCAACAGTCACCCCACTTTGAATTTAAAAGAGAGCCCTGGTGATGATATATGATGCTAGCGTGACTAGGCCTAGCCTATACTTCATAGGATTTTATGGCTATCCTATACATTTCATATAAATTACTGTGCATTTATTTAACAAGCATAGATGTCCCATCTTTTAATTAGAGTCAGATTCTCAAAACATAATAATGTAAATATTGGATTCCTTTTTTCGGGCAATACAGTGAAAATTGGTTTCGCCTTTTCCAAGGCTTAACCAATTTTCACTGTATCGCCCTCAAGTCATCCAATATTTTACCACACTTGGACACCTCAAACCATAATAATGGACAAACTTGACCAAACTGTCGTTCGCCGCGGCGCGTCGGTGGCTGAATTTCGGTGAACGCTTACAATACACCGTGGGACTATATAGTCATGCTAGTGTGGGACGTAAGTGTTTTGAAATATGTCCAAAGCATTATATTATATTGATGTAAATTTCGGGGAATTGGGATAAAGAATATATATTGTGTTACTCCTTTAGGAGATATAAAATCCACTCTTTCAGGAGTGTTTGAGGGACAACTCCCCTGACAACTCCAAAGAATGAAACGTCAATCAAAAAGGATGAGTTATCTCTCTCCCTGTATAATTATTTCCCCCAAAAGAGTCAAATTGGAGTGGATTTAGAGTAGCAAAATCCACTCCTCATAGCTGTCACTTAAATCACTTTCACTAATTCAGGGAGATGTTCAGTCATCTGTTGACGGCCTGTGACGTGCGGGTAAAACTCAAAATGATATATTCTGGAATTTTGTTTAACACAATCGTGTGCTTTTGATAGTGCCGTCTTGTTCTACAAATGGAAGATTCTCCTAGTTATCTAGTTCACCTAGTCATCGCTCCTCAACAATATTTTTAATTGTATATATATATACATTTTTTATGCCAATGGAGTTTTTGTCTACTCCAACCTAAATGCACCTCAACACTTGTGCGAGTATACTCATTAACAGAGGTTTCTGCACAGTATAGGAAGATGATGATGATGATGATGATGATGATGATGATGATGATGATGATTATTAACTTTATTCTCTCATCCGAGGTAAAATATTTGTGATATTTCACGAAAATGACAGAAACAATTCCAACATTCCAACATTTGGTCCACAACAGTTCAATAGATTATCTTATTTTCCGAGAGACCAAGGTATTGTTTCTTAATGATAATTCTGACCTATTTACTTAATACTGATTATTGGTCAAAGGTCCTATATGTATTTGATACTCATCTAAATCACACACGCGCCACTGTCAATGAAAGCATATGGTGAATGGAGATTATATTGTTTTGACACAATTTCTTGTTTGTTTCAGACCCATACTAATGTATTTTCTGACTTCTTTGCTGATATAAGTGCCTCAGAATGTGTCACGGCAACGTGTAAGTATTAATTTGATATAATATCCGAATGTAATTTGTCGTGCGGCTTCTCATGCTCTTTATAAGATAGGTCAAATCCGGCGTTATCTCGATCAGCCAACAACTGAAAGACTTATTCATGCTTTTGTGACTTGCCGACTCGATAACTGCAATAGTTTACTTTATGCTCTCCCTGATACGCAAATCTCAAAACTTCAACGGATTCAAAACTCTGCTGCTCGACTTGTTACTCTGTCTAAGATTCGCTGTCACATTTCCCCTGTCCTTCGTGACTTACATTGGCTACCGATCAGATCTCGCATTATCTACAAGATTCTTCTGATAACATTTAAATGTACTCGAGCTCTTGCTCCTATATATCTGCAAGATCTTATTCAACAATACGAGCCCACTCGCAATCTTCGTTCTGGCTCAAAATATCTTCTTGCGCATGTGTCTTCACCTTCTACTTCATATGGTCGCCGTTCTTTTCAAGATGCTTCTGCTGAACTTTGGAACAATTTACCATATCATGTTAAATCCGCCAAAACTCTTGAACAGTTCAAATCATTGCTAAAAACTTACCTATTTAATGTTAATGTTTAATTTATTTTTGTTTTGTCTCTTGTTACTCATGTTACTGTGTGTTTTTGTTTTGTTTGTTTGTTTGTTTGTGATAGCGCATAGGGACTTAATTGTGTTATGCGCTCAATAAGTATGGTTTTATTATTATTATTATTATTATCAAAGAAAAAATATACCCAAATTCTAATTAGAAGTTAAATTCTGAATTAGATTTTTTTTATGGGGGGGGGGGGGGGGTGGTAGATTTATGACTGAGTATAGAATTACCTTGGGGGATGTGAATTCTAAATTGGGCCGTGGTACCCTAAACGTTAATAAGCATAAGGGTTTGCAAGCCTTATTACAACCAATCCATTGGACATGTTGGATGAAACTATTTATTTTGGGTTTTATTTTCCACGACGTGTAGACGAACAATTATTAAAAAACACATTTTCTACATTACTTACGTATACCAGACGTAATGCATAATTTTGTAATAATTGACATTATAAAAGTAAATAACAACTTTTCTGCTAATGACGTCAATTATTTTACAGTTCCTCATTTCGATAACACCAGCCCAGTGATCATACTTGTTATCATCCCAGTTTAATTATCAGGAATCACACTAACACATTCAGAAATCACACATCAACCATACCCTGAATTAAATTCAACGCAAATATGCAAATATTTGTGTTCCAGAAGAGTTATTTTGATGATTAATAGTGCTACCTATTACGACTTCAATCCATTAAAAACATCATAATTGTTTATTAATTAGATTATTATTTCCATATGTAGATGTGTATGAGAATGGGCTTCTGGTTCGCATTGACATATTTTACAATTTAAATTAGTTCCGTTTATTTAATTCACCTTATCTTATTTTACCCATTTACCAGACGGAGCCATCAACGCTACATTTGTGACGGTATATAATAACTACAAGACGCGTGATGGGTTATTTGATGAGATCTATGGCTACGGTTACATTCCTGACGTCACTCAGCCAGGTAGACTATTGGTGGCGCTAGACGGTGTTCCAATAGATGCCCCATGTAAGACACATGATTTATTATTTACAGTTTATTCATTTAATTATCATCATATTAAGGGGGCGTTCTAGGTTGATTTGACCCAAATTTGGAAACACATTTTCTCAATGTTACCGTGGACATACCGATTAGTGTTATATATCAAATTAAAGCTTAGGTCAAGCTTAGAAAATTCGTGTTATTTTGATCTGGTTGCCATGGTTACCATGCAAGGTCTCTAATTGGCTAAACACGGGAGCAAACGTAACTCAAAAACGAAAGGTCATATAACCATGGGATTTGGACCAGATGTTAAGCACTCAAGGAGCTATGAAACCATGGAGCCCGATTTTTGATATCTATTTTCAAATTTAAATTACGATACAAAATTACCTGATTGGTCGGTTCACGGTTGCCATGGCAACCGTATAAAAAATCCGGATCCATGGTTTCATGCGCACTATACCGATACATCATCTACCCAAGTATGGTGTATATGCAACATTACGTTTTCTACATTTTTTGAAACGTCTTGACATAATCTTTAATTTGATGTATAACACTGAGCGGTAGGTCCACGGCAACATTGAGAAAATGTGTTTCCAAAGTTGGTGCAAATGAACCTAGACCCCCCCCCCCCCCTTAAGCTTGTTAAAAGATTACACGTATGCACCCAACATCCCAAAGTTCCATTTTCGTACAATTATAAAACAGAAGATATCGTATATGAATATAAGTATCATGACAATCACGGTGTATGATGTATCGCGTCATAGAAATTTAGAGTCGTTGCATTTTTAAAGTATCAGTTTTTTACGAGTAAAAAATGTCTTACAGATCATCCAGATCCACCTAGATTTTGATTTAAAAAGTGCGGTTCTTGATATTGGATTAATGAATGTTTTCCAATTTTACAGATTGGATCTTCAAGCTGGGGCCAATTGTAGATGGACAATACGAATACTCTATCGTCAGTGATAATTCCGGACTTGGACTGTTTGTACTCGCTAGAAACGTAGAAAGATTTGAAGCACTTTACGAAGCTGAGGTTGAAGAGTACTTAACGCTGACTGGTTTTATTGGACCACGTGCACCAATCAAGGAATACCACGGCAATGATTGTGAATACCCGCCATTCCCATTGCCATCAAGAAAGTAAACCATGGAGATAATATAATGATGATATCAATTAAATTAATTGAAATATAGTTATTGGTTGTGTTGGAAAAGAATCCATTTCTCAAAATAAATCATAAATATTACGCATTAATATTAATGTGTAATATGTATTAATAACAATGCTTAACTACATATGAAGATGCTAATGTGTGATATTTATTTGAATTCAATAGGCATTTTATTTCAGATGTGATACTTCCCCCTAAAAATATGAACAACGTTATGCCTGTTTTTAATATCGCAAAGGACTATGGGTATTTTCAGTGATAAACAATGGCTTCGCCCAGTGAAGGAGCGTGAAGATATCGTCTTTTCTGTAATTGTCTCGTCCATTGTCTTTTCCATTGTATTTGTCCATTGTCTATGTCCATTGTCGCGTCCATGGTATGTCTTGTCCAATATATCGTCCATTGTCGAGTCCATTGTTTTGTCAATTTTCTGTCCACTGTCTTGTCCATTATCTCGTCCATTGTTTTTGTCCATTGTCTTGGCCATTATCTCGTCCATTGTTCATTGTCGTCTAATGAGTAGAACTCTATAGTCTGTGCTCGAATAATGCACCAGACGCAAGAAAAACATAACAGTTTTTTGTCACGCGGAGCTTATCTCTTTATTTAAACGTGTTCTGCCGAGGATGAATTACAAGTGCTCTTCTTACAACACCATCAAAGAATAATTCATGTGGCATATAATTATATTACCAATAGAAAAGTTATAATCGAAACCAAAAGAAGACAAATCGCACCAAATGCCATCAGAATTCACTTTGGCCTAAGATGTATCGGTTTACTGTGCTGTCTACATTATTTTATACAGAATATGGCAGCAAGTGTGTTTCGACAAGCGGGGCTAAAACGTTCATTATTGCGAATTATATAACCCATGAAAATATTCTAGCCATCTGATTGGTGGATAATACATTACACAACACAAAAGATTTTGGCCTATTCATGCTTGACGTCATTCCCGGTCATTTTTATGTCTTTCAAAAAGTACTATTGACCGGGCGGTCAATAGTACCTTAGAATAGACCAAATATGCCCTCCCTCGTAGGCTCGTACGATCCCGACATGCAAGTGCCGACATGGAGCGTCTTGAGAGACCCTGTATAAAACCTGAATGTGATCGTCATTCTACATAAAGCTTTCTCTAATTTCTACAAATCTAGAAGGCCCTACTCGGTAAAAACAATAAATCGATTCCACCACCATCTGTGTGTACGAAGTCCGCTCAGTGCACAACAGCAAAAGAGGAATCGCTTCAAACGTAAACAAGTCGTCTGCATTGCAAGTTATTTGGTTTACCGCACAGATCTTTTATCGGCTGAATTAACATTTCAGTTAATTTTAGTCATGAATCATAAATATTTGTTGTCAATTCACCTGAGGTTGAGGGCATGCTGCAACGAGGTGTCTAGACCTCTATCGATGAGATGAGTTCAGCATCAGAGTAATTTTTCCTCGGCGACTTGATGGAGTACGTAGGACTCGGAGTAAACTAACTAAACATTTAAAAAAGTAAGCTTATTTTTGTCGAGAATCGACTAGCATATTCACTAAGATCTATGTGTTCAAGTGTGTGAATATTTTCATGGGTTATATAAAACAAATATGGACTGCTCTTTATTCGTGAAATGGGGTGAAATATTGTCCCTCGGTGATCTGGAGACCGTAAGCCTACTATTTTCCATCAGCCTCCGGCTTCGAGAAAATAGTAGGCTTACGGTCTCCAGATCACCTCGGGGCAATATTTCACCCAATTTCCCTCATGAGCAGTCCATATTTGTATATTACAGACATATTTCATAAAAGGAATTAAGAGTTACTACACTTTCACTTCATCAGGGATAGAATGTATGCAGTTTGTCTGGTCAAGTAACACAAACGGAGAGGTGTCAATCTCGCTGTCTTCAAATATCTTAAAGGCATTTATCAAATTCTTGAGTGCATCTGGCCAGACAGCTGTTCGTGACATGATATAATTAAGTTGCTCGTGGATCAAGGGATTATCTCGTGGATATTGGTTGCAGGAATGTTGGACCAAGTAGTCATCGTAGTCCGTTCCAAGGATGTCAATCTTAAGTGGAACATCATCTGAAATAAGAATATATAATAAATAAACGATATGATGATCATACTGGTAAAACAATGCCAATGCTTGTTTTATAATATTGTATGATCATCTTGGCAGTTTGGCACTATGGCTACACTGAAAGCCAAACTGGAGTCAAGTGACTCTTGAAATGGAGTAAATCGGCCATGACTCTCCAAAGGAGTCATCCTGACTCTTCAAAGGAGTCATCCTGACTCTCCAAAGGAGTCATCCTAGCCGTCGGAAAGAGTCATCGGCCATGACTCTCCAAAGGAGTCATCCTAGCCGTCGGAAAGAGTCATCGGCCATGACTCTCCAAAGGAGTCATCCTGACTCTCTGGAGCTAATTTGCATATTTTACTTGGTCTTATATTAGCCGAGTAAAATGCGCAAATCGCTCATTAGCATAATTGCAATGGTACACAAATTAGCACCGGTGCTCGTGTGTACCATTTCAATTATGCTAACGAGCTAATTTGCACCTTTTATTTATTTAAACCTATTAATTTATTTGAATCAAGTCGATGCGTTAATTTAACACCGTTGAATGTACATTGATATATATGCATATTTCTCACTGGTATTAAGGAAGGGATTGATTGCTCGCTAAGTAAATGCAAATACATTGAGCAAGAACATAAACATCAAAGAGCCAATGACCCTTAAGCCCCCCCCCCCCCCCCCCCCAGTTCTCAGTGTCTTATTCCTACCTGGAGTCACGGTGACTCTATTTAGCCAGTTGGAGTCATTATTACTCTCGAAAGGGAGTCCAGCCTACATGTGACTCTATGTCAATATTGACTCCATTTGAAGAGTCACAAGACTCCCTTGAAGAGTCATGCATCATGACTCTCCAAAGGAGTCAGTAAATATTGACTCTCCAAGGGAGTCATGTGACTCTCCAAACAGAGTCAATATTGACATAGAGTCACATGTAGTAGGCTGGACTCCCTTTATAGAGTAACCCTGACTCCAGTTTGGCTTTCAGTGTACGTAGCAGGGTGGTCATTTAAGATCAATGGAAATATTATGCATTACTTCTTGAACGATATAATTTCTGTAGTTTAAGGTTCTAACTTGATTTACGATGCTCCAATACGAGGAAGATGGCTTGTAGCAGAAAATGCATATTCGGCTCATTTCCGTACCGAAATAGTGAACGAATCCATAACGAATCAGAGAATTCGCACAATAAAGACATACAAAAATCACGAAAACCCACCAATGCACTGATTGGATGATGTGATTACTAATGCTCAAATCAGAAAGAAGGACTAACTTCTTGCTAACAAATTAGATTTCACTCGACGTAATACACCTATCAGTTGTAAGACGCACTATACGACCCCGGGAATGGTGCGTCACTTTACCGAAGTGCGTCAACTTCTCATGTACAATGACGTACCCTGTGTCACAAAATTGACGGACCTTTATCATACAATATACGTACCCTCAGTCAATTTTGTGATGCACCATTGGTTGATTCTGACGGACCACATCATGCACCCCCGTTGTTGGCGATTATTTTTTTCGTAAAATGATGATCCTAGTGAACGGACCTGTCCTCCTACCTCTGCTGTGGTTAGACTGTTCTGCGCTTACGCGGTATAGCGCAATGCTGATCCCTATATTATTTGTGACAGTACTCTCAAAATAAAAGGTTCTCGGTCTACTGTTGGTTCCTTGTTTTTTTCTGTTTGTCAAACTCTTGCACACTTGCACGGCAATCGAGTGATTCAGGCATTTTAGAACATGCGGTATATCGGAAAAGTGATGTTTGCCGTAAAGTAAAGTGGTTGGTGGTATAGTATGGCATATATTTAAATTATAAAGTTCGTATTTTGTTGTTCGTAACAATGATGTACACTGTGACGCACCCATGTAAAGTGACGGACATTGACGCACCCTTCGTCAATTTCGTGACGGACCAAAGGCTGCCACTGACGTACCCTCCGTCAAGAATGTGTTGGTAAACGACGCACCCATGACGCACCTCTTCCGGGGTCGTAGAGTGCGTCTTACAACTGATAGCATACAAGTACATTGGGGGACTCTTTAACACTATTCATTCTGCTAAACGTCACTATTGTATACTACAAAAAGTACTTACGGACTGTAAAGATCCATGTAGAATGGTCACTTTCATACGGTATCATGAAATAAAACTGTTCCGGTATTATTTCCCCTTCATCATATTTGACACTGGTCTTATTCACTACTACCCTGCATAGATCAGTGCCTTCATTACCATCTATATATTGCGATGTAAGACAATGGCGATCAAACAGGTACGGATCAGAATAATGCGCTATCACGTACCATATTCCTCCGTATGTTTTTGTGATGTCAAAATCCGCCATCGGTGTAACTGTTGGGCAAGCACCTAGTCCCCATTTACCATTGCGAAATGGTGAGAACAGGTCAGGACCATTCTGCTCACCATTATTAAGGAAGATTTGATCAGCAAATATAACTATCAAGACACTTATTATCCATGTAAAAGCCATTTTCAAAAGACAGATTATATAAAATCGAATCTCTTCTAGTATCGTTGTTCAAAATCATTTAATACGGTATGTTCTTTTTGGAACAAGTTGCACAAATACACAGTTATACGCAATAATAGTCATATGGACAATATGGTCAACAAAGACTTACTGGTATTTGTTCATATATATCCCTTCTATTTTAGAGAAGTGGCGTCACCATGCCGGCAGTGATGTAATCAGAGTGTGTATGTTGTGTGGGGGTGTGTGGGGGGGGGGGGGGGGGTGAATCACCCCAATGGCTCAGCAAAAAAGCAAAGGGAGAAATAGCCAAATGATTTATTGATACAATATATTTTAACAGTCATTTATGTGCATACATCTCTAGACAGACCGTACAATTTGGGGTATTCATAAAATGGTTATTTATTACAATACATCGATGGTTTAATGGAATCTTCACATTGACATTTGGGATATTTTGCAATCTTTTACCCAACATTATCAAATATGTAACATTTATTACCAAAGTTCACGTTATTAGATTTATTTCTTTATAATCATAACGTACGTTACCATTTATATGAACAAGTTTACCCCTGAAATGGACATTAAATACAGCGAGTCAATATAATTGATCTTTGTCAAGGATGAACGCGCCCAACCTACACACAGTACACGCAGTCATTGGTATTGTATACAAACTTGGTATATCACTGTATCGATTATTGATAAAGGCCGATGGCCGAAATATCGGAATTTTAATAAAATCATGAGGTTTGAACCATATTACGTATTCTCTGGACATTATTAACTGTATCGATTAATATCGATTGGGTCACCGGAAGTTCATTTTCAGTAAAAAGACGCATGATTTGATGGCCAAACGTCAAGCTTTTCCCATGAATCAATCATATCAAGCCTTATATCATTTTGTTGCTAAACACTTGAATATTTAATATCCATCCGAGACAGATAAAAATAGCACACAGTCTACCGACGTGGTTAATTATAGTGTTGACCTCCGTAGAAAATGGTGCTGACCTACATTGAAAAAGCGATATTTTGATTGATTTACCACATTTTCAACTCAAAACGACAAGCTTTTCCAGTTATGGGATTTATAAAATGAAATATTTATATGAAAGAGGAAATGATGTAAACACAACACCAAAAGTAAGTCCCCCCCTAAACAATTCGTCATAACATCGTAAGATAAAACATTTTATTAATAAAACTTAATTAGAAATAATCCTATGACTGTTTCCTAAGTGATGTTTGAAAATGAAAGATTTCCATTACTTCATGGCTGAATGAGCTCAAATGGAAGACAAAAACTGCCCTTCTCAAAAGTCACAAAAGTTTATGAATTGCTTCTCACTAATGGAAAAGTACCCGTGGCTGAGCAAAATTTACTGTAATGTGTCAGTCAATTCATGATCATTCAGCCATGTAAATCCCATTCTTGGCTCAGATATTAGCATAGTGAGTTGTGACTTTTGAGAAGGGCAGTTTTTGTCTTATTTTTGAGCTTATTCAGCCATGAAGTCATGGACATCTTTCATTTTCAAACACCACTTAGGAAACAGTCATAGGATTATTTCTAACTAAGTTTTATTGGTAACATGTTTTATCTTACGATGCAGGGCCGTAAGACACTTTTTTCAAAGGGGGGGCGTTTTCAAAAAAAAATCACGGAAGATTTTGTTGAGTCAAATATGCGCGCGTAGCGCGCGAAAATTTTAGAATTTGCACCTATTTTTTGCACGATCGAGGTACATTTTGGCTCTAAACAAGATTGTAGCAAAGAATATTGCATTTTGGGAAGACAAATGCGCGCGTAGCGCGCGAAATTTTTTCATCTGTGTACAAATTTTCCGGGGAAGATTTTCAAAGGGGGGGCGATCGCCACCATCGCCCCCCCCCTTCCTACGGGCCTGCGATGTTATGACGAATTGTTTAGGGGGGGGGCTTACTTTTGGTGTTGTGTTTATATTTAAAATCCGTCCGAGACAGTAGGTTTGATTGTCACACGTTCCAGTGGGATGGCCCGGAGAGTGTTGTTTTGGCTAAAAGTGGTAGGTGATTTCCCGTATTAAATGGAGGGTCATGTACTGTGTGGAGCAGATGTCCGTATAGTTGTTCATGGCGGGACGGTGGTTCCCTCCTTCTACGCACATATGATTCAAAGCCACCCTATCACCATGATCACGTGGATCTATAACCGGTAGTTCGCAGTATTTAGATATAATCCGTTTACATTGATAATACATCCATATGGTGATTCCCAACAATATTTTCCTATGAGATTATACTAATATCGTTACATAATAATGTAATTTCTAAGATGTTATAAAACCATAGTATAAATCATGTACAAACTCTGGTTCTTCAGCTACTCTTGCAATTGAATTCTGTTCAGAGGACGTTGATAGTCTCTATCTGAAATCAAAATGAAATATTGTATTGCTGTGATACTTGTTGTTTTCGGCGCTTGCAATGCCATTGAGACGGTGTCGGAACTGAATGTTGAATTTTACGTAGGAAGATGGTATCAGGTAAGCAACTGGAGAAAGTACAAAAATCGGTTTCTAATTATGTTATTGAAAATATTCGATCCGATTCTACGATGTTTTTAACATCCAATGATCCACTATGATATGGATAAACTGAGAGTTCTAAAAATGGCACGTGTGCATTTTGATGGCGCATCGTATAATAAAGACGAAATACTGTAGATTAAAACTGTGCTTCCAGTAAATCCACATTTTACACACAGTATAGTAGTAAGGTTACTGACTTTCATCATGTTTGTGATGATAACGTATCGTTGGCAATCTATTATGAACCACGCGTAAAGCTTGTTCACTTCTGAAATACAGACACTTGTCAGAGGTCAAAACGCCATTTTGGGGTAGAAGTTTCCAATAAATTAGTAGATCCGCTCAGAATTTAAAATGGCTCATCACGTGTTTCCATTTTTCCTCAGGATAAAATCCGTCAGGGGGCGGTCGACAACTTGTTCGTGCGACACCGATAGTATAGTTATTGTCTGACATATAAATGCTTGTTTAGAATGTATACCATTGGCTTTTAAAAGCATGCCTCTTATCCATTATAAGGACATACGAAACGAATATTTAAGCACACAATTATTTCGTCCATCATGTGAAATATGGATGAGCAATACACTGCATGGATCACATTGTTTTATTACAGAAACAAATACAACACATTCCATACAATAATATTATCTAAATTTATTAATATCGTTAATTATAACCAATGATCTAGGCACTAGGAACTCTATTTTTATTTTTATTTCTCAGATGCATTAATCGAATACGGTATATCTAACAAAATTTATTAACTGATTTGAATATCTCCAGACTTTAGAAAACCAGTGGACAAAAATTACTAACCGTGAGAGAAATAACGTATGCATAACCGCAACATGTAAGTATTTGTAAAATCACATATTAAACATACCACACAACCCCTTGCGTGTTTACATCATCATCGATCAAATGGCATTGCTGCTGGTGCGCATGTTGAAACGATTACAACAGCGCACAATGAAATTGTGTGCAAGAAATTGTTAAAAAATCTCGTGCGGTGCGAGATTGTTTTTGTAGATGACGTTTCCTTCAACCGCGAAGCTACCGGTTAGTTGGTTAGACTAAAATATTGGTTTAGCATCCTGGTCTTCTTCAGAGATATTATCCTCAACAATAAACTTCTATATAAGTCAGTCTTTGCTTTCTTTGAAGATCGCCTTGTAAATAGCACTTGGCAACCTAGTCTTTTCATATTATATATTCCGTTCTTGAGATAATTAACTGATCATAGATGTGGGCTCAGTCAGTCAGTCTCATATAGACTGATTTGTAATTTTTAAAGAGACTGGGTTCTATTTAAACGCCCACAAAATTATCACCATTATGAACATTACGGTATGAGTTATATACGATGAGATATTTCTTACATAGACTTGCTTATATGCACTAATGCATTCGTTCCAACGACGATTTCTTGAGTAACGTAACACCAGCATGCCCCATAGTCTTAATCACCCTCTCTTCTACTTTAGATAATAGGATAAACGAAACATATGTGGATGTTCTCAACGCTGGCAGGGACTTTGAGCCGAGAGGACCACCTGTCAACATCACTGGTTACGCATTTGTGCCTGATGTGAATGAACCTGGTGCATTGAAAGTAGCATTAGATGGTGTACCCGTGGTTGGGGATTGTAAGTATTTAGTATTTCATTACTAATGCTTTGTAATCGAATTTATCGAAATTGAGTTAATTTTTCTAGCTTATTCCTTTCTTTTTTAAATTATAGCTTCGAATCATCCATATTAAAGCAAAATTGGTATATTGAAACCCATTTTTTTAAATCAATATATTTAGCGCTTATTTCTTTCTAAAGTGTACTTTATTACATACAATTTTTCTACAAAATACTAAACATTTATGAACAAATAGGCACCATTGATTATAGGCTGGTTTTCCATTGAACAATTTCGATTTTTCATGTAAAAACATATATTATATCATTTTTAAACTAACCAAGTCTAGTGTTAATATTTGATTTTTTTCTCGATGACTGTAACCCAAAATGTTATGTTTTAAAAAATAGAACAACAAATAATATGCCCGTATAATAATGCCCATATGCATCAGATGACAGACTGAAAAATTATTAACTAAACTTCGTCGGCCAGAAGTGATACATTTTCCATGCCAACTGCATATAGGCCTATAATTAAGATACATTATTGAATTATATCACCAATTTGTATTTGGTCATATAATTTATTTAATATAATATTTGTGTAATTTTAGTATAAATCTATAATGAACTTGTGATATTATTTTCATTACAGATTGGGTGACGAGTCTTGGGCCATTGCGTAACAATCAGTACCAATACTCTATTGTAACGGACGGCAATGACGCTCGCGCCCTCTATGTTCTGGTGCGAAATGTGGATGAATTCTACCGTTTGTACTTCCAACAGGTGTCGCAGTATTTGACGGAAGAAGGTTTCGTTGGACCATTGAAATCCCCCACCAAAGTTTTACATAAAGATAATTGTATATACCCACCTGGCTTTCCATGAACCACTATTAACTACTAAGCCTCCACTGGACACTTTAGCTGCACAAACTTTAACTAAACGTACATTTTTTTTAAGTTTCACGATACATTCGATTCCTCCTCATGTGTTCGGCCCCTTCAGTTTGGAACTATGGAAAGTGAATGAAATATGGTTCACCATTACAGTTACTACCGTTTGAACTTTAAAGTAATCAATCAATAAGAGATACGTAGAATTGACCACGACAAATTTAGAAAGGATTACACGATTTTCATTGAAATGTTGAATGATTTTCGTAATATACGACCTACCTTGCATGTTATGTTCTTACAGTTGAAACGGGAAGGGGAAGTGTTTGGTAAAGGTGTTTGGTACAAATTAACTGACGTATATACATTATGTTTCGATTTTGAGGACGAATAAAAGTTTAGAATAGAAGTAATTGTTGAAAGTCTTTGATTGGTACAAATACGCTATTTTGGGTGTTCTGTTTTCATATGTATCGCGGACACAGCACTTGACTTACAAATGTTTTGGGTGCTGTGCTTTGTTGTTTGCGCTATAGCATGTATAGTTTAAAACTAGGGGGGTTGGGGTACCGCGCCATTTTGCGATATTTTGCGAAAACGATCGTGGTAATCACGTGATACGTATCGTTGAAAAAAAAATTTATACTGTTTTAACAAAATGCACTGTGGGATTGTGTTACCAGCCTTAAATCAAAGAGGTCGCAAACTTGCTTACAATTGTATATTATTAGCCTGAATGTATAAATCAAAGTGTGCAAAGGAGAAATTGCTGGGCACACTGGTAAAATGGTTTTACAACAGGTTTTGCTATCATTATCAAACTGAACTCAAGTTAAATCACTTATTTATCGAGCAATAATAATTTACGCATTTTAATTGTTTATTTAGATACAAAGTTAAATAAATCAAGAGTTAAATGATAGATAAATAAAAAACAAACAAACTATAAACGCATGGGCGGCCTTTATAATTCATAAAAATTGACATAACAATGATGTTACATTAATCCACCATCAAGTTTAAAAAATAGAAAGATAAAAGGAAAACAAGGATTATTCGGGAATCGAACCCGTGATTGCCGATTACCAACCAAACGCATGCACGCCACAGAGATCGACGATGATAGTTTTATTAATTATCCATATCCATTTATTCATAACGAACGGATTTTTATTGTGCCATTTTTGCCACATTTGTGTGTTTCTCTCGCACAAAATGTGTTTGTAATGTTATTATACTCCTTATTTTTAAAAGAACGGTAAAAAACGTTAATATTTTCGAACACAAAAAACGGCGTCATTTATACGGTCCACAATCATTGGTAGCGGTATGGTGTAGAAGCACGGATACTATTAATTTTGGGATAGGAAAGTCGTATACTAACGTACGTAACGAAAACGGTCCTTTTGAATATTTGAATAAATTATGATAATCGTCTGGAATGCGTCGGTGACCGGCGTGTTAGTCAGCATAGAATTGGTGGCGCTGTACACGCGGTAGATTTACACACAGCTTGCTGTCAAAAAATGATACTGACACATGGAGTTGGTTATCCAACTCCAGCGGTTTTTGGATGAAATAATTTAGTTCCAACGTGTGATGAATTTTATGGGGTCATATAATCAAAATCCCGGGCAAAATCCATTGTTACATTGAAAGTAATGGAAATTCAAAATTAACGACCGTTCGTGTCTACCATCGTCTGCTACAATCACGCCTTATCAGTATAGCGCCATCAATTATATGCTGACTAAACTCAAATTTAAAGGTGGACCCGATCGGCAAGCTGAGAGGCACACCCCTGGTAGAAGTCCCAAGTATGCAAATGAGCTCACTGAATACAATGTCATGCTCTACCACATCTACCCAGTACTCAACAACGGAACAAATGTCATTATCCTCATTTGCATACTTGGGATTTATACACCATACCCTTACCCAATACGATGTGTCGTGACGGATGACGTGCCGTGTTGCATTATTCATGTTACAATCTGTTATACACAGCGAACATGCACCGGGGTCATGGGTTAATGCGCTGTGTATAAATTCTACATTCCTGGCAGACATTCTGTTCAAAGGCACAAAAGTGGACTTGTTTAAAGCATTTTTTAGCAATTCTGAGGTGTGCAGTTCGATTTTCTTTCTCGAATTGGTTAGAAAACCATCCATTTTAGAACATCTGAAATTTAAAATGAACTGCACACCTAGGAAAGTATGATGCCGAGGGCATATATTTTGCACGTAAATCCAATACAAGAGTTCTGAAAATCGACAGAAATATGACGTCATAACCATTGCTTCGGGACAAAATGGTGCGGTACCCCACCCCCTAGTTTAAAACAGAGAACTGAAATAATTACAATGTCGCCCTCTAGAGTTTCTTTTGGGTGAAATTATCTACATGTACTCGGTATTGTACGAAGCGGACCTGAGACTAGTATACCACAGGAGATAGGAGGCAGCTCACACAGTCTATTGTTACTCGCTATCGATCGTTTTCTTGGTCTACCCCGGCTACAGCAGTTCTCAACGCTAGCGGCGCTGTCGGCATACAGACTGTGATAGATTTCAAAAATGATTACGCATTTAAATTGCTAGAATTATGGTATTTCAGAACAAGTATGCTAATTAAAACCTACTAGTGCCATACTTCCATGCATAAACAATGTATGATGATATTCAAAGTTCATGGTTTGTGTTTACAATTTAGAATTAATGTGAATTAAAACACGGATATTTGTATGCATGCACATCATTGATGTATTGCACATATAGTTTATCAGCGCAACTAGATCTGAATATTTGTTTTTCAATTCATATTAAATCTAAACACAAACCATGAACTTTGAATACCATTGATACATTGTTTATGTGTTGAAGTATGGCACTACTAGGTTTTAATTGGCATACTTATTCTGAAATCCCATAATTCTAGCAATATAAATGCGTAATAATTTTAGAAATCTATCAAGTCTGTATGTCGGTAACCTTTTCATACTACAGTATGTTCAGGTTGTTTAGAAGATCGTAACACACGTGTGGATAACACTAAATTTGAACTAGTGCTGTAACTCACATAATGAGTTTGTGCTACAAATTAAACTGAATGATGATAATCGATTGGCCATCCGTATTAGTCCGGGTTAGATCTGGATCGCTGCACATAACAGGAATGAATAGTGCTACTTATCTCGCTAACCCTAACCCTAACCCTAACCCTAACCCTAACCCTAACCCTAACCCTAACCCTAACCCTAACCCTAACCCTAACTCTAACCCTAACCCTAATCTATATGGTATACTAGTCTCAGACGCGGACAACCAGTTGTGAATGTTATATTGTTCAAGGTTATGGGTTATTTATATAACCAACACTGATGAGATCTCTCAGTAAAGCTAAGATAAGAGCTAGCCTAAAGTAAACTATTTACTGTACGGATACGTTGTTAGAATATCACCAGATTGTCCTTATTTTGTAACCACCTACAGTACATCAGGAACACTGCCAGGCTTTAGGTGTATAGGCCTATACCTGTACTTTTAAAGGGACACTGAGAGATTGCCGGGAAAAATGAAATTTGGAAAAAGTAAATTGTTTCAATAGAGAATTATGGTACGTAGGAACCCTAGAGTGTAATAATTTATGGGTAAAACGAGGTTTGAACGATGGCGCTAGCTAGCCCGGGCGCTAGATAGAAATTCAGTTGAAGCAATTTTTGTGGCGAGTGGTACTGATCATTTCGATCTACAACATCGAAATGACCAAATCGTGACATTTTATAGGATAGACGGCGAATTAAGTTAACGGTTTAAGATGGTACTTAGAAAATGCATTAGAATTACATAGGTGCATCCAAATATCCTCTATCGCCGGATAATTGGGTAGTTGTCACTCCCGCGGGTCAAAACTTGTCATTTCAAGTCCACCATTTTAATTTGATGTTTTCCTAGAAATGCATTTTTTTCGGTCAAATTACATTTATAACCATAAAACTAAAATATCTTCAGTTTCAGTTTCAGTTTCAGTTTATTTTCACCATATATAATACATCATCAAGTAAATTATTAGAAAAACAAAGGTGGGGAAAACCAAAAGGAGCACAGCTCGAAGTATATTGGTCACCCTGATAATTTCATGATAAATAAATATGATAGTGTCTTAAAAGTACTACAAAGAAGACGACTACAAACAAGAGACAGGACAGGAATGTGTAAACAAGACCGGACAGGACATGTGCAACTAAATACTAAAGTGTAGGCAGTAATGATGACATCAGCTATAACATAATAATCTCATGTGGTACAATTTCTCATGTGGTAAACTATAAACATTATTAATTGATTATTTGTAATATGAAAGAAGATATAACTTAAACTTTCTTTTAAACACAAAGGTGATTTGGCATTTTTAATCTCGCTATTCACTGAATTCCATAGCAGAGGGCCTTGTCTTCTAATCGTATGTCTAGCTAAATCATAGTTAAAATTAAAGGGACGATATAATGAAGAAATACGTGTTGGGTAGCTATGAATTGATTTATTTGTAATGAAATAATCGGCAAAGGTATCGGGAAGATTGTTGAATGCGTGATTATACATAAATAAACAAAGAGTCAGCTTGTGAATATCATGAATTGTCAGGGTATTAAACGTCTTGAATAAGGGCGGGGTATGCTCAAGGTACTTGGCAGCCAAGGAAATGATCTGTGCATATAGGAGGGACTAGTACAACCAGGAGGTTGGAATGGCACTCTACTGCGGATGTGGAAGGACCTGGCCCTCCACCACATCTATATTGGGTCTTGTTAGCCAACATGAGAGTTCAAAATAAATTAATGAAGACGGTATCGGATGGTGGGTCCCGCAGGCTTGAAGATACGACAAATGTTACTGGGGAAGAGAGAGATGCTACTCATAGTACTCCTGGCTGTGATGACGGGGCACGACCAAACCCATTTTTTGGAAGTCATGCTCTTGATGGTCCCAGAGAGGAAAAGAGCAGCAACCCTCTAAGGAAATTGACCAACATAGCGACGTGGAATGTGCGCAGTATGTCAGCTGGAAAGCTGGAAATTGTTGAGCGAGAAATGACAAGATGTGACATAAAAGTTCTAGGAGTGGCAGAGCTGTGGTGGCATGGACAAGGGCGGTTTACTACGGACAATGGAAACACCTGCCTGTATTCCGGTAAAGACAGTGGGAGGAAAAGGATGGGAGTTGGTTTCATCATTGAAAAGAGAACAGCAAAATCTATTCTTGGCTACAATCCTGTGAACGAACGAGTTATCACACTCCGTCTGAAAGGGAAGCCTATGAATGTGACTCTTGTACAAGTGTATGCACCGACATCAGACGCATCGGACGAGGTGATAGAAGAGTTTTATGAAGTGGTACAAGAAGTGCTGGATAACATCCCGAAGAAAGATGTGACTATACTCATGGGGACTGGAATGCTAAGCTGGGAAAATCATTAACGAAAACAGCCAACATTGGTACATATGGACTTGGAATTAGAAATGAGAGAGGTGATAGATTGGAAGAGTTTTGTATGACAAACAACTTAATTGTAGGGAACACTATCTTTCAACATCATCCTCGTAGGTTGTGGACATGGAAGAGCCCTGGTGATGGTGTGAGAAATCAGATTGACTATATCATGATTGGTAGAAGATGGAGGTCATCACTACAGAATGTGAAGACACGACCAGGTGCCGACTGTGGAAGTGACCACCAACTACTGGCAGCCAAATTCAGATTGAAGTTGAAAGCCAAAAGATCAAGTGCGCCACCAAGCAGATACGATGTTGATGACATCCCGTCACAATTTACTCTGGAAGTGAGGAACAGATTTTCGAAACTCTCACAGTCAGAAGAAGAGGAAAAAACACCAAATGAGCTTTGGGAGAGCATGAAGGAAATTGTCCAGTCTGAAGCCAAAAAGCACATCCCAAAAAAACAGAGGAAGAAACAAGTTTGGATCTCACAGAGCACATTAGATCTTGCTGATGAGAGGAAAAAGGCCAAAGTAAAAGGTAAAAAAGAGGAGTGGTCTCGTCTAAACAAGGAAGTTGCCAGGAGTGCTAGAGAGGACAAGAAAGCTTTTGTTGAAAAGAAGTGTGGTGACCTCGAGTCCAGTGCAGGTGACTCAAAGAAGATGTTCAAAATAATCAAAGATGTAACCGGAAAATGGACCCCGAGAACTGATGTTATCAATGATGAGAATGGAAACACCATGACAGAGACAGAGGATATAACGCGCAGGTGGGTGGAATATAGCACCATGCTGTACAACGCAAAGGACCCTCAACACACATACAGTCATGGATCAGCAGAAGATGAGCCTCCACCATTGAGATCAGAAGTACAGAAAGCATTACATCAGATGAAAAATGGAAAGTCACCAAGAACAGATGGCATACCTGCAGAAATGTGGAAGGCCACAGGTGAAGAAGGTGTTGATCTCCTGTGGCGTCTCTGTATTTCTATCTGGAAGGAGAAAGAATGGCCGAAAGACTGGTGTAGAGCTGTCTTCATTCCTCTACCAAAAAAAGGCAATTTGAAGGAATGCTCCAATCATCGCACCATCAGCCTCATTTCACATGCCAGTAAGGTGCTGCTCCGGATCATCATAAATAGAATGAAATTAAAGCTAGATCAGGAGATTTCTATTATGCAGGCTGGTTTCAGAGAGGGGAGAGGAACTAGGGACCAAACTGTCAACATCAGGAACATCATGGAGAAGTGCCAAATACACCGACTCCCCCTGTACATGGTCTTCATAGACTACTCCAAGGCCTTCGACTGTGTCAGCCACAATGAAATGTGGGAGACCATGAAGAAAATGGGTTTCCCAAAACACCTCATCGACTTGACCTGTAGGCTGTATGAAGACCAAGAATCTGCAGAGAGAACATCAAGTGGTGATACAGAATGGTTTGGCATAGGAAGAGGATTACGGCAAGGGTGCATATTGTCACCAAGCTTCTTCAATGTGTATTCTGAAGATATTATGAGAGAAGCATTGGAGAGCTTTAAAGGTGGTGTGAAATTCGGAGGAATTAAAATTACCAACTTAAGATATGCTGATGATACCACACTCATATGCAGCAGCCGAAAAGAACTCATGGACCTTCTACAAAGGGTAAAAGAAGCAAGTGAGAAGAAAGGTCTTCTGCTGAACACTAAAAAGACAAAAATAATGGTAATGGACAAAGAGGACACAGGGGCTGACTTCTCACTAGATAAACAGAAGATAGATGTTGTACAACAGTTTGAGTACCTAGGATCTACACCAAGAGTGACAGTTCAACGGAGATCAAACGTAGACTGGCAATAGCTCGCAAGACATTACAAGATATGTCAACTATCTGGAAGAGCAAAGGGCTATCAATGAATCTCAAGGTACGCTTCCTGAAAGCAACCATCTTCTCCATCGCCACATATGGAAGTGAGTCATGGGCAATGACAAAGAATGACAGGAAACGACTTGATGCATTTGAGATGTGGTGCTATAGGCGACTCCTACGAGTTTCATGGAGGGAGAAGAGAAGCAATCACTGGGTATTGGAAAAGGTTAGAACAAAGCTCACACTAAGGAGGGACATCAACATCAGAAAGCTGCGCTACTTTTGTCAGGACATCGTCAGAACATAGACTTGCAGCAAGTCCGTAGTACACAAACAATGACGGTATGGTGCAAAGTGAGAGAATAAATTCAAATACCTAAAATGAATAATGAAACGGGAAGTATCATATATTTCATGCTTGTAAAACAGTCCAGCACGTACGTGTTATCAAATAACTTTCAAAACCGCACCATTTTTTGGGAATTTTTTCCAACAATTTCGTTTAAACTTCAATTATTAAGTCAAATACCTAAAGCAGACGACACCAACAGCGCCACCAACATTGGGACACTCACCAGTGACGTCACTGGTTCAACAAAGGTAGCTTCAGATCGGCAAGTTGAGTGGCACACCCCTGCTACTATGACTGAGGCCACCGGAGAGTCGCCGATCCATTACGGTGCGCTACCGGTGCTCTACCGACACTTAACGAAGCCATACCGGAGTACTGCCGTTGTATTGCCGTTGTACCTCGCGTAAAGTATGCGAGGTCAACATCACCCCCCCCCCCAAAAAAAAAACCCACCCCGGTGCAACGAACATCCGTGGTGCGCAATACGTAACCTCGACCACACGGTTCGGATTGGTTAGCGGCATTTTGTGAGTTATCAAGCATGCGCAGTAAGCTGATCGAAGTGCGCCCGCGTATGTCGGACTGTGGCCAGGAGAATGTGGCCAGGAGAATATGTGCCGTAGTTCCATAATCGTTTCAGTAATCATGATGCTCTAGACATCATTTAAAATCATACTTAGATTAAAATCAAATATTTAAGGCCAAGACCCAAAGTTTGGCAAACAGATTCTTCGTATTCCTTGCGTTGAAGTCACCATTTTTAACAGACCGAAGACGTAGCATTAAAAATGGAGAAAATTACAAACTGTTATGGGGACTCAAATCCGCAGACTTTCGATCACCTGTCGAGCGCTCTAACTACTGAACTATAACAGTGTCATGGTTGTGATATCGAGTTATTAACCCATAAAGTGTTAAGTGGGTATATACCGTACTATAGTCTATTTGGCCATATCACGAGACAGTGACGTAGCTGCGTATTCTATTAATTGCAGCTCATAACTCGCGCGCCTACTCGATGCGCTGGCGTATACACACGAGCGTTGAAAGACGGAAGATACACACGCGTGCGTAAAAGCTGGGCCTGTTTAGTTACATCACTGTCCAGAGGAAGCCAATTAATGTATATGTATATTGAATATCTCCAGACTTTAGAAAACCAGTGGACAATATTTACTAATCGAGAGAGGTATAACGTATGCATAACCGCAACATGTAAGTGACAAGCATTTTAAATTTACATATTAAACACATAGCCAACGTATTGTTACGTCATCATCTTTAAGTTGCGTTGTTACTGGTGCGCATGTTTTCTGTCATTTCCTGTCTTACATTCCTGAGCAATAAATGACCAGTTTCTGAACTAACATTTTAGTGACAAAAATTATTCAAATAGAAAGCCATATCCTTCTGTAAGCGATGAATATTTTGTTTAAAGTTCGACTTTTTAAACCCTTTATTCTCTCTGTCCATCATTTTAGATAATAGGATCAACGAATCATATGTAGATGTTCTTAATGCTGGCAGGGTGTACCTGTAGTAGGGGATCGTAAGTAAAAACGTATTACAAACGTATCAATTCTTTGCAAGGACATCAATTAAGAGGCAAGCTTTCTGCTTCTTTTGTGATAGAGGCAATCTCTTAAAAATCGACATGTACTTGTAAAAGGTGTTTAGTATAAGGTATTGAAGTTTACATGTTTACAGATATTGTTCGTTTTATGCAGGCAACTTTATTTTGAGTCATTTAAAAGAAGTGACACATTTCTGCTGCAGCTCAGTGTAATTGCAGTTAATGTTGGCGAATTTAATTCGTGTATTGATGGTATGAATTGCAAGAATTGATACTTGGTATGAGCAATTATTTCCTATAATAGCGCCTTGTAAATTGGGATGTTATGTGCAAACCAAATAGACTTAGAAGTTTGCCCATGTCCGTTGCTTGCTATGTTAATACTTCAAATTAGACAGACGGTTTGAAATTGGAAAATCAACTTCAGATTTGATGATCAACCGAAAACGCTTATCTGTAAAAATCTCAAAATCTGTACTGATACATCAGATACCATACTAAAAAAACCAGTATTTACCTTGTCCGCCAGAAATCGTTTATATTTCTTTTGACGATGCATACCCCAAGTCGTACAATTACTTTGACTATTATTAAATGTATTGAATTTCTGTTACTACTCATTTATCAATTCGTGTAATGTTGATGTTTAAATGAAAGATTAAGTGACTAAACTTGAGCCTCTACATAATAACCAATACCAGTATTTAGATGGGGGGGGGGGGGGGGGGGGGGGGGGGGGGGGGGGGGAGGGATACCGCGCCATTTTGTCCCGAAGCAATGGTCATGACGTCCTATTTTGGTCGATTTTCTGAACTTTTGTATTGGATTTACGTGCAAAATATATGCCCTTGGCATCATACTTTCCCAGGTGTATGGGTTCACTTTAAATTTTAGATGTTCTAAAATGGATGGATTTCTAACCAATTTGATAAAGAAACACGATCCACACACCTCAGAATTGCAAAAAAATGCTTAAAACAAGTCAATTTTTTGTGCCTTTGAACAGAGTGTCTGTCGGGAATGTAGAAATACACAGTGCATTAACCCATGACCCCGGTGCATGTTCGCTGTGTATAACAGATCGTAACATGAATAATGCAACACGTCACGTCACGACACACGTTCAGTCATGGAGATTAGCTTCATGGTTCAGTCGCACACTGATTTTGGACCACATAAATGACGCCATTTTTTGTGTTCGATAATGTCAACGTTTTTTTCCCGTTCTTTCAAAAATAAGGAGTATAATCACATTACAAACACATTTTATGTGAGAGAAACACACAAATTTGGCAAAAATGGCTCAACAAAAATCCGTTCGTTATAAATAAATGGATATGGCTAAATAATAAAACTATCACAATTATACTCATCGATCTATATATGAAGAGCTTTGTTGCAAAAGGGCTATGGTGCATTTTTTCAAAAAATGAGTTTGATATAGAAATGTATAGGGAAAAATCATATGTTTCAAGGAAACAAAGTCATTTTTTTCAAAAATACCTACATCTCATTGTAAACAGCCATTGAAATTGTTGTTTTGATGCAAAAGGGCCTGTATCCAGAATTAAATTAAATTAAATTTCAATATCAAACTTATTTATTTTAAATGATTAAAATAAATGATTTTTTGTGTGTGGTATTTTTTCTTTATGTACAAACAGATGGAGTTTTGTTGCAAAAGGGCCTACATCCAAATTTTCAAAAAATGTAAACATGATTTAAAAAAAAATTAAAACTAGCACATTTAAAATTTATTTCAATTTCAATTAGTATGTAGTGTACCTCTTTCATAATCCATTCAGTTTTTCAATTGCTCAACTTGAATATTTAGAAACAGTTTTTGGACTTTTTCTCAATAAGAGCCAAAGTGGATGTAGGCCCTTTTGCAAAATACCTCTTCATATGTGGCGTGCATACGAGGGTCGTTCAATAAATAATGAAAGTGATCATGGTATGGGATGCATGAGTGATCCTATTGAGGGATAATGTGAGCAATACAAAGTATGAACCTTTGTCTTTCAAACAATACACTTTTTGATTGTTATACCTTTGGTTATGTAATGTCATTAACATAAACACAATAGGTTTCAGACACTGACTGAAATCTGTCAATTATTTGGCTGGATATGTAATATGTTGAAAATGAGGTTGATTGATACATTTGCGTATATCTCGGCAATGCAAGCATAAAAACAGATAACACTTGGCACATAGTTAGAACACACACTTATCTCTACTTGACACTCTTTTCTAGATCTGAATTCCTTAAAACAAACAAGAAGGGACCATCTCAAATGCGCTTTTATTTAGCAAAATCCGCAATAATATACCTTAGAAAACAACAAAGGATAAAGAACAATGGAGGGATTATAATTTAGTAAATTGTTGTGGGATGTAAAGCAATAATAGTGGGGATTTCAAGAGGAGCTGTTCATAAAATGTCCTCAAACCATTGAAATTATGTGACGATTATTTTAACAATACATATCTAGTAGCTCTAAAGATAGCAGTAATGAAATAGGTGGTGGTAGCCATCTTTGATTGATACATACATGTATATCTACATTTTGACTATCACAATATTTAAACACATTGATTTAAGCATTTTTCATTATTTCTGATTAGAATTTGAAGGCACAGTAAGCTTTTATCTGGTAAATTTCATGATTTTAGCCATTTGTGGCCCTGTTCAAAATTATCTGCCGTCTGCGCATGCGCATATTTTCTGCAGGTTCCATGCGAATAAGTTCAGATAATTAGTTACCTATCATATGGAATCTCCCAAACTGGTTAATTGCTTGGATTTTTCCTAAATTGTTTGATTTTCCGAAATATTAGTGATTCATGACTGGGCATTTTTCAATGAAAATTGGCTATTTGAAATACTGATATTTGTATACATGTTATTTGATTGCCTCTCCTTACTTTTTCCTCTTATACTACAATTATCAAATTACACAGGGATTAAAGTTATTGTATTTTTTATCATACTTACGCGAAAAAAAATGGGATTTACCTGCTTCTGGTATCATGTTATGCAATCTTTTTACCACATGTTTTATTCAAACAATTCAAATTTCCCGCCAAATAATTGATTTAGCAGTGTTCCAAGTGTACTTACTTTGAGACAATGCTATGACGTCATAGTTCACACTTATAAATCCAAACCTGTATTGTTTGAAAGATTCAGGTTCATACCTTATATTGATTACATTATCCCCTAATAGAATCACTCATGCATCCCCTACCATGATCACTTTCATTAATTATTGAACGACCCTCGTACGTTGGCCATGTCGTTGGCAATCGGCAATCACGGGTTCGATTCCCGTAGATTGCTTGTTATCCTTTTATTTTTGTATCTTTTAAACTTGATGGTGGATTAATGTCACATTATTGATATGTCAATTTTTATGAATTATAAAGGCCGCCTATGCGTTTATAGTTTTCTTTTATTTATTTTTCTATCATTTAACTCTTGATTTATTTAACTTTGTATCTAAACAATTAAAATGCGTAAACATTTATATTATTTCTCGATAAATAAGTGATTTAAATTGAGTGTAGTTTGATAATGATAGCAAAACTTGTTGTAAAATCATTTTACCAGTGTGCCCAACAATTTCTCCTTTGCACACTTTGTTTATACATTCAGAGATGTCACTTTTAGCTTGTTATAGCTAGGCTAATATACAATTGTAAGTAAGTTTGCGACCTCTTTGATTTTAGGCTGGTAACACAATCCCATAGTGCAATTTCCTTAAAACAGAGTAATTTATTTTTTCAACTGTACGTATCACGTGATAACCACGATCGTTTTCGCAAAATATCACAAAATGGCGCGGTACACCCCCACCCCCTAACCAGTATTCTATTGTAACGACCAGCAACGCTCGCGCCCTCTTCGTGCTGGCTCGAAAAGTGGAAGAATTCTTCCGATTATACCACCAGGAGGCGTCCTTATATTTGACGGAAGAAGCAGACGACGAAGCAGACGAAGCAGACGACGCTGACGACGCCGAAAAAGTCGACATATCTCAAAAAAACTACTCCGCCCACTTCCTTTGTAAATTGTTGTCTATAAGGATGTATGTCAATAAAAACCAACGGGCGAAAAGTCAATACACCTAATGACCCAGCTCATGGTGCAGTGAATCATCTGGCATGATTCGAGATACAACAGGCAATATTTTCATCGTAAACTAAATTGATTCCACACTTTTTTAACGCCTATCACATTTTGATGACTAGTGAGTGTAAAAACTGAGAAAACCCCCCAAAATAGTTGACACGGACCGGGAAAGACCTGCTGCGAAAGACATTCACTGGGTAGGCGTGTTGTTAGTCTTAGTGCTTTTGGGATGGGTTGAGGTTAACACTTTCCACGCGGCAGATTTTTCAGAAACATTTCCCAATTTTCAAAGTATACCTCAAGGATAACAGAACCAAGACTAGGCATGTTTGTACTTCTTTCATTGCATTTCTCATAGTGATTCTAAATAGGATATTGAAAGTCAATACAATATGGTTTTTTTAAACATTTTGTGAACTTTTGGAATGTCGTCTGCAGACGGCTGCCGCGTGGAAAATGTTAAGGAAGTGAGTTACGTGTATGGGGTGGGTGGGGGTGGGCGGGGTGATGACGGGTGTTCCGGTGGGGATAGAGTTTTTAGGATCAAGATGGGTGTAATAAGACATGAAATATAATTAGATTCCAGTCAATTTGAAATTCAGCAAAGTAGGACTAATTGGAGAATAATAATTATATATATATAATTTGTCTTTTTTTACATAGAAATAATAGGCATATACGACGGGAATTAAACAAATTATAATAAATATTTTAAATAGATTCGCCGTCGTTGTCGTTGTCTTTTTTTCTTCTTTTTTAAGAAAATAATTGCATATAGGCTGCCCCAAAAAAGTTACTTTGAAAAAAGAAAATTTGTAATTAATTATTTTCTTTTCGAGATATCGACGATTACGTAATTTTTTTCCATAGAGCTGTGTATAAAAGCTCACCCCACTGTCTTTTAATGCAAAGTTTATCATGTTTATTAATCGCCTGGCGGAAATACGAGGGTTTAACTTTCGCTAGTAGGAACAAAATTCGGAGAAAAACGGGTTTTTTTAAATATCAAAAATATAATTTTAAACAAATTACGTTTTAATGAGAAAAAAAGATTTGAATACAAGTTTTGCCTACTTCCGCCTCTCCAACCCCCCCCCCCCCCCCCTCTGAACGGCGTGAAGTCTAACATGATTTAAATAGTATTTAAAAAGACATTTTTGATTCTAACACACGTAGAGTTGACACTAATAATCTACTATTTAAGGTTGAATTAAGTTCTGCATACTTCCGCAACCCCCCCCCCCCTTCTCCGTACGGCACGGGGTCTAAAATGCTCTAAAATGTCACTTAGGGAGCACATCAAAACTCGACCACCCGGCAACCGCCGGTTCCGTGCAGTTCCGTGATGTTGCAGCTGGTTTTCTATTGTTCTAAACAATGATATGCGGTCCAACCGGGCGGAACCGCCGGTTGCCGCGCGGTCGAGTTTTGATTTGCTCCCTTAAGATACATCTCCAGTTCTAAGACACACGTGGAATTGACACTAATGATCTTTACCAACTATCTAAGGTTGAATTAAGTTCTGCATACTTCCACTCCCCCCCCCTTCTCCGTACGGCACGGGGTCTAAAATGCTCTAAAATGTAATACAAATTCATCTCCGATTCTAAGACATGTCCCCCGGACTAATGACTGTATCTACCCACCGGCATAAGCATCTACTGCAAAATTTCGAAAAGACCCTATATTAAGGGTACACAAACTATAAATATATCTTCTCTAATATGCTTTTGTTGTTTATGCGCTGTATTTAAAAACAGAGCATCCAAAATAGCAGACGACGGTGGACACGAACGGCCGTTAATTTTGAATTTCCGTTGGTTTCAATGTAACGATGGATTTTGATTATATGACCCCATAAAATTCATCACACGTTGGAACTAAATTATTTCATCCTAAAACCACTGTGGGTGGCTAACCATCCGCAGTGTCAGTATCATTTTTTGAATTTAAACCTTGTTAAGCATTCGTCCCATTCACTTGATCACGTAACCTCGTTCGCATATTTTAACCTGACTATTCGTGAAAACGCCCGTGTCCAGCGTCGTCTGCAAAATAGTTAAAACACTATATCGCCCTCTAGGGTTTTGTTGGTGAAATTATGCGCTTGCTCAAAGGACCTTGATGAATGTTTGTAACTAAAATAAATACATACAACTAACACAGAGCTGTATGGAGACCTCCCTAAAATCACCCTAAAGATCAGGGAGAGAAGGACACGATTCTCAGGCCACTGCTCTAGGAGTCAAGAATGTGTGTCAAAGCTGGTTCACTGTATACCAAAGCATGGGAGAAGAAAACCTGGAAGACCTGCCCTAACTTACATGATGTGCTAAAACAGGACACTGGTTTGGATGTCGGAGACTTAAAGACAGCAATGCAGGACAGGAAAGGGTGGAGAGCCATTGTAGATCGAGAACACAGCTCGAATTACGCTAAGCTAAAACAAATTCACATGATTCTGCCAGGAGCATATCAATAAAGATTGGTATATAACTGTATTTGTATTCGGTGGCATTCAGAGTATATGAAACAATCTATAAAAGGTCTAAAAACTCATGAAAATAAGGGGACTAAGATTCATAAGGCTACTTGATTACAAACATATTAGACCTAAACCAGAGAACCATAACAAGGTGTATGTTTAATAGATCCCATATTGCTTGGTATTCAATGATAACATTATCCATGTTATCTGCTTACTCAAAAATCCTCCACGGGCAGCCGTTATTGTATGGCTGTACGCTGTATTCATTCAAATTCATAGATTGTCCCGGCCAATTTAAAATAAAAATTATGTATGCAGCTTGAATTTTCTTCAGTGGCAATTCTGTTAAGGTTGTTCCTATGGCTACTTTTTATTTGATATTTTAATAGAGCTTGCTGAGCTCCACAATAATCTGAAATTTGAGATTGATCGGAGGTACGGGTTTCTAGATTATGACAATTTTATTGTCAACAAAATATTTTAAGTCATTTTGAATTCTTTTGTTTTGTATTGTTTTTCGGCCAACAGAGGGCAGTCTATTTTTTGTTGTTTTATATTGTTTTTTTGACTCCCTAGGTAGGGGGGGGGGGGGGGGGGGGTGGGGTACCGCGCCATTTTGTCCCGAAGCAATGGTTATGACGTCATATTTTTGTCGATTTTCAGAACTCTTGTATTGGATTTACGTGCAAAAAATATGCCCTTGGCATCATACTTTCCCGGGTGTGCAGTTCATTTTAAATTTCAGATGTTCTAAAATGGATGGTTTTCTAAACAATTCGAGAAAGAAAATCGAACTGCACACCTCAGGATTGCAAAAAAAGCATAAAAACAAGTCAACTTTTTTGTGCCTTTGAACAGAGTGGCGGCCGGGATTGTAGAATTTAACACAGTGCATTAACCCATGACCCATGATATAAATAAATTATTTGCGTTAATTTCTTTCAATTAGCACGGTTAGTCTAGTGGAAAGATAGTCGCTTGAGGAGCGAGAGGTTGTGGGTCCCATTAGGAGTACTTTTTGTTTTATATGCTGGATTTGCTTAGCATCATCTGTATGCTTGCCCACGCGGACACCACACTGCTGGCGTTTACCGTATCAGGGTTACGCCATTTTTTTCTCGAAAATGTCAAAAAAAATTACCGTTCTTTTAAAAATAAGAATTATAATCAAATTACAAACACATTTTGTGCGAGAGCAACACACACATTTGGCAAAAATGGCACAATAAAAATCCGTTCGTTATAAATAAATGGACATAGTTAAATAATAAAACTATCACAATTACAGTCGTAAATCTCTGTGGCGTGCGTAGGTTGGCCATGTCGTAGCAATCGGAAATCACGGGTTCGAATTTTCCCATTATTTTTCTATTTTTTAAACTTGATGGTATATTAATGTAACATCATTGTTATGTCAATTTTTATCAATTATAAATGCCGCCCATGCGTTTATAGTTTTCTTTTTATTTATTTATCTATCATAAATGTATCCTTGATTTATTTAACTTTGTCTAAACAATTAAAATGCGTAAACAATTATATTATTGCTCGATATAGAGTGATTTAACTTGAGTTCAGTTTGATAATATGATAGCAAAACTTGTTGTAAAACCATTTTACCAGTGTGTCCAACAATTTCACACTTTGGTAATACATTTAGAGATGTCACTTTTAGCTTGTTATAGCTAGGCTCAATATAAGCAAGTTTGCGACCTCTATAATTTTAGGCTGGTAACACAATCCCACAGTGCATTTCGTTAAAACAGTGTACATTATTTTTCCACGATACGTATCACGTGATAACCACGATCGATTTCGCAAAATATTGCAAAATGGCGCGGTACCCCAGCCCCCCCTACTCCCTAGGTAAAACTTCTACAAAATAGTGTTTTGTTTTTGCTCTAAGTCTTTATTGATACCTCCATAAGGTTTCTGCAGCACAGGAATTAAGGAGAGTTGTATAGCCAACATATACACCAAGTGGCATTACAAGGAGTAAAGTGCATGAACTTGAAAAAAGTAATTAAGTGCATTAATTAGCCTAAATGTTTTATTTATTTTGTATAGATAATTAAGTATAATTAATTACGCAGATGTCTTACAGCCTCCCGCAGCACAGGAAACATTCTAAAACTATAATTAACAAGCTCCTAAAATTTCAGCTTTGTAGCATTTATACTTTTCTTGTAAAAATTAATTAAACATTTTTGCATAGATTAATTATTTTGCTAGGTAGGCTAGGAGGTCAAAAAAACAATAAGAAACAAAAGAAATGAACGCTTCAATTTTGCTTCATTTTTGACAATAAAATTGTCAAATCTAGAAAACCGTACCTCCGATCAATCTCAAATTTCGATTATTGTGGAGCTCAGCAAGCTCTATTAAAATATCAAATAAAAAAATTAGCCATAGGAACAACCTTAACACTTTCCACGCGGCTATTATTTTTAACATACACAAAACATATTTTTCAGAAACCTTTCACAATTTTCAAAGTCCATCTCAAGGATTAGTGACCCAATACTAGGCATGTTTGTACTTATGTCAATGCATGAATTTAAACCCGACCAAATGCATGTTTATGGATGTCACCTTTGCGATGGATCCACCGATACTTACCCCCCTCCGTTTGTATGATCAAGACCTTCATTGCACTGACACGGTGAAGATTCTGGGCATAAAAATTGCTAAAGATCTGAAATGGAACACCCACATTGGTGACATTACGAAACGTGCAAGTGGACGGCTATTTATGCTTAACATCCTAAAACGGCATGGGCTAAGTGTTAAAGACCTGGTAACAATCTATGTTGGTTTTGTTCGCCCCCTTCTTGAGTATGCTCTACCAGTATGGCATCCTGGTCTGACAGAAAATCTCCACTATGATTTGGAGCGTATTCAGAAGAGGGCGTGTAGAATCATCTTAGGTTTTAACTACATAGGCTATCAGGATGCCTTAATAACATGTGCTATTCCGGAACTCAGGAACCGTAGAGACCAACTTTGTTTAAACTTTGCTAAATCCCTTTTAAAATCTAATGAATTCCGTGGTTGGTTACCAAAATCTAGAGATGAACAAGTGCATAATATGACTCTCCGTAGTGCTCACAAAATAACTGTTCCTAAAACACGTACCCTGCGTTACGCTCGTAGCTCAATTCCATACATGGTCAAACTCTTAAATCATACATTATAGTTCTGTTTCCAATAGGGGGTGGGTTGTTGTGTTTTGCATGCAAAGTTATTTCTATGAATATATTGTTTCTATTTTTCTATATATTACATATTGTAAATATTGTTGTAATTCAGCATTTTGCTGCGATAATGATATGTTTATTAAACCTTGAATTGGAATTGATTTGAATTTCTCATGGTGATTCCAAATATGGTAATGAAATTCAATAATTTTGAATTTTTTTAAACATTTTGTGACATTTTGAAATGTCGTCTGCAGCTGCCTGCCGCGTGGAAAGTGTTAAGAAAGCAAAATCCATTTTAGGTGAAAAAGTTGAAAATGGATGCCCCCCCCCCCCCCGTGAACCAATATTCCATTTTGCACATATTAACCCTAACCCCCCTGAGTGCTAAAAAATGCTAATCCAAAGTCCCTCTCCAAACGCATGCGCCGTCGGTTTTCGATGACGTAGTCAACCGAGCCTATATAATGAGTGCAGTATACTGCACGAATGTGTAGCTGAGGGCCTTGGCTTAGTGGTAGGAAGGTGGGGCTTGAGAACGGAGGGTCCCCGGATCGAATCCCGGCAGGTTCCCGGAGATTTAGTTGGTGTTTTTTCCTCGAAAATTGTGATCCCGGTCAAAAATCCTAAACCGGGGTTAGGGTTATGGTAATATTTTTTTAATTTTTTTTTTGTGTTCTATTAACCCTAACCCCCCTGAGTGCTAAAAAATGCTAATCCAAAGTCCCTCTCCAAACGCATGCGCCGTCGGTTTTCGATGACGTAGTCAACCGAGCCTATATAATGAGTGCAGTATACTGCACGAATGTGTAGCTGAGGGCCTTGGCTTAGTGGTAGGAAGGTGGGGCTTGAGAACGGAGGGTCCCCGGATCGAATCCCGGCAGGTTCCCGGAGATTTAGTTGGTGTTTTTTCCTCGAAAATTGTGATCCCGGTCAAAAATCCTAAACCGGGGTTAGGGTTAAGATAATAATGTTTTACATATTCTATCAAAGTCACGTGTTGGTTCACTGGGGGGGGGGGGGGGGGGGGGGGGGGGTTGCTATAGAGAAAAACCCGATTTATCATTGTCTTCTAGGGATAAATAAAAAAATAAGTGCAATATTTGTTGACTTTTAAAAGTATGTATTTTGGTTTTTGTGTGTATATTATATTATCAAAGTTTATGTATCAGATTACTCTCTCATCAATTTATTATTGATTTATGACTAAATTGAAAATCGTTTGTCATTTTTTGGGATCCTTTGGGCTGATTCCCATTCAAATCAATAGTCAATAGCATGTCCTTCATTAGGACGAAGGTAGCCAAAAAATCAATTAATCTATAAATTTATTACTAAATTAAATGATTAATACATTTTAAAAAAGAAGAAAAAAGAGATTAAATATATTTATTCATTTATTTATTAATTATTTATTATTAAACATTCATTTATTTCTATTACTTCTATATCAACATCGACATAACTATGTAATCGTCCTCTAGTAAACAATTAGCATCGATAGGTGCGGCATCAAGTTATTCTTCAACTTACCCTTCAGTCCAGACCATGTTAAAGAGTTAGCATACAGGGTGAGTCAAAAAGAAGTTTACCCGGATTGGTAATGTTTTAAAAAACAAACAAATGACACTTGAGAGTTTAGTAAAGCAGATATTTAACAAGCATTCTCTCCTGCTTATTAGGAAAAAAGAATGGCACAAATTGATCATTGCTAAGAGGAGTTATGCCTATTTTAATAAAGGTACTCATTTTGCAAGCTGTCCACGAAATAGGCCTACTTGACAAAACAAATGTAAAGTAAGCATTTTAGCTGTGTACTTATACCTACAATTAATGCCCTGCCCTTCAGTAAAAAACAGGCATAACTTCTCTTAGAAATGATCAATTTGCTTCATTGATTTTCTCTAATAAGCAGCAGAGTATGTTTGGTAAATAAATGCTTTACTGAACTTTTAAGTGTCATTTATTTGTTTTGAAAAACATCACCTATCTCGGTCAATAGGGAAGTACGCAGCTAAAATGCATACTTTACATTTGTTTGGTCAAGTAATCCGTGGACAGCTTGCAAAATTAGTACCTTTATTAAAATAGGCATAACTCCTCTTAGCAATGATCAATTTGTGTCATTCTTTTTTCCTAATAAGCAGGAGAGAATGCTCGTTAAATATATGCTTTACTGAACTCTCGAGTGTCATTTGTTTGTTTTTTAAAACATCACCAATCCGGGTAAACTTCTTTTTGACTCGCCCTGTACTCGTTTACTAGTCTAGAAGCTTATTCCGTGCTCTCAAATGATTTATCACTCACTTACTAGCGAGGTAGCGCTATTTTCAGTTACTCGCCATTGGTGCACTGGCTGTAAATGAATTCATAACTTCAATATCTTCCGACTTTAGAAAACCGGTGAGCAAAAATGATTCATCGAGAATGGAATGATGTTAACGTATGCATAACCGCATCATGTATCTGCAAATTAACATATCATGTGCCATTTCCGTTGGTTAGCATGTTGTGACGAATTCATCAGTTTGGAATGATTTGAAATATAAACTAGATATATTATGAATCATACATTCAGAACTTGCGTGGTTTTCCTGGTGGTAAAGTAAGCCGATGTTACAACCACAACCTTCTGACTGAGATCCCCACGTTGTCTGACCTCGAGCTACTCAATAGAAGACCACTAGTTTAGTTGTTGTCGCAATGTGGTTTTCCTTGGTATACTGTACTATAAATGATAGTTATTATTACCGAATTGGTGATGACGATGACTCAATTATCATACGATATAGGGGAAAACCCCATTGGGAAGGTAGACCTTATCCTTATCCTTTAAATCCTTATCCTTATCCTTATCCTTATCCTTATCCTTACCCTTACCATTACCAGTCAGCTGTAGAACGGGGCCCCGTTTCGATTGGGGGGGCGCTCTAAAACGACGGGTGTACGTAACGCACACCCGTCAATTTGCGCAATGATTGAATTTTCGCCTTTTACCCCCCAATTATCTGCATAAAAGGTAACTATCCATCGAGTTGAAGGCAGCATAAGGTACCAGAACTCCTTGCGACACTCAGTTCGATGATTTAACTTAACCTTTGACCCCAACATCACACGACACAAGCTAAAATTATATATTTTTTGACCGGTTTGCTGCGATGAGACCACCATTTTCTAGACGAGATTACACCATTTTATAGAATTTTTAGGGTAATTGTGATAATTTTTACATTAAATGTAAGCCCTATAGTATTCAGAAGTGATGCCTTTGTAAAGGTTATCTCTGGGATAAGAGAGTTATTTCGTTGTTTAAAATCGGCAAAATCGGCTTTTTAAGAATTTTGAAAATTACTGTGACGTGCGGCCGTTCCCTTGGAAACGCCTTCCCGTTCCCAAGCCCGCCCTCTATTGAAAAGTGTTTTTTGTTCGTATTCCGGCGGGCGACGGACTTCCGTCACTTGATGAATCGCCGTGGAAAAAATGACGGCAGTGCGTCACTAAATAGAGCGCCCTCAATTGAAACGGGGCCCCGTTCTACAGTTGACTGCTTACCCTTATACCCGTATACCCTTATACCTTTTTATCTTTATCCTTTTCCTTATCCTTATCCTTATCCTTATCCTTGCCCTTACCCTTACCCTTACCCCATATCGACGGCCCTATGAATTTGGTTCTCCCCTCTTTACCGATTGATAGCCTGATGCTTCCCAGAAATGTTTCACTCTAATTATCTGGCCTATGATTGCACGGATTTACATAGGCGTAGGCGGAGTGCTTACAAACCAACAACCAACCCAACGAACTGACACGTCCCCATTATTAGATCATTCTTGATAAAATCATAATGAGCTTGATTATAGTAGCAGTAATTATATTATAGTGCCAAAACACCACGCTCTAAACCCTTATAATACTAGCATATAATAATAATTACCGGATGAAAAGGTGTCGATTTTTAAAGCAATGATGTTTTCTGTTGTTGCTGTTATTTTTAACATTGCGTTATGATTCCATTTACGTCATGGAAATTACTAACCTAACGTGGATGGTTTAATTCTAATCATAATTATCAGTACGGTCGGAAATTACTAATCTACTTGTTTTGTCTTGTTGTATGCAAATCGCTCACTAATTCAATGGTAACAGGTGTCAAGCGTCTCGTCATGCCCTACTAAACAGTGTTCGTCCTCGTCCATTTCTTTTAGTCAAAGATTCACTAGGATGAGTTTACTACCCATAATACTAAGTAAAGTTGAGGATGAATAGCGAAGATACATATCCTGATTTTCACCCATTCGATTTTGTACTATAGTCAAAATGTCACGATAGCAAAATTGTTATGAATATAAATATCATATTTTACTAAATGTACGTATTTCGGCCGCTTGAGATTCTCAACAAAGACTTTGTATACATTAGTGTTCGTTCATCTGGTGCCATGTAAACGCAACCTCTGTGGTCTAGTTGGTAATCCTTTCCCGGGCTATGAATAGGGGAACATAAGCAGCCGAGTGCACCAATAGCGAGTAGCTGAAGAAAAGCGCTAGCTCGCTAGTATTAACTGAGGCGTAACCCAAAATGTTGAGAGCACCAAACCGGGATAAAGTACTAGGCTAGTAACTGGCGGGTAATTTACGCTGAATCTTATACCTCACCGGACCCAAGAGTAAGTTGGAGCATAACAGTTTATGCTGTAACTAAACGACAATTTCTCATTTGCCCGATGGACGATTACATAGATATATGATGATCAGTGGGAGAATTTTATCATGCAATTTATTATCAACTTGTGTATAATAATTATACTCAATGATATATTTAAGACCAATTTATTATAAAATATTTTAAAACTATCCACAATCACCGCAAGACACTGTGTTCAGCATTGATTATGTGTTACTTTGATTATGCATGCTCTTCCTGGTATTCAGCTATTTCTCAAAAATTCAAAAAACGTTTTCAAACCATGCAGAACAAAATTGTCCGTTTTATTTTGGGTGTGGGACCGCGTACCCATATTGGTCAAAAAGAGTTGGACATGGTAGGGATGTTATCAAGCCGGGATAGGGTTGTGTAACTTAAACTTAACCATGTTTTTAAGATTTTTCATGATTTGTCTCCTGATTATATATATGAAATTGTATTTTACTAGAGTGTCATCTTTGCATAAATATATTACCAGGGGTAGCCCATTCAACTTTGTTGTTCCTTCTTCAAAGGGTCAAGCTAGATTTACTTTTTATAATACTGCTATTCATCACTGGAACTCATTGCCGAGCGAGATCAAGAACACCAATAATTTTAGTTTATTCAAACAATTAGTTAAAAGACACTTGGCGAGTTATGATTCAAATGATTTTTGAGCTGGTCTCACCTTGTGCTCGTGCCCTGTTTTTATTTGTTTTGTCCTTGTTTTCGTTTGGCGTTTGTGCTTCTTTCGTGCCTTTCATTTTGTTTTTCGTTTTGTTTTCCTGGTTTTTTCTGCCGTTCTATGCTTGTTAAGGACCCCAATGGAAATAAGTTTTGTGCTCAAAGCTTTTTGGGCTATCCTTGGTACTTTTGCTCATATTTTATTATGTCTATATGTTTTTAAATAAGCTTGTGCAATCTTTTACATGTTTGTATTCATAGATGTTTCTCTATATGATGTTTTGAGTACCTAATAAAATAAAATAAAATCAAAATAAAATAAAATCATGCATACACAGTTGTAAAAATTAGTTCAAACAATCAAGCATCCAATCAATCAATCAACCAATAATTATTTAAATAATTAATACATAAATTAATTAAATATGAAATCAAATAAAAAACGAATTCATAAATAAATATGCCTATTGAATGAATATTATAAATAAAGTTTAAAAAAAAGATGAATACAAAATAATAATACATAGGCCTACACATTTAATAAATCGATTGATTATATTCAATACCATACTGTACCAAACAATCCAAGGAGACAAATATGTGAAAGCATGAAATGGTGGCAGACGGTCTTATATAAGGTTTTATTGGCTCATTATACATACAATTGTCTTACATGTTGAAAAGCAATTTCCAAAGCTTGTTACTGACTGAGGACAGCTTGGATAGCGCGTTTTTGATTTCACTCAATGGAGCATAACTGCAGTCAGCCTTCTGATAGGTTTCCACGGGCTTATTTAGAAAATTTGTGAAACCATTGTCTTCCAAAAATGCCAGAACCTCCTGCTCAAATCTTGTTTTAAAATCTTCAGTGTTGCGTGCTAATACGAAAAGCGAAAGTCGTACATTATCGCTGACGATGGCGTATTGATATTGACTTGTAGCACCCTCTACAGGCCCTAGCTTCAACACCCAATCTGAAGGGAAAACAAAATAAAATAACCCTTACATGGATGTTACAAGGAATATCACAGAATGTGTTCGTTAAGTATTTCTATTACACAAGCATTTCTTTCACGTTCAATATTAATGTTATGTGAGATTTTTAGTATGTTGATAAGAGATATAATAGTTTTATTTTGTCAAAGGTCAACTAATACTGTCAATGACCAACTGTAGTCTACATTGGCAAGTCGTAAATTGAAAAAGTAATTAAAACAGTCCGCCATTAACATCATGGTATGAGAAAGATTCTGTACTTCACGTAAATCTGTTAATCTAATCACATGCCTTAAGCTTTCGCAAAAGTTAAAGTCTCATGAAGTGGTTCTGTTTAAAACAAACCATATGTCTATAGCATTATGATTACACACGATTATGCAAAACTGGAATTTTACAATGGGCTATTCCATTTAAACACCATACAGCCCCATAGGAAGAATGAATTTCAAATGGGGATACCTGCATGGGGACTCCAATTGAAATGTATACTCCCTGTTTGGAAGATTAAGGTCAGGTCTTGCATAGGAGGTGTATGGATTTCAACTGGAATAGCCAAAAGATGTCGTCTAAAGCGGATGAATCTGTTGGTTTATGCTACCATATAAGAAGTCTGTTGACTAATAATTACGGTCAATTATTTAAGTTAACTTACAAGGAGCGCCACCGGGACTTGGAACTGTATCGAAGGTGACGGCCAATTTGCCCGGCTCTTTTGGATCGGGTATGGTGGCTGTTCCGTTGATTGTTGTTAATTCACCGTCCGGTTTTCTCAGGCGTGCAGCGTTGAATACAGATATTGTTCCATCAGCATTTAGGCCATCTGTGTATACGTACATATAAAATTCGCATTAAATATGCAAGTCTTTATTGCATAACAAGACACTGGTATGTGATCGCTCATCTTGCTTATGATTACAAAGAAGCACCATTTCCAAATTTTAACTCGAAACACTGGACATTAAAAAACTTTCCAGGAAATCACCGTCCTTGTTCTAATAGTTCTACAATTCAAAGGTGACAGAAAAAATACACTTAGACTTAGTTAGAGGACAGTTCATAAAGGATTGCAAACCAACAATATTAAATGAAACTAATCATCCTTCTGTAGTATGTGCAGAAGCCCACACCTTAATTTTCCCCATTTTTGTAGGGATAATTATATTATTTGGCCAAGATTTGTTCGTTATAATCTGAGAGGTAATTGTCACTTACAGTCGGCTGTTACACAGAGGTTGTTCCGCTCAAATGTTGAAAAGACAAACTTGTTTGCATACATCTGTAGATCAAAAGGAATTGTTTTATAGGTTACAAGTTATAGAAGTTTGTTACATTAGAAGGGTAAAACTGCATGTATATTCAGAAATGTAGTTGACAATGTCCTAAATCTTAGATGATCTGTACACGGCTGCACCTATAAACTTGTTTAGGAATAAGCAAAATGAAAATATTATCTAGGTGGTCACATTAAGAAATATCACTTGATCAACATAGAACCTAATCTGTAATGTCAAATCACCCGGATGAAGCCTGTGGGGGCAATTAAAACAATAATATGTGATCTTTTTAAAATGTTTACACTGACATATTCTTTCTCTTTATGACTATCAGGAAAGGCTTACCCGATCTCATAAATATATTTTATAGAAATCTGCTTCCAATTTAGGGATTTGTTCAACATATTTGTTTAATTTTCATCATAAAGCATTCCATGGGGGTGTGTGTGTCACGTGTGTACAGTTGCGGTTGTAACCGATTGCTGACGAGTCGGTTTTAGTAACGATGATGTCACAACATTAGGTATGGCTTTCCCATCAGCACTTTCGACACAGACAACTGGGCGCGAATTTTAAATAATCACAGGTTGGGGATGTGCAGTTTAAGTTCATTTGATTGAATATTGTTGTTCTGTGTTCACTCAAACTGGTCAATATACATCAAATAATTATTTTGCTATCATATAATGCTTGGTTTCATGATAGCACTGTTTTCCTTAACTGGAATTGATGAGTGTGTGTTCAGCATGATTTTTACGTGATAAAAGCAATATTCATTTGACATTTAAATTTATATATTGAACTACATGAGCTGTTCAAACACTCTGAAGACTCAGAATATCCATAAATATATAAATAAAGCAAATTGCGATGATAAATTAGTATTGCATGACGGATGACCCTGGTTGGAAACTAGACGTTCCTGGGGCGTGAAGTTTTCTTGATTTTTCTTTATCTAAATCAGACATAATCACTTGATGATTAACAATGTTGATAATTATTTTCTTCATCCCAGAGAAGGAAAAACACTCAAAACATTGTCCTGACCTGACAATAGGCCTACTGGTCAGAAGTCCACACTTAATAGAGTCGAAAACTATAAAACATGAAAGAAGGTAAATTATAAATGTTAAATCCACTTATTTTGAATAGGGAACAACCTATTCAACAGGTTTCAAACCGATTCTCTGGTTTAACGGTCATTGTTTTCCGGGGATAAATGAATTAGTTTATGTAATACACTAAATTAAGAACAGCGGTTCCATTTCAATTGTCTTACATTTACTTTATACACAGAATATTTTTGTGGATAAGCAGTTTGTATTCAGTTTTTACATTATCATTTTTTTGGATCAACCCTTGACCAAAATGGGTGTCTCATTAATCCAACACCAGAGCACTTGAATACTTTTAGTTGCCCATTGTTTTAAAAAGAAGGAATATTCTGCTGTTCAATGGAAGTTTAGTTTAGTTTAGTTTTATTTGGCATATCAAGACACAGAGATACAATACATCAGATCAAATATACAAACCTAAAAACTTACAAAATTAACACAACATATTAATACAAGAAAACATATAATGCCAAGGATAGCCCAAGAAAGCTCTGAAAAGGGCTTATTTCCATTGGGGTCCTTATTAAAACAGCACATTATAAAAACATCATATATATTTGCACACAAAATAATATTGCACTTTTTATGAAATAACTGCATATAAAAATGGATGAAAAATCAAGATAGAAAGTGACTCTTTACTGCCTTTTTGAACTGCCCGTGGGTTTTGGATGTTTTAACCCGAGTTGGTAGCAAGTTCCATTCCCGAATACCAGTAAAGAAAAATGTATTGCACTGCTGACCTTTAGCTTTGGGAACCAGAAAATTTGTTGCACTGCCCCTGGTATTGTATCTGTGAGTGTTGGACAATTTGGTAAATTGAGAATTCAAGTACTCAGGTGCTATTTCATTATATATATTTTAAAAACATGATTGAGTTTAAGTTGTTTAACTCTATCTTCAACTTTCAGCATTCCCAGCTTCTTAAATTCTACATCACCAATGTGGGACCTGGGCTCCAGTTTCAAAATAAAGCGAATCAACTTATTTTGCACAACTTGCAGCTTATTTTTCAACTTAGCAGAAAGTGAAGAAAACCACGAAGAGCAACAATAATCAAAATGGCATTGTATAAGGGCGGTGCAAAGGGTCTTACGAGATCTTTCGTTCAAAAAATGACCTTGTCTGTATAAGAAACTTAATCTACCACAAGATTTTTTGACAACTGATTTTGCAACAGTTTCACCACTGAGATTTTCATCGAGAGTAATCCCAAGGTATTTGACAGAGTTGGTAGGATTTATAATTTTTCCGTCACAAGAAACTTCAAACTTGTCCACCCTGCTCAGTCTAGGTTTAGATCCAAAAAGAATAGACTCTGTTTTGCCAAGGTGCAATGACAATTTGTTGTCGATCAGCCATTGTCTACACGACTCAAGTTCTCTACTTAAAGTGTCAGAAATTACTTTTGGGTCTTTATCTGATGTGAAAAGAGCACTATCGTCAGCATATAACAAAAGATTACAGTTAACGCTTGATGACATATCGTTAACATAACACAAGAAGAGCAGGGGCCCTAAAATACTACCCTGTGGAACGCCACATGATATATTCATGGGTTTGGATTCAACCTGATTTACATTAACAATCTGTTTTCTGTCAGATAAGTATGATTTGAACCATTTAACAGAGTCAATGTGAATACCCATAGCTTGCAATTTGTTACAAAGTATGTCATGGTCTACTGTATCGAATGCCTTCTGTAAATCTAAGAGCACCATACCTGTGTATTTACCAGCAGCCATCTGGGATCTAATATAATCGGTGAGGTAAATAAGGCATGTATCAGTAGAGTATGAGCCTCTGAAACCAGATTGCAGGCTATAAATCAAATTATTATCAGAGAGGTACATTTCAAGTTGGTTATACACTGCTTTTTCAAGAATTTTTGAGACAATGGACAATATGCTAACCGGTCTATAATTGCCAACATCGGATCTACTGTTCTTCTTGAATAAAGGCTTTACTCTAGCAAATTTCATATCAGTGGGAACGGTGTTGCTGGTGATAGACAAGTTAACGATAAAAGCCATGTGATCTTTAATTACCGCTGCACCGTCTTTTAAGAATCTCGCTGGTATACGATCTAGACCGGTACTTTTATTGGGCTTCAACTTGAGTAGCTCTTTGTACACAAAGTCAATGGTTACAGGCGATAGCTTAAAACCCTTTGGGGAGACATTCTTACTTTTGTAGTAGTTTTTAAATGCATCAGACCCAGTGTCAAAACTATTACTGGCAGGTGGCAATTTGTTAACCAATGTTGAAGCAACAGAAGTATAAAATTGATTGATATAATTTGCAACTTTGTTGGAATCAAAGCAAGTTTCACCATCAACATGATCAATGTCAAGAACCACTTTGGTCTCACCTTTTGTTTTGTTACTATACCCAAGAGTTTTCAACTGTTGCCAAAGTTTTTTTGAGTCATTTTTGTGTTCTTCAATTTTACTACTAAAGTGCTCAGCTTTTGCAGATCTTACATCCCTCTGAATGTTATTTCTCATTTGACAATATTCCTTGTACAGATCAGTTTTTGTTGGAACCAACCTGCCAATTACAATGCTGCCGTGATAAGCATCAATATTGTTTTTACACTTCAAACAACTTCAAACAATACAATAGAGTTCTAGGTATTTGACTATGCATGCGGTTTCATGAAAAGTGCTGTAATAATAGGCTTTGCTTTTCTCGTTGCATTCAAGTGTAACTCGTAATACCTTTAGAGTATATTTGGTTCAAGCTAGGTGACTTATAGTATCAATACTTAGTTATTTTTGTTACCTGATACCAACGTCCATCATACTTCGACACATCTAACTTATCTACAGTCTCCGGTGGTGCTTTAAGACGGAATGACTCCCATGGTACGGCGACAGAAACACTTATTACGGCAGCCAGTAGCACCAACTCGCTTACAGTTTTGATGTCTTTCATAGTGCTGGAAATGTTGGTATTGTCTCTGTCCTAATGGTGTTACTGTGATTCTGAAGATCATTATACAACCTCTAATCTTATCGTTGTCACCATCATCATATGTAACGTGTTTACATAACAACGCTGCCAATTTTACCTATCTTGTCCGTATTTGTTTTTATATAAACAAGTCAATACAAAACGTGTAGTTGTAGCCAATGATTAGCCTTGATCTCGGTTGTAACTGGAAGCTTCGGGTCTAGGATAGAATTGAATTGAATAGAGATCTTGTAATTATAAAAGAAAACCGTTGTGTGTAATGTCGATATATTTCATTACAAAGGACAAACAATCCGGTGACAGAGGATTTATGGTGTAATCATGGTACATTGTTTTAAAAATAGAATAAAAGTTAGAGTAGGCCTATATGCATCAATAAATTGGGAATATGCCTTGCTGTTTTACTTATGTCGGTGGTTAGGAATTGACGTAATAGGATGGTATACAATGATCCTTATAACATTGATCTATAGATGAGGTGACATTTGTTGACATTTAGGACGCCCTCTGTTGGTTTGAGACAAAACACACCGGGCAAGAGTTCCTATAGTTTACATAGGCCAGATCAGGTTTTCTAACTAGATTGTGGTGTCACAGCAAATTGTTATCAAAACTGTCTTTAAACTTGCTAAGGAATGCTATAAGCTATCGCATTTCACACAAAAAACTAAAACTAAATAAGTTTTACAATTCATTAGAAAGAAATTTCATGTTGTCTTCATTAACTTTACTGTATATTCTGCCTGGAGGGAAACAACAGAGGGTGTCCCATTTGTAAATAAAGTGCTCAACAAAAGAAAGTCATACACTTTGTTTGGGTACTTTAAAGTAAATTTCGATTATTTATTGACCAAACAGACTAGATAGACATTTGGATGAATCTTTCCGGCACAATTTGATACCAAATTTGCCGCCTAACAACAAAGATAAACCATGATTAGCACCATTTAAAGAAAATTTGTCACTTTTCAAAAGTCATAATATTCGTCGTGTAGTAGTCTTGTTATCCAGTCGGCATTACCATTTACCACGAATATAATGATACTATCACGAAGACTGTGATGTAATTCAATTGTTATTCGGCAAACAAAAACGATGTTTACCCAAGCTTTATTTTTTATGAAATATATATCAAATAAGCTTAATGGATCACTATGTCGCTTTATTATTTTATTAGGCCTACTACTAGTATTATTTTTAAAATCTTTTCAAAGATACTTTGATTTTCGTGGAACTGACAGTCTGTGAAGTGATGAACCATTTATGGATGAACCAACACTATTATGTAAAAATCTGAAAAAACGGGTTGAGTTGATCCTTGTAGTTACCCTACATAAAATACACATGTAGCTATATGTCAGGTTTTGTGACTCTTAAGGTAGGTGGTGAATTGTTGTTTTATTAAATTTAGGCGTAGTAACTTGTCAGTGAATGCCTAAAGGATCCAGATGTAAAAGAAACTGCGTCTAATTGTTACATGGAAGTTATTACCGTTATCTTTCTCCGAAAGGGACCGTGATCCTCCCTCATAATTGATATGATAACCGACAGGCATTTCGATTATACTGCTGTCAAAGTGTGTTCAAGATCGTTACAATTATATCATGAAATGATATAATATGAACATGTTTTTCCGGGCCCTCAGGCCTTAAAGTTACCTTTTCATTCATAGAAAAAATGGTTTGTGACCTATGTTTTTGTATGAAATTCGAACGATAAATTTGATCATACATGTAGCATATAATTTGTTGGTATACAGTATATGAACATATCTAAAACAAACAACCAACTTGCATTACAATACGCCCATCATCATACACCATGACAATGATGGCATAGTACTTCTAATAATAATGAATATGAAAGCCAGAAAATGTGCCTTCAAGAAGCATTGTATGAATTAAACTGGATCCATGTTTTTACCTTGACAATCTGATGACACTTAATGAATGAAAATGTTTTCAGTATAATTTGATGATACTTTTCAAAATAACCTAGTTATGATTATGTGTTCCTTCGTGATGATGGACACTCCATTGCTAAGTTCTTGATCCCAAAGGTATAACATTTGATCAACTTCCTCAAGGTCTAATGTACCCCATCCTGGACGAGCGACCATACATGTACGTATTCAAAGTTCCCCAACAACAATTTCATGACAGGACGATATGTGACACAAAATATATATAACTTTTTGTGAGGAATATTCTCAATATCTCCTACATGTGTTTTTTCAGATGAAACTGTTGGTTTTCATCACGTTGGTATTTCAAAATAGTCCATCTCACGTCCATATCAAATTCTATTCGTTTAATGGTTAAGGTGGTGGGTCAACTAGCTATCCATTAACTGTTCAAAACTATTCCTGCAAACAAATAATTATCCAATGTGGGGTAAATGTGATGTAATAATTTAGTGGTCCTATTAACAGGGCGTCGTATTAAACATGGAAATTAAGCTAATGGTGCTAAAGACAAACCGACATGTCGATATTTTTACAACATTTTAAGGACTCTTTATAGCAAAGAAAAATAGTAATCCTGAAAAGATAAAAATACCACCTTTTTAAAATAATTGAATAGCAAACAAAAAACCGTAAAAAGAATGTGGCGGTAGCCATAAAAGCTCAAGAAATCTCGCGATTAATTTTGTGAAATCGGTATTTCAAAATATGCCATCAAAGCGATACACACAATAGCGAAACATTAAAACATCATTTCTTCTTGAGTATGAAACTATAGGTTTTTGCTGATTGAGGTGGGTCACAGTTGAACATGTTGAAGGAAGAGCTGGACATATTGAACCCAGTTCCAGACCATCACACATATGACATATGAGACGGAAATCCTTGAATCATATTCGAGAAAACCAAGAAGAAAATAAAGACGGCTAATTCTTTGAGGCATTTATAAGGGAAGAAAAACAGCAACTAATTCTCCATATATCTGGTGATGATAATAAAATGAAATAGTTATTACGAAGTTTTATCAATATCTTATAACTGTCCAATGAGTCAAAGTGGTTTTCATGTGATGCATCATGTCACAGAGTATTATGGTATCTTGTATTTACTTTTAAAAATATGAGATTTTGACAATGTTTGACAGAATATGATCAATCTTTCGAAATTGGAGATGGATAATTTGGCAAAAATGAGGAAAAGAGAATATATTTTACAAACTAGTTTGCTCTATATCTCAAAAATAGGCCAATAAGCTGGCAAGATGTATGACTTGATGTCTCGCAATATGCTGTTTTATTATAGTTACACTCTTAAATGTAAGGGCGTGAACACATGTTTATTCTTTTAATATTGTTTTAAAAATAATAAAAAATCCAATAAAACATGATTGGTCCTTTGTTGCAAGAACAACATGAATGAATTTTGATAAAACAACAATGTGCAACGCTTGTAATACCATCCTTGGATGAAAATTTGTCTAAATATCAGGCCCCTACTGTCATTTATTGAGATGTTAAATGTATTACACTATAACATAGGCCTACACGGTCATCATGTTAACTATTCAGCTTTATCAATCTCATAATTAAACATAAAAGGTGTAAATCTTTTCAAAGATGATGTATGGCTGATTAAATTTATTGAAAAAAAAAAAATGAGCCCCAATTGGAATGTTTCTGTTTGACATAATATGTTGTTTACAATATTATGTCAAAACCAGATTACCACACCTAGACCAGTTTTCCTTTGAAAATATTAATATCGGATGCGCGACTAAAAGTATGTGCATTTTACGCAAATCGTGTGGAATTAACATTCATATATGGTCATGTGTTTTAAGCTCGCCTCCTTTCGCGTTACACACGGATTTTGGCTTTCGGGACATGATTTTAACTTTACACATTTATATTAGCTTGTATACCCCCCTGAGGTAGTAAAAGTATACATTTTCTGAAGGATAATTGCATGAGGAAACCAAATATGCCATTAAAATTATAGTACGACCAAGAACTAAAATGGTATGATCGGAAATGTTCGGGAAAATATCACAGTTTTTTAATTTTTAATTTGAGATCCAAATATTTGTTATACCTACCCCTATCATTATTTACTTTACATATTTGAATTCCTCATGAAATTACCCATTAGATGATATATAATTGTCAACGTTACTACGTCGGTATGGTAATTATACCGGCTAGTGAATATCTCCAATTTTTATTTTATATATTTTTAGAATTTTCAGAAACATTTGTTTAAGGATGAACCCTTCCCTGATATAACCTGCATTTCTAAATTCCTCTAGTTACAAGCTTTCCAAAAATGTATACTTTTGCTATCATAGGTTGAAAACTTTTTCTGTTATAGTCATTTTTATAAATCCGGTAAATTGAGGCTGATTATTCATCTTGACTGTGTAGCGAATAGGAAGTAAGCTGATGATCATGGTCTTATACATAATTAATTAGTTGTTACAAATAGTTGACAAGTCTGTTGAACCACATACTTAAAGACTACTAAATATCCTTTAAAATGGGACCAGAATGGTGTTTGTAACATTAGGAGATGACTAGTTATTGTAAAAAGAACAAAGATTATCGCCATTATTGGATTATCCCCATTGAGTGACCCTATACTTTATACAAGTGAACATATTCAGACTTTACTATGTTTCCAATGTTTTCTGATACTGTGGAACTCAGTAAAATGTTGTATAATGCTGGTAATTATTATGTGTAATATTGTAAGCGAAATCACAATGAATTAATTATAATGAAATATTGAATCTAAGGCCTAATTGCAATGTAAAATTGGAAATTAATTATAAACTGACGACTATGACAGAACCATTATTTCTCCCCAATAATATGCTCCATTGAATATAGTTTTTAAGCTATATTTAAAATCCATCATTATTCCTTTTCAAAATACAAGAAAATTGTTATAGTTTTCAAAGAGGTAGGCCTAATTAACCAACTAACTGTACTCAAAGAACCCAGAACAATAAGCCTCTATCCTGCCCCAGATTCAATTACGGGTTGAAAGACCACGGTAACCATCGAAATTGAATGGGATTGATAGCGCATGTGTACGGATGCAATCATAAAGTACCGAACTCGGATTGGTTCCATGTGCATTTCTGATCCACAGCGCGACTTGTTGAAAAGACTGATATTGGGATAATCAATGCTATACTAATCGCTACATAATTATAATATTGATTCCACTAGGGAGTTAAAATGTTCACAATTGAAGCGCAACAATATTTTCTATGCATAACATGCAAATGTTGTTTGCAGCATGGGTATATTATTATTTTAAACGAAACGAAAAATGGTGAAACTGTCAAAATGTAAATATTTGCATAAATTAAGCTTAATTAAACCTATTGTTTTAATTTGTATGGCTCAGATGTTTATATGCCTGCCTGGCGAAATTTGTCTATTAACATTTGCCCAAATCTGGCATCAGTACCTATTCTACCTTTTATGTTATAACAACAATGATAAATTCTGGTGTTGGACCAAAAATTATGCAAATTTCATGCAAATTAGCTGGAAATAATTATTTGTACACGCCCCAACCACTGCAGACTCTACTGAGATATGGATGGAAGGGTTTTCTATCAATTTAGTATCGAAATAGCTGGTAGTACTTCCATCACCTTAAAAAATCTGATCCTCTTGGCCTACTAGGGCTCCTAGCCTCTCCTTCATACTGTAATATTATTTGTTTATATTAATTTCGCTGAATAAATAATTTGAATTGAATTGAATTGAACAATACAAGCGTTCATTTCTTTTGATTTTTGTTTTTTTACCCCCTAGCAAAATAATGTCACAAGAAAAATATACATGCTACAAAGCTGGAATTTTGGGAGCTTGTTAATAACAGTTTATAGAAACTTTCCTGTGCTGCGGGCAGCTGTCAGACATAATTGATAATACTTAATTATCTAAGGAAGCGTTAGGTTATTAAAAAAATAAGGCTAATTAATGCACTTAATTTTTTCTTCTTCAAGTTCATGCACTTTACTAAAATAATGTATTGCCACTTGGTATCCTTATCTCCTGTACTACGGGAATCAAATGGAGCATTCAATAAAACAATAACTACATTGATAGAAAACTTCACTTAGGAAGTAAAAAACACAATAAAAAACAAAAGAAAATAGACTGCCCTCTGTTGGCCGAAAAAATAATACAAAACAAAAGAATTTAAAATTATTTTAAAATTGTTATATCTGTTGAACCGTACAGCCGATTCACCTCCACAGTAGAAGACTTTATTGTTGTACTCAACCATCTCTACCTTATACTTATACTTCAATTTCAAGTTTTTTTTGCTAGCCATAGGAACATCCTCAAACTCTTAACCTATATTGATTAAGGTTATTACTGTTATTATGAAACTCATTCCATTCAATTTTCATAGCCATAAACTTATGTGGATGAGCATAAGAGGATGATTTGTCAATTGTGAGAAATTTTCCAACGAGGTACATTTCTTTTAGATTTGTATTACGTTTGTGAACCCAGAGTAGGGTCTTTTCGAGATGTAGATCCTCATATAGAGCCCTGTGGGTATTATATAGGGCTCACTATGTAATAATTTCATGGGTGCCCTCAATCGTTCAGAATTCACACCACTAAATGGTTCGCTTACGTTTACATGCTAAATGAGTGTTACAAAATGCCCATTTTCTCACTTATAAAGCGACTGGATTTTTCAATTTAACATTTTCCTTAAATTTCATGATATCTTTGATCATTAAATCAAAACAATTATATATGATATCCCCGAAAGTTTTTTTTTTTTATACAGGGGGGGCGGCATGATGATTTGATCGGGGGATAATTTATGACTGGCAAATGAATCTATTAGATGTAGCAATTGAAAATATGTCCCAAATTTGCATACATAACACTAATTTAGGCTAGAATTCAAAGTAAGCTTCAAAATCCAATAGCTAGGCAATGTATCCTTCCCACACTGTTGAATTTTGAAGCTTTATCAATTCAACTAGCCGATATTGTATGCCTTGATTCAGCACACAAACTAACCTGAGTCATTAAATAGCTGCTTCAAGGTAGACTGGATCTCCGGTCTCTGGCATAGCCTAGGGATCTAGACTAATCTTTTTAAGACTGATTTCAACATAAAAAAGACACCCACCTTAATCTTAATTTCACTTTCCACCAACACTCAGATTGACCTTGTTTGCAAGGCGAGTATACTTCAAGGCAGCTATTTATTATAATTTGAGCTTCTAATATGACCGTAACATAGTAGGTAAATGGCATGATGTAGTAAGCTTATCAATGATTTCACTTTTTTTACACTGTTGCCGATGATGACAAGACTGCTGAATTCGGTGAGCTATTTTTTCATCGAGTAATTTGCCTGTATAATTTGCTTATGAAATCGAATATTTTGCCCTATCTTACCATTGTTTAGTAGTGGAAATGTCAAATTGAATCCGATCGCAGTGAATTTCAAGCAAATTGGACTTTTGTGGTAGAAGACTCATTCAAAATATCATCAAAACAGCCGATATTAAGCAGGCGATATCATAACACTCCAGCAAAGACCATTATCTTCAGAATTCACACCACCAAATGGTTCGCCTATACGTTTACATGCTAAATGAGTGTTACAAAATGCCCATTTTCTCACTTATAAAGCGACTGGATTTTTCAATTTGACATTTTCCTTAAATTTCATGATATCTTTGATCATTAAATCAAAACAATTATATATGATATCCCCGAAATTTCTGAGAAATTGGCCCCCAAAGTTGGACAATTGGTGTTGCGCCCTCATTTATCAGAAAAAGTTGAGAAATGTTACCAGAACATTTACAATTAAAATACACCCAAAAAACCTACAAAATGCATTGAAAATATTTCTTTTTGCACTGTAGTATTAGGTAATAGTCCAAAAATCAGGATTAAACTACAACTTTAATCATTTGGGAGCAATAAGTACCATTTCTGATTAATTCTATAATCAATGGGCCACAGGATGTCAGCTGATAAAAAAAAGTATTGATTGTCGTCTACAAGGACTGAAATTATTTACTGGCGTGGAATCTTCAACGAAACCTTTTTCCTTGACATTGCCATTATTTTCAAGCGTGGGACAAGGACAAATAAACCAAAAGTCTATTAATAGTATGCGTTTAGTATTACTTTAACTACACTGCATCTTGATTGTAACAAACAATTACAGGGTGGGTCAAAAAAGTAAACCCATGGTTGACATCCATTTTAGGCCTTAAATTAAAGACAGGTGAGCTACAGGGTGTCCCAAAAGTCTATGCACGACTTTGAAGCTTTGTATTTCACAAAATATAAGTCGTATTGAAAATATGAATACATATTTAGAAAGAGGAGATGTGGGAAATAATTTTGATACCAAACATTGGAGTAACATCTGTTTTTAATGCCACCCTAGAAGAAAAATATGTATTACTGCAAAAATATAATTGTATACTTCGGAGGAATAAAGTTCATAAATCCATACCTATTGAGATTAACAAAAAGACGGGTAGAGTTGGTTACACGGAAGTGATCTGTCAAATGTAATATTTAAAATTTTACCTTACAGTGATCCCAGTCATAATAACAAACTATATCACACATAATTTTAGTTTAGATGTTTTGTTTGATCTGAATCTTGTATGGAAACTTATTCAAGTCCTTACGCAAAATGCTGTGAACAGTTGATCTTTTAATCTTGTTTTCTGCGGAAAGTCGGCGAATAGATCTCTTTGGTCTTATAACATCAATGTGACTTGTTGATCAACCAGTCTTTTTTCTACCACATCGAGACAAATCATGCACAGTTCCTGTGTTCAAAAATGTATCCACCAACTTCAGAATGGATATTCTTCCTGGTGCGTGTTTCACTTTGAAATGTTTTTTGAACTTTTGTTGAGTAAGTTGAACTGAATTTGTTTCAGCGTAGAACCATACAATTTGTATTCGATTATCTATGCTGTAAACCATCTTGAATGAAGACTTTTGCTGTGCAATGTTGTCTACTGCGCCTATTGATGGTGTGAGTGACCGAGTTTGGTAATAACATTAATATTTCAAGGTAAGCAGTGAACCGTGACTAATGCGCAACGTTGCTTTCATATCGTTAATTTATGCGCACCTGGTTTTAACAACAATGTGTAGTACTTGGTATGGGTAGGTCTCACACGGCCAAAAACTTTCAACCAGTTGTATAATGTTGGTGGTTCACCAATAGGGTTGTGTTTGGTATCAAAATAATTTCCCAAATCTCGTCTATCAAAATATGGTTAAATTTATACCATATGATTTATATTTTATGAGATACGACTCTTCAAAAACGTGCATAGACTTTTGGGACACCCTGTATTTTCCCACAAACTACATATTTCATCTTTTTAATAACTGGAATTGATTTCACTATATATAGCTTACATAACTACATCGCTTAAGATTTCTTTGGTTACATTGAATTTTGTACTGATATTTGACTTTTAACCTAGCCAATATTTCATAGCTTGTCCATTGTTAAATTTTTTACCACCCTTATATAACTTTATTTGATATAATTTTTTTTTAAATTAACTTTGTTCTGATATTTGCCCTTTTAACCTAGCCCATGGTTCGTAACTTGTCCGTTCGATACGTCATTATTGACTCACACCACGTTGTGAAAAGGTGCACGTGACATACCCAGTGCAACGGTGCATAATAATTAGTTGGTGTTAGAAACTCAAACGGATCATGATATTTCTCAAAACAACAGCCTTGGTAAACGACGATTTAAACAAGATAGTTTTCCATGAAAAAGCATTTGACAGGTGCATGCATTGAAGTCACATACAAATATATCTTTTTAAAGATACAAATATTTCTTCTTTTTTTGTATGTGTTTAAAAACGAAACAAGAGTTCTCTTCATTTCTAATATTTTCTGGGGAAAACAAGAGAACAATATGGAAAATAAAATGAGGTTGTTGGGAAAGGAAACGTCTGTAGGCTGTAGCACCGTTGTACCTCTGCAACTTTGTTGTATGGTGCAATTTGACGGTTTAGTTTGTTAAATTATTTCAAATTTCTTGCCGATTATGTCATTTTATGCCATCATTATTTCGACAATCAATAGCAAACTACACAATTGTGTGGCGGTTGCCATTTTTTTCGGGAGTTTCCCTTGACCAAAATCATCATTGCGCATGCGTTGTGACCATGGGAAAAACCCATTTACAATTTTTAATTCATACATTTTTTCCGTATTGTTTCGATTTTCCTGAAACACGAGACACGCACGCACGCAGGGCTAATATGCCAAATATTTCCCCATTTTCAAATCACGTTTTTTTCAAGAGAAATAAACATACCTATACAAATTTAGGCTATATCTTGCCTCACGTCCCGTACGGAATAAACCGTGTATAACTACAACGTATTTTAATTGGTTTGAGCATGCGCACTTGAGTTACGGGACGTCTAGCAAGACATTGCCCAAATTTAAATCGTTAGAAAGCTTAAAAGTCTCCTCTTTCATATCATGTATAAATCTTCTAGAAACACCCATTTTTGTTGTGATGATGATTTTATGATTAAACCGAGGGATATCCCATTCCGAAAACCGAAGCGTGTGTTTCTTGTAAACATCGGAGAAAACGGCCTGGCGATTGGCGAGTTTGTACCACGGAGCTCAACTTCGGCGTTCGTTCCGGGCTTCCGGAAACTACTTGGCAAATGGACGGGTTGCCGTACTTAAAAAGCAAGGGTTAGTTATGCCTGGTGACCTTTTACACCACCACCACACTCTCAGTCTCAGCTGGTCGAGAACTGAAGTTAAGATAGCATAGTAGCGTGCAAATACACTCGTCAAAAGAAGTTCCGTGCCACTCATTGAAGTTAAAATATTTCACATAAATATTTAATATAAATTAAACAATTGCATGTCAAAATAAGCAGACAATAATTCTCTATCATGTCTGTATGAAATTAAGATGTACGCATTCATGCATGGCTGAGCACATTCATTAAGCAATGGTAAGGTGCGTAAAAGGAGGGATTATCCAATTTTGTGCAATCTTCTTGCCATTGTCAAGTGAATGGGATCTGCCATGCATGAGTGATCATGTCTAAATTCCATGTTAAGCTGTTAGAGGATTACTTTCTGCTTATTTTGATATACAATTATATATATGGTCAGAAGTCACAAACTGGTCCAAAAAAATGTTTCACTTCTAATAATGTTGAGGAATGCACCAAATCTGATTAAACGGGACAAAACTTAAGTTTTACATACTTAATGACCCACAAACTATATATCGTTGGAAAGCTTATGATTCAAGGTTTTTCATTTTTGCAAAAAAGAATCAAATTATACAGGGTGTGTAAAATTTGTATAGGGTGGAACATAAAAAAGTTGATCGTTTTTGCTCCTCACAAAATATTTTGATAGTTTGTACAATTAGGGTTTAGCTGAAGATAGTCACCAAAATCAGAACAACCGCAGAAGGTGCTACCAAATTTGCTAAGAATCACTTGCCCAAAATGTTCACAGGAAAAGTACAGGGTGTCTAAAATTATGATGAAATAATGCATAAAATGAAGGTTTGTATATAATATTCTATGAAATTAAGTTAGCATGGACTATTTAATTTAAAGGAAAATGGTTATCAAAATGAACTACACGAATATCGTTAAAGTTCCTTTTATTTTAAATACAGGGTGGTCAAAAATAGGTCTAAATAGCAAAATTTTCATGAATCTATGAACAATTCTGTGAAGAAACACTTCTGGCTTTTTTAGTTAAATGTTTTACTACCCAGGGTAGAAAAGGACCGAAGAGTCACACAAATGAAATAGAGAGACTGCGATTTGGCCATTGTTTAATCAATAAAATGAATAAAACTGTGTGTTTTTTACATTAAAACACTCCCTGAATTGAACATCATATTCTAGTAGAGAATGTCTAGATAACAATTCAATATTATTATTCATAGTAGCAGGCACATGTTATTAACACATATGAGAAGTTTGAAAACTTTCCTATGTATAATTTTAAAATGGCATCAATTTCAAAAGTTCTAGTTTTCCACTATTTTGTGTAGAAACCTATGGGCTCCTCGTCCACCGGCTCCTCGTCCACCGGTCCCACCCCTGACTCACTCGACGTTTAGATTGATAACTTCACTGTTGCTAAACATGTGGCTTTAATTCTTTTTTTATTCGGTAGCTGGATAAATTGTCTTTAATATGATACCAAAAATGTTATGTTTTTTTGACAACTTCTATTTAAAATAGAGACACGTATCACGATTTTAAGGGTTTTTTGAAACGATCCCACCTTATTTGATATACCTATTAGTGACCTGTGACCATATATATAATTATATATAATTATATATATTCTATTAAATATTAATTTAATTTAAGTGGCAAGGAACTTCTTTTGACGAGTGTAGATGCTTTATTAAGCTTATTTCTGTTTTAAAGCAGTTGCCCGATCGGGCAGCATGACTTGTGATTCAGCTTGCCCGAAAATAAATCTGGTTGCTCCGGGCAATCGGACAGGCGATTTATCGGAGTGGTGGTGCAAAATAGTACTTTGGCGCCAAAAAGGCTTTCGTAAAAGTCCTTTTTTTGAAAGAAGTTGAATTCTAACTGAAATTGGCTCGATCATACCTCCACCAGATGGATATCAGATGAATTTGAGCGGCCGACACTGTTTATTACGTGTAAATACCCTTTGGGTGCTGCAGTGATGCTTAGCATTCGGCAATGTCTTTGCTAGACGTTGATGTGCGCATGCTCATAACAATTAAACTGTGTAGTTCATTACACGGTTTATCCCGTACGGGACGTCTAGAAAGATATAGCCAAGCATTATGGACCTGCAACAAAAATTGATTTATTATTTGCTGATATGCTGTGATATAACTTTGAAAATATATATTTTTAAATTAAAAAAATAAAAGGCACTGCTTAATCAAGTTTAAAATAAAACTCTCAATATTACAAAACCTTTACATTATTACGATAAACATTTATTCACACTCCGCTCTTCCACTTACAAGAACATGTTTGATACTTTGTCCGTTTTACATAGGACGTTGCACCACTTAACACAGGTTTTATTCTTCGATAATGATTATCGTTCCATAAAATGGCAGGTAATGATAGTTTGCTGAAATAGTAGTTTTTACACTTTGAACGCTATTCATGCCATAACCATCAATCACTTTAGCCGTACAGTTAGAGAATGTAGAATAAATGTATCATTTGAATTTTTACAAAAATAAATTATCATTAGATTTTTGAGTACGTTGACCCATCGAGAATAAATATATAATATTTTCAGACTAAGAATAATTAATAATTACTGGTGATTTGAATTCATTCTAATTCTATATCTAGGATGCTTAGATCAATATGCACATAGCACCATTTTGTGCATATCTCTAAAGATTGATATGATATGAGATTTCAAAATACTACATACACTTTTACTACTCTATAAGTGGAATGTATAATACAATACAAGTATTGACATTTCATCAGAGAAATTATAATGCTTAGAGATTAATGACTGCATTTCAGTTGTTGTTGTTTGAAGGTTTGTGGATAAAATACTCTCTTAATATAAAAGAGCTAAAATGCACTCTTTTGAGAGCTCTAGGAGGGACGGCACATTTTCAGAGTGATTTCCCGTTCTTTTTAGAGTGATTTTTACTCTGAAAAGAGTGGCAATCACTCTAAAAAGAGCGAACTTCATTCCAGAAACGAGTGAACTTCACTCCAAAAAGAGCTGTCCCTCGTGGAGCTCTCACAAGAGCGAGTTTTAGCTGTTTTACAATTAGAGAGTATGTTTTTACTTTGGTACAAAGGAACTTTCAGAGGGCGCATTCACAATTAAAATTTAATGAATCTATGTTAGTAGAAAAAACATGATTTAAAACATATAAATACAGTTCGCTTTGTAAACAAAAATGTCAACATCTCTATCAGTTCGCGAAGGAAACTGTTACTGCCCACCAATCTCTACCGGTTAAACGAGGGTTCATAGATCATTTCAAGGAGCGGGCCGTACATGTGCTTCACCGGTGCCGTATATCTCATCTGCCTTGGGCAAATCCCGTTGTACCAACCAAATCTGACGTCCATTTGTAGCTACGTAATGTTTATCGTTTTTCAACTGAGATAAGCCTTGACAATGTCATGTGCTTAAAACACAAATACATGTAATGTATATTAAATGATGAAAGTTCTATTCCTTCTTTGCGGAGGTACAACGTGAACATGTCTCATATTTAAATCAAACCACCAGTAGCTGATTAATATGGAACGCCGTTTGTAAACATTTGAACAATCATAACTTGTGTGTGTATATGTAACATTTGTGTGTATATTATTGGTTGTGCACACACAAATTATGATTGTTCAAAGATTTACAAACGGCGTACCATGGTACGCCGTTTGTAAATCTTTGAACAATGAAATCCGTTATGTTGCCATGTATACATCCTGAAAAGTAGATATCAACATGGTGAGATCCGTTATCTTGCCATATATACATCCTGAAAATTAGATGTTGACATGATGAGATAAGCTATCTTGCCATATAAACATCCTGAAAAGAAGATTTTGACATGGTGAGATCCGTTATCTTGCCATGAATACATACTGAAAATTAGTGTATACATCGTGAAAAGTAGATGTTGACATGGTAAGATCTGTTATCTTGCTATGTACAATTCCTGAATTGTAGATGTCGACATGGTGAAATCCGTTATGTTGCCATGTATACATCCTGAAAAGTAGATGTCAACATGGTGAGATCCGTTATCTTGCCATGTATACATCCTGAAAATTAGATGTTGTTATGATGAGATACGCTATCTTGCCATATAAACATCCTGAAAAGAAGATGTCGACATGGCGAGCTCCGTTATCTTGCCATGAATACATACTAAAAATTAGATGTTGACATGGTGAGATCCGTTATCTTGCCATATACACTTCCTGAAAATAGTTTTCGACATGGTGAGATCCATTATCTTGCCATATATACATCCTAAAAATTAGATGTTGACATGGTAAGATCTGTTATCTTGCCATGTATACATCCTGAAAAGTAGATGTTGACATAGTGAAATAGGTTATCTTGCTATGTACAATTCCTGAATTGTAGATGTCGACATGGTGAAATCCGCTATGTTGCCATGTATACATCCTGAAAAGTAGATGTCAACATGGTGAGATCCGCTTTCTAAGTGCCATCATTCTTGGTCACTTGGCAACATAATTTATCTCGCCATGTTAACATATTTCCAGTATTATGGCGACATAATTTGAGTGAATGTTGACATCATAACATATGACATCTCCACATGTAAGGAAGATGTTGACATGGTGAGATCCGTTATCTTGCCATATATACATCCTGAAAAGTAGATGTTGACATAGTGAGATATGTTATCTTGCTATGTGCAATTCCTGAAAAGTAGATGTCGACATGGTGAGATCCGTTATATTGCCATGTATACATCCTGAAAAGTAGATGTTGACATAGTGAGATCCGTTATGTCATCATGTATACATCCTGCGAAGTAGATGTTGACATGATGAGATCTGTTATCTTGCCATGTATACATCGTGTAAGGAAGATGTTGACATGGTGAGATCCGTTATCTTGCCATATATACATCCTGAAAAGTAGTTGTTGACATAGTGAAATAGGTTATCTTGCTATGTACAATTCCTGAATTGTAGATGTCGACATGGTGAAATCCGTTATGTTGCCATGTATACATCCTGAAAAGTAGATATCAACATGGTGAGATCCGTTATCTTGCCATATATACATCCTGAAAATTAGCTGAAAATTAGCATAGCTATGCTAATTTTCAGGATGTATATATGGCAAGATAACGGATCTCACCATGTTGATATCTACTTTTCAGGATGTATACATGGCAACATAACGGATTTCACCATGTCGACATCTACAATTCAGGAATTGTACATAGCAAGATAACCTATTTCACTATGTCAACAACTACTTTTCAGGATGTATATATGGCAAGATAACGGATCTCACCATGTCAACATCTTCCTTACACGATGTATACATGGCAAGATAACAGATCTCATCATGTCAACATCTACTTCGCAGGATGTATACATGATGACATAACGGATCTCACTATGTCAACATCTACTTTTCAGGATGTATACATGGCAATATAACGGATCTCACCATGTCGACATCTACTTTTCAGGAATTGCACATAGCAAGATAACATATCTCACTATGTCAACATCTACTTTTCAGGATGTATATATGGCAAGATAACGGATCTCACCATGTCAACATCTTCCTTACATGTGGAGATGTCATATGTTATGATGTCAACATTCACTCAAATTATGTCGCCATAATACTGGAAATATGTTAACATGGCGAGATAAATTATGTTGCCAAGTGACCAAGAATGATGGCACTTAGAAAGCGGATCTCACCATGTTGACATCTACTTTTCAGGATGTATACATGGCAACATAACGGATTTCACCATGTCGACATCTACAATTCAGGAATTGTACATAGCAAGATAACCTATTTCACTATGTCAACATCTACTTTTCAGGATGTATACATGGCAAGATAACAGATCTTACCATGTCAACATCTAATTTTTAGGATGTATATATGGCAAGATAATGGATCTCACCATGTCGAAAACTATTTTCAGGAAGTGTATGGCAAGATAACGGATCTCACCATGTCAACATCTAATTTTTAGTATGTATTCATGGCAAGATAACGGAGCTCGCCATGTCGACATCTTCTTTTCAGGATGTTTATATGGCAAGATAGCGTATCTCATCATAACAACATCTAATTTTCAGGATGTATACATGGCAAGATAACGGATCTCACCATGTTGACATCTACTTTTCAGGATGTATACATGGCAACATAACGGATTTCACCATGTCGACATCTACAATTCAGGAATTGTACATAGCAAGATAACAGATCTTACCATGTCAACATCTACTTTTCACGATGTATACACTAATTTTCAGTATGTATTCATGGCAAGATAACGGATCTCACCATGTCAAAATCTTCTTTTCAGGATGTTTATATGGCAAGATAGCTTATCTCATCATGTCAACATCTAATTTTCAGGATGTATATATGGCAAGATAACGGATCTCACCATGTTGATATCTACTTTTCAGGATGTATACATGGCAACATAACGGATTTCATTGTTCAAAGATTTACAAACGGCGTACCATGGTACGCCGTTTGTAAATCTTTGAACGTTCAAATATTTACAAACGGCGTTCCATGGTACGCCGTTTGTAAATCTTTGAACAATCATAATTTGTGTGTGCACAACCAATAATATACACACAAATGTTACATATACACACACAAGTTATGATTGTTCAAATGTTTACAAACGGCGTTCCATAGATTCACAATCATTGATCTCTAAAACATCACAGAACAGCCCGCTGTATCCTAATCCTAATGTGAACTCATGTGAACTATTGTTTATATAAGCGAAACCAGATCCGAGGTCACCTGGCATGCACATGAGCTAGCGAGTGAACTGTAGCTGCATTCTACTGCCCGTTGTGTCACCGAGCTTCACCTGATCATACGGCTTTGAACATACTATACCATAGTTTACACAGAGCTCTGCTCATTGAAGCACTACGGTATTACATTGAATAATTTAAAATAGTTAGCGCTTTAAGTCTACAGCCAGCTGTAAGTATGTATATTATATAATATAAAACATTTGTATACATTAGCTGAATATAAATATGATTTTTGGTAATATCAATAATGATATATCAATTGATAATCAATACTTGAGTAGCATTGATACAATAGAGTTTACACATTCATTCAACTATAATAGATATTACATATATTTTACAGCTAATAACAATATAATACCAATTAACACAGTAATAATCTTTTTTTTTTAGTAGAAATAATTATATGTTTGCAGATTGTTGGTCTGCGTTCATTTTGAAATAATTAAGACTATAAATTAAAAACAAAACCATATTTTAAAGCATGATTTGTAAATCACGTGTTTTACAAATCCGTCAAGAAATAAAACATATCACCAACGGATATATATATAAATTGATATCTAAAGAAAGATGTAGCTACCAACCACATCCCTTTTTAAAATCAGCAGCAGGTATGCATTGTGGTTCTAAACATAACGAACATACTCTGAAAATAAGCTTCTAATGTACAATGGTCTGAGTTGACAAAATCTTGCTTGACAAAATTGTGTTAAATTTCGTACATGCACAACTTAGTGTTTATCTAACATGTCTAAAGACAATGCATTATCAGATTATGATCCACTGCATTTAATTTCAGATTTTTTTTGGGAGGGGGGGGGGGGGGGGGCTCAAAACTTGCATAACACCTTGGATTTTCATTTTCAGGTTGTGCTCGTTATTTTATGTGATTTGAAATTACAATGTAAATCTGGAGTTAATGGAAATATTGGTTACGTTTGTTTGAGTAAATCACCACAATATGACCTAAAAATCTGATCTTGGTAACAAACACAGCTCTAATAATTATAGAATAGAAATGCACGAGAAACATGAGGAAACTGAACACGAGGAACATGAAAAACGATATCGATATAATAGGACAGTATCCGTGTACAGTAAGGTCAAAGATTGAAGCGTTTCTAATTTTCAGGAATTAGTGGCATGTTTGTGATGTTTGTCCTCAAAAGAGAGGTGAATAACTACCTTTCTTTAGAGACCAATGCGACCCTTTAGGTATGTTATGGATATATGAAAAATGCTAGAAATATTAAACCATTTAAATTAATTTTTTGTCTTAAAGTGTAAACAAATATGTTTGCCTCTGAAAAAGTGAAAGTAGGGCTATTCACGTGCAAATGATGGTAGTACCTAGGAATCAGAATGTATCCCTTTAAACCGTTTTATGCTGACACGAATGGCACCATGTTATGTACAGGAAAAATACCAAATAAAAGATTATGTTCCTTAAATAATAGCCACCAAGCGTAAATAACAATATGAGAAAGCGTTACATTAAGACTTGATGAAAGGTGTGTTAATAATTATAATATATACCAAGTACTCATGTGTGTAATTAATTGCCATTTTTAAAATTGTGTTTAAATCATTATGTTAAGGCTAATTATCATTTTATAGCAAAAAATGAAATTTGATTTTAAGTTTAATACAAGGTGCTGTAGGCTATATAACATAACTGGACACTTACAGGTCATGTTCAATATAAAAATGCTTTGTTTCAACATACGGTATTTAACAAAGCGTTCATGAATCATGTACATTAAAACAGTAACAGTTTTCTATAACACCTTAAAATATAACACATTTATATGTGTTATGTATAACGAAATAGGGGTTACATGCTGTCCATATTAAAATGTTCAATAGTGATGTAATTGGTTTTGGCAGACACTGTACTTGGTTCTTTTGATTTCCTAGAAAGCCTCAATGTTTGGTCAAATATGGCTTCAAATGTACAGTTCACAATACTGTAGTTCTTTTCATGGCATTGTTCACCGTCCATTGTGATTAATGCAATATCGGATACAATTGGATGTTTTGACATTTTACATCGTTCATTGTTAACGATACTACAATATCGGTCATGTATGGCTTTAAACCTATTTTTAAATCACTTGGAGTCATTAAGACTAATAACTGTTAAATTATCAGTATAGTCAACCAGACTAATAATATTAACAAACTATATTTTCGTGCAGTAAAGCGTCACCAAAATGGTTGCGCTAACACCCTTCATGCATGCGTTCCCTATGATTAAGTATAATAAATGCGATATCATGAAACGATATCGTAATACAATTTTATGTCATAATAATTGTAGGTCAAGTATCACATCACTTTACACGTGATTTGACGAATGACACCTGGGACAGCATTGGGGACTCCACTCAGTAATTAGTTACCAATAGAGCATTTCATAACAAGCTCAAAACAAATACGCGTAATATTTTCTAAAGTTTGCTTTTGAGACAAACATTAATAATCAACAACAAATAAGGATGTTATGTATGTCTTTGATTCCTTGGTACCTCGCCTTGGAAATAACATGTTGTCTAAAACATGGGTATTATTGTCATTTTTGTCAACAAATAGAAAAAGTATGCTGTTTTTACACATGTTCATATACTTTCTAAAATAGTTCCCTACAACTGAATTTCATGCTGTTTTTACACATGTTCATATACTTTCTAAAATAGTTCCCTACAACTGAATTTCAAGGTAAACGCTGGAGCTTGGAAGCGTTTCCTGAAGAACTTGAGTGAGTAAAGATTTCTGGCGCGAAATTAGTACCAAATAGTAACAAATAAGCCTATTGTCAATAAAAAAATGTCTGTACTGAATGAAGATATTAAGATCATAGGTCGGAAGAATATTTTGCAGACCCAGTAGAGGAAACCTGCGCCACTTAGCTTCGGACTACAGCTATCATTAACTATGACGCTATCCTAGTATTTTGCAGACCCAGTAGAAGAAACCTTCACCACTTAGCTTCGGACTACAGCCATCATTAACTATAACGCTATCCTAGTCCTCGATCAAAATTAATTGGATTCACGCACGGCATGCACAATTAATGCTTCATATTGGTTACTGCATAATTACCGGTTTAAGCAAACATCCGAATAGATTATACACAGAATTCACGATCCGCTACGTGAACATTTTGATCAAGCCGTTGTTTTATTCTACTTGGTCGAGTTCACCATTAAAGGTATGGTGAACTCGTAAAGGTAAAGGAAAACATTTTTTTCTCAATTCCTCCAGTTTTTGCATCACTTCAGTACTATGAAATTGATGATTATACCCGATCTCTGTCAATTACGTTAATTACAGACTTTGTTAAAAAACCTCATACTTTTGTAAATCTATTCCTGATTTCCCCCTACTAAATACAATTGTTCCCATCAAATTAAAGAGTCTTTAGCCATAAAATGCAACCAAGTTGTCCCGATCATTCCCAAAATGGTTCTATGTAGAGTACAATATTAACACTCCCTGTATATTTTCAACACAAAACGAAATTCAACATTTTGCGGGAGTTCAAGGTCTTAACACAAGCGATTGAAATTAATATCCGGAATTCCTATTCTAGCATGCAACATCGATTCATGGGTAAGGATCGAATCTGTTGTTTCAAAGGTGTCGTCGTTCTTGAGGAGGGACCAGATCATGATGGCGAAAATCTCATGAAAATGCAACACTGATAATGTCTTTTCATGCACACACTCAAATAATAATGTTGTATGATTTCTACAGAATTAAGAAATCTCGAAGTACATCATATAAATTGATAACAGCATCAAAATGTTGTTTAATCAGTAATTCACAATGCGGTTATCTACCCCCACAGTTGCGATCAATATATTCTTCAATAGCGCTGGATAACAACTTGTGAATATCATCTGCGGTTCAGTGCAATTGTAACATTCTCTCATATTATTAATACGTTTAGTACAAAAATACCGTCATTGCGTACTGAACAAGATATCAATATTAGACAAGTTCAGTAACTTGTCGGCCCTTGGTCGATTTCAACTTGAATTGAAGTCACAGACACACACATGTACAATTCTGTTCAAGTTTTAGGATCAAAATCGTTCTTTCTCATTGTTTTCTGATTCAATTAATTTGCATATGATTTTGCATAATAAATTCATAAGTACAATCGATGAAATGTAGTTTTAATAACCAGAATGTGTTGTACTAATAATCTTTTTAAAATTGAAAACAATATTGTTGACCTGGTATGTATACTTTCTATAATTTAATTTTCTTCATCATTTTGGACATACTCAGTTTAAGATTCGTGTTAGCGTTAAGGTTAGTCTAGGGGGTCGGTATGGCGAAAAGCTAACCCAACAAATATTATTCCCAGAGACAAGCATATATTTCATCACTTCAATTAGCAACCACCAGCTACCTAATTGGTAACTTAAACCAGAGGTTTTAGCCCATCCTACAGACTTGAAATGCATTAGCATTTCGTTAAAACGAGATGATAATGGCCACATATTGTTAGAGTACCTGTCAGTTATAATTTAATACTGTCATCATGATATAGTCAATCGCCTTACCAAAAGAAACGGTTGGGATCAAAATGTCAGGCGCTTTCTATATTATTACTGTTATCATGCTCATTATAAAATACATTTAAGGATACTTACGACCTCGTGTGGGCAGTAATTTATGGAATTTTCAAGATTTTAGGAGAAATAAAATGAGAACTTATATGTTCGTTATGATGTTACACTCGGTCTAATTGAAACTTAGAAGAATATATTTGCTGAAATTATATACAAATATACATTATATCAGATCTCAGAGTGTATAAAACGGGTAAAATAAATAAATAATAATAAATAAACAAATAAATAGTCTAATAAACAAATAAATACTTGTAAACAAGCAATCTTCTTGCAGAGTGCTCCATGCGATGCAGAGCGAAATATAAATTAAACAATTTATAACGGTAGTTGCTACTCCAATTTTCACGCTTGTACGATCATCAGACAACTCTGATGATGATCGCACAAGCGTGAAACTCGGAGTAGCAACTACCGTTATAAATAAATATTTAAAAAAATATAAAAAAATAATAGATTAATTATTTATTTAATTAATTAATTAATAAATAAATATACTAATACAGAAAAAAATAAATGAATAAAAAATATTTTTACAGCAATACAATACGTAAGATCGATACCACAGAATAGTGACACTTACATGTTTTGTATATGACATTATAAAGACAATGATAAACACTAATATTTTAAATTATATGAAATGTAAGACGTTGAGTAAATTTGGAGGGGGAAAAAAATGAAATCGAAAATATAATTTCCTCCTAACGGTACATGCACATAACTCATTGCATCGGACAATATCATCAATAATCAAACTCCTAAGCTGCCTCATGCCACGTCTAGAAAATAAAGACTTCTTGTCCTTATTTATTAGATATCTGACTTTAATGGTCATAATGGAGGGGCGATCCGTATATGGTGCAAAATATTAATCATATGTACTATTCTTGGATTTTAACATCAGTTAATTTGATGGCAATCCATACACCCAGGGGCAACCTGAGATTAAGAACATCGCAAATATAATGCTATGATGAATAGCCTGTACCCCTTTCTCTCTTATGAGAACATTCTCGCAAATCGTAAATGGACAACATTTCATTCATAAGGTTTTTGCATTGTTTTCAAGGTAGACATTAGGTTTTGCCATCAATAATAATCGCGTGGTTTAGGAACAGCGCGATGGATTTTGTCCGTATGTCGTCACATTTACACTTCTATATTATCATCATCCGTTTAATCTTGTAAACATGGCATAGGGGTAGCTTGAATACTTAATAACTTCAGGTCCACCTTATTTCCGCTGGCAATAATGCAAAAATAATGCAAAGCTAAAGTGGCAAACGACAATATTGTCAACATAGTTTTTACTTTGTATATTTGTTAGACTTTTTAGTTGGAACGATAATACAAGCAAGTAAAAAAGTGGAAGGTTTTGTAAGTTATGTGCATATAAGTACCTGTTTACGGCAAGACTTCAGCCATTAAAAATCGTGAAAATTCACCATAAATACAATAGAAGTGCTTATGAGACTGAAAGACAAGCCCATGATAACATTTGTGTCTGTGTTTCACTCTAGTTTTTCCGTAAGTTCTTAAGTAGTTTGGATATTACATTATCGCGTGACCAGGACCTTTTTCTTAACCTTGCTTGCCTTTGTTGATCCAGCCACACCGGAAATGACGTTCCGCTTCTTTTGCCCATATTGCCCGAAGAGGGCAGTCTGAAGTTGAGACATTGAAGATCTTGATCGATGTGTTCTAATGTGTCCTGTAATGATTGTAATATAACTACATTTTGTAGATCTAATGATACGCCTTCATAGGTGATTTGTGATGATACTTCATACGCCTCTTCATCCGTTAGTTGTGAGTGTCCAAGTGTCTGTCTCTGTCAAATTAAAGTCAAACAAGAATGGCTTAATTAGTCGTGTGTTTTACACGGTGATGACTTCAAGTTTTGATACTGAGACATTTAAATTACAAAAATAGTGACATTGCCACGTACCTTTGAAATACTATACATGTATGCTTTATGAGTCAAAGAAAAGGGACAGTTTATTGGGATGACACATCTTTAAAACTTGGAAACGATTTGTAAGGCCAGAATGAGATTATGTTGTAAATTTGTGTTTTTTGTAATGGTTATAACGGTTTCATATAGATAAAGATCAGATGGCGGGAAAATCAAAGTAAGTACCTTAATGCTCATTCGTCCTCTAAGAGCCATATGTACTGAAATTCTGCGATTGGTCCATGCAAAGCGCACTGAGCTCAACAACAAATGTGCTTTTTTGTGGTAAACTGAGCCAAATTGAGGTAAACCGAGTTTAGCCTTCTAATCTACGGATAATTATACTCCTATTATTTTACTCCGCTTTATGTTGCAGTTGCAAGCTGTTAGAAGACTATCCGCTTTAAAAATGTAACCTAACACAGACTACGTACCGTCATTTCCATCCCACATAAAACGTCATGAAAGGTATTAGCCATTACATTCATGCTATTGATGAGCGCTGAATGACGTAACGATTGTGCACTACTTAAAATGTTACCAACTAGCTGTGTGTGGAATGTTTGCAGTACTGGAATGTGATGCGGGATCGGTTCCCATTCCTACAAGAATAACACAGGTAAAATGTTTAAACAAATAGTTAAGAATCACTTGTGCACTTTTACCAGCCGGAAGAGAACGTGACGTCAGTAGGTGTGATCAGAGATAATCAAAAGAAGGGATTCTCTATTGACATTTTGTAGAAAACATGTGCTATGTCTGTCTCGCTCGCACCTGTATGACTCGCATGTTTGAAAAGCCCCCTTTTTATAACTGTTTTGTAGTGTAGCAAATCGAGTAGCAAAGTCTATCTAAAAGGTCGGTCTAACCCATTAAATGAGTGAGGACTTATGTGTGCAGTTTTTGTAAATATGCGTATGATCTGATGACGATGGCAATATAATGTCAGAAAAGGCTATCTTTACCACGACAAACAATTTAAGTTACGAATTTTGAAATAGTACATGTACGGTTTTAGGATGAAATAATCTAGTTTAGAGGGAGACGTCACATTTATCAACCAACACTAGATGAAGATATACTCGACTGCGTAAGATTCCGATGCATCGCACGCTCTCAACTACAAACAACAACAATGCTTCGTTCGGTATAAAAGCTGTTGATGCTAGTTCAACACCTACGCACCGGTAACATGCAGCGACAGTGTTTTTTTCTGCTAAAGGGAAAGTTCTTACTTTGGCATGGCAGGTATGTTAAATGTCAGCTTTATTGAATCATGAAATTCTGAATCACGGACAAATATTTTCAGTTGTATAATAGTAAAACTGTATGTGGCGATAAAGATAAATGCAAACAAACCAATTTTTCCTGTGAATTAATTATGTTTTTGTAAAAACCAAATCGAAACAACCTGACGTTTAATGATGGTCAGGTAACAAGGTCCCATGGTTAACTCATGTCTAACCAACGTATTTGGTAACAATACTAACTAACTAACTATGTCATCGTAGTTGGCACCATAGTATAACTATGGATCTGCTCAGATATGACGTCACTATGACGTTCTTATGACCCAGTATTCAAACAGTGTCCTCATGCGGCCAAAATTATTAGGGGCTAAAAAGTCAACAAAGCATTCAATTTTTATCATTCGTTTTGCTATTAACAACTTCAATACTAATGATGAAAATTGATAAGTGCAATCGGTGGTAATACAATGCCTCCAAATCATTGGACAATTTATTTTTGCCTATACTAGGTTTAAGGATTTGTAGGGGTTCAAAGATATATAAAAGTCATGCTTGGGATTTATCTTGTATAATGTGTTCCATTTAAGAAACTGAACCTACCTCTATTTCGTGCTCACATAAAACCGATGATCCTTTTGCCCAAGGAAAGTGTGCATTGGTTGGAACATGTTGTTTCATACTTAGTGTTTCGCAAATAGTACCTTCTGGACACGTGTTCCGTACTGATTCAGGTAGATTGTTGAACAACTGTAACATAAACCAAACCAACATTAAAATAAAACTCATTTTTACAAATAAAGCCAAAATGTAGGCCTAATGTTGATTTACATGCCTCTAAGCAACTATTCATATGTCCTTAAGAAAATCAGTGGAGGAGTAATATAATAAGAATACTGCTAACTGTATAGGGTTTTTTATGTGCTAAGGATGGAATTGTGATGTTTGATATATTTAAGTATTACACACTGTAGGCTTTCAACAAGGCACTGTTTTGATTAACCGCAAATAATGAAGACCATAGTCTCAATCTACATTCGATTGTCCCCTTAGCAGTATTGCTTCTTCCTTGAATGAAACGGGCGATATTTATTTATTTATTTATTTGAACATACACTTTTATAACAGTGGCACTCGTCTATCCGACGGTGCGTTCATCAAACACCGTTATATTGCTGTAAAACAAGTTATGATGTTCGTCTGATATACGTGTCAAAGTTAAAAATCCTTTCCAACATCGACTTGATCAAATGGCTGTCAGTAAAAGAAATAATTGTGCACGCACGTTAGGGGAAATACACGTGATAAGGCTATTAATATGTCTTAATTATACTTACATTACATATAGGGATTCTGAATTGTTCCGATGTATAAGAGTAGCCTTCGCACTGTTCTAGAACCTATTTTGAAATATATACACAAATATCGCAAAGGTTATTCAACACAAATGTAATGAGATGTAATGATAATTTATTTTAGTTGGTAAATATAGACACCCACATATTTTACCCTGAATTCGTACTATTTTAAGATCAACTTTGAATATTTAGGGATTCTGTGAGATATTACTGTTTCCGCTTTTTCTTAATGGAGAAGCTGAAAGGAAACAATCTTATATATTATATGATTTTAGTACGGTAATGAAATATCACATTTTGAGCAAGAAATTTCCCAAGAAAGTGTACATTTTAGGTTTTTAGATAGGACCCATAGATGTTGAATTTTAAGACACAATAGCCCCTGAGTTAGGTGTATCTCCACAGGGGGGGGGGGGGGGGGGTGGGGGGGGGGGGGGGGGTGGGAGGGTAGTTATTTGTAATTTGAAAACTATTTGTATACTATTTTACATCAAAGTTTAATCTAAATAAAATCTAAGAATCTATGTACATTTCACACGTAAAGTGCGCTTTAACCACGAGTATAAATTTAAAGATCAGACAAGATATTGTAATTTGGAAATTTATTTGCATAACTATACGAGCGACAACATTGTGTATATGTTTTTTTCTTCTTCAAAGTCCAGTTCAGATTAAAATGTTCTAAAAATGATGACCTATTAAGATTCAACAGTTCAAATATTCTAAGATGGAAATTATACAAAACATTAGATTATTAAATTGAATAATTTGACAAAGCTTCATACTATCACTATTCTCGACACAACTTAATTTTTAAATAAACCCTTTACGTATTCTGTAAATATATAACATTCCATATTCAGATTATAAATGTTGAATTAGCCCCTTTTTACCATCTGACAGGGAATTTGACCCTATTACCAGGAAAATGAACTCTAAACCGGGATTCTTCCATATGACAAGTTAACCCGGTTATTCTACTATAACCCCTTCACATTAATTGTGGCACCCTAAGGCATGGTCAAACGCATATGGTTTTGTTCAATTTGAGCGACTGCATACCTTATGTATACAGAGGGTATACGTACCTGTGGGCCATAATGTTGTATAGCATACCTTATGTATACAGAGGGTATACGTACCTGTGGGCCATAATGCTGTATAGCATACCTTATGTATACAGAGGGTATACGTACCTGTGGGCCATAATGTTGTATAGCATACCTTATGTATACAGAGGGTATACGTACCTGTGGGCCATAATGCTGTATAGCATACCTTATGTATACAGAGGGTATACGTACCTGTGGGCCATAATGTTGTATAGCATACCTTATGTATACAGAGGGTATACGTACCTGTGGGCCATAATGCTGTATAGCATACCTTATGTATACAGAGGGTATACGTACCTGTGGGCCATAATGCTGTATAGCATACCTTATATGTATACAGAGGGTATACGTACCTGTGGGCCATAATGTTGTATAGCATACCTTATGTATACAGAGGGTATACGTACCTGTGGGCCATAATGTTGTATAGCATACCTTATGTATACAGAGGGTATACGTACCTGTGGGCCATAATGTTGTATAGCATACCTTATGTATACAGAGGGTATACGTACCTGTGGGCCATAATGTTGTATAGCATACCTTATGTATACAGAGGGTATACGTACCTGTGGGCCATAATGTTGTATAGCATACCTTATGTATACAGAGGGTATACGTACCTGTGGGCCATAATGCTGTATAGCATACCTTATGTATACAGAGGGTATACGTACCTGTGGGCCATAATGTTGTATAGCATACCTTATGTATACAGAGGGTATACGTACCTGTGGGCCATAATGCTGTATAGCATACCTTATGTATACAGAGGGTATACGTACCTGTGGGCCATAATGCTGTATAGCATACCTTATATGTATACAGAGGGTATACGTACCTGTGGGCCATAATGTTGTATAGCATACCTTATGTATACAGAGGGTATACGTACCTGTGGGCCATAATGTTGTATAGCATACCTTATGTATACAGAGGGTATACGTACCTGTGGGCCATAATGTTGTATAGCATACCTTATGTATACAGAGGGTATACGTACCTGTGGGCCATAATGTTGTATAGCATACCTTATGTATAGAGAGGGTGTACGTACCTGTGGGCCATAATGTTGTATAGCATACCTTATGTATACAGAGGGTATACGTACCTGTGGGCCATAATGCTGTATAGCATACCTTATATGTATACAGAGGGTATACGTACCTGTGGGCCATAATGTTGTATAGCATACCTTATGTATACAGAGGGTATACGTACCTGTGGGCCATAATGTTGTATAGCATACCTTATGTATAGAGAGGGTGTACGTACCTGTGGGCCATAATGTTGTATAGCACTATAAAGCACACCCTGTAAAGCTTGAACTCGTTCACTTAAATTTGATATTTGGTCGTTTAGCTGAAAGTCCGATGCAAGGTTATTGGTGGCAATTCCAGGACTACATTGCTCAGTAGTTAGCGATACTTCACTTTTAACATATCTAGCTATTAGCACCATAACGAGTAGAAAACTATACATACAGCCTGAAAAGAGATACAAATTAAATAGAACGAATCAGATATTAACAAATAGTTACAAAAATGTAGCCTACTGAGGACGCTATACATGATGTATATGGACTTCTGATGGAGAATGTTAGTCCTTTGTTTGACATGAATGGAAAGCAATGTTTAATAGCTAAACAGCGGTACCACGTATAATGGCATTAGGCGTTTAGGTAATAAGTAGAATTTCAAAAATATGTTGGTCAGATAACCTAGTCTGAATATATTGTTCTAGGACCATTTTAACATCTGCTCGAATATAATCTGATGTCTGACAAGGTGTACTTTGAAATGGAAGTAATATCTTTAAACAGTAGAAAAGGTATAAATTACATATAATATGATCGTCAAACCTGATAGACGCTGGTAATGATAACAACTCTATCTCTCATCATTTATCGATGCTATTAAGGCTTATTAAAGGGATATTTAGAGCAAACATGTTAAAATCGACTCGTTTCTCAACGAAAGAAAGACATGTAAAGTAACAGAATCAACAGTTTAGCAGTTATTCTCATTTCATTTTATCTTCACACGTTCTTTCTGAAGAATTGATTATATAGTAATGGCGCACCACCGAGTGTCTGATTAATTCCCCGTGAAAAAAAGAGTAAAAGAATAACAAAATTCTTTAAAACAATGTATCGATGGTATCTAATGTTTATCAACCAGCATGATCAATATCGCAAACTTAGTAAAATGAGGCTGTTATGTATAGCAGAGTGTATGTTTGCCATATCCTGGCCGCCCTAGCATTTAGTAAAGTCACACGTTTAACCTTTCGTTAATCTTTCAGTCCAACTTAAATTTTAATTTATCAAAATACTTTCCAATTGTATCAAGACTTGTGGCTGAGAATATACCAATGTTCGTTCTTTTGTCTAAATAGGCAGGATATATGAGCTTAGAACAGTTTGAAGTAAATTCTGCCAAACATAGAAACAGAATAGATTTTACGTAATAAAGACATCAAATCGGTCAAACGTTTCGATAATATACCTATTTAGTGTGTTATATTGATCCTTTCGGGTCACTATTATTGAATGTAGACCATACAGTACAGTGTAAATTAAAAGAAAAGGTTAAATGTTTATGCTTCTCCAATAATGCTGTTTGTATATCCTAGTGTACGCTTGCCGTTTTCTGGCTCCCCTAGTAATATATAAATGATACACTTTTAAACTTTGACTTCGACCTTCCATATGAATAATTGGAATATCATTCAACAGCGACTCAATGCTACCGACCCCCAGCACATGTGATTTGTAATTATTTGTCTCATAGTTACGATCAAATGGACCATGTTAGGTCCTTGGTGTTTCTTTTGATTGATATGACATTCATATTGAAAGTATTTTGCTGGGATGGCCGGGTTATGGCAAGCGTACGCTAACAATACATACATTCGAACACTGAAAGCATTGACAACATGTTTTTATTTATTTTTGTTAAGAAAAGACATTTATTAAATAATGATGAACAATATAATGAAGACCCTGTGAGTGACGACCTCTATCCATATACCGATTTTACCCACTGCATGTCTGTCATAACTTGAAGCTATAATTTGTACATACCGTTTTAAAAAAGTAAACAGCGCCTAGTTATTTTTTCTAATGAACTCACTTTCAAATGCATAATCATGCCCATCTAGACAAATGATTATATTCCATGTTACAAGGTTTTTTTCCGATCAGAAAGTGTTTAGCATCGTGTGTCAGAGTGACACCTGATTGTTTTTGATCAACGAATTATTAGCTGGACCGTGCTAGATTAGATTGGCGTACATGGCGCACATGGTGTACGTGCCTTATATCATCAGATGAATGATGCACCGTCATGGTTGCATGGTTCCGAAAGATAAGCACTATTTGTCTTGAATTTAATGCCACTTAAAAATCCACAAATAGCTTAAATTTACCGTAAAGTTCATTCATAAAGCAATGATTCTAGAGGTACCTAGCAACGATAGAAACTGACCTAGTTCACTCTTCTGGGTTTTGACGTGCAAATTCCAGATATACAAAATCTTATAAATATGCTTTCTTTTTTGCCATAATATATAATTTATTAATACTTTATCAATAGGATATGAATTATAACGCGGTTAGGATGACCTATATACGCGCGTAGATTTCTCTTAAACATCCGGTGTTAGTCTTTCTGAGTCTCCATGGATCGTTAAAATAATACTTTCCCCTACCATCACTTACCACATACATGTAATAGCTAATGAATAGATTAAAAGATTTGCTCAACTAGTCGCTCGTACAAAATGTATAAAATGAATACTTGCGATAGTGTACATGTCTTCTACTTATTGTTATTTTGTTAAAGGTGTATGTTCTGATCACTTTTTGGGGCTATGATTTTTTTCACATCAAGATAGTTTGATATCAGAAGAATCCCCATATTTTTCTCATTATGTCTGTAAAATCTTAGGGGCCAGAAAAGTTCCATTTATAAATTATAGGCTAAAATGTGGTGAATTAATACTGCCAAAGGTGGTTCACCACCCGCCAGTTTGTTACTACCCAATGGGCACATATTTGTGACCTTGTGCTTCTAAAATAAGAACCATTGGAGTTATGCTACTCAAACTTTGGAATGCGACCATTTTAAGGATGACCTTTCATGTAAAATAGAAAACATCAAGTTGAAAATCGGGCCAGCAATCAGAACATCTACCTTTAATATCATTAAGATATCTTAATTTTATGTTATGGTGTGGCATGGTATTACCAATGTTATTCAAAAATAGTATGCATTTCAACGCAAATAAAAAAATCTGCTCAGTAAAAGCTGAGAGACAGAAGGTGGAGACCTTATGCCTCAATACTTACGCGCCTCTGTCCTTGACATTATTGTACATGTATATTGAGATGTCGAGATTATTATTCCCCCCTTGAGTATATCAAATATCATGCATAAGAAATATGCTTGTAAATCTGAACGTCACCACATCCTGGAATCATGTTGTATTTAGTCCTATACACGCTTGCCTAAGATGTTTTCATCGAAGAATGAATAACATTTTACCTACATTTTGGCATGATAAATGCATTATGGCATACTGAATTAGTCTAACCACAATGGTGTAGGAAGTAAACGACAAGCAGAATAATGAACAGAAATGTTTCGCAAAATATGTTAGTGATAACTGGTTGAGGTATACACTACTTTGAGGGGTACCAAATAAAAACACTTACCTTAAGCCACCTGAGAAACAGAATAATAATATTATTTGTATTATCATTGTTCATCATAAAAATACCAAAATGACCATGAGTATACAAATAAAATGTTTAAAAACTATTAACAAAATATAACTTTCCCTTTTTAAAAATTGAAATTAATTGGAGATCCCCCTTAAATCAAAACTATGAGTTAGTTTGAAAACAAGTTCATTTCTGCTCCTGTATCTTTCAGGTCGTGGATAACATGCACTTGTTTTAAGTGCTTATCTCCAGAATGTGTTTGTAGAAACGTTTTGAAAGTACTTAAGCTAAGTTTGAACGAAATGCTCCGGGGAATTGTGAGGAACGATTTTGATTGTAGTAAGTAAACTTTATTTGCTCACACCCCGTTTGGAATGAATAAGACTACGATTTTATTTTTTATTTCGCCAGTTATTTGTTTTAATTCCGCTTAAACTGGTTCAAGATCCATTAGTGTTATTAAACAACAAACAACAAAACATTGACTTGCAATTAAGCATATGGTGAATACTGTAGACATGATTATAAGCATGAAAGGAAACTTACACTTGACCCGTTATACTCCAGATCAACAAATAAATATCCCCCACACAACAATTTTATCTATCAGTCGGTTATATTTTCCCTTCTAACTAGATTTTATACACAAACCGCGTCCCGTATTTGCTACGATAAATTATCATTACCTACTTAAGTTGCTCAGGGTCTGCATATCTAATCGCTAAACTAGAGCTTATTCAAATAATTTATCGTGAACAATAGAGCAATTGTAAAATTAAAACACAAAAACAAGACTTTTTGAAACAAAATACTCAAATCTGGTACTTTTTGGTAAAATTTTGATTCATAATAGGCAAGGCATCACAATTTCCCTTTTATAAATTCAAATTACTTCATGCATACGCCGCCAAATATCGATTACATTTCGAAAATCACCGCTATTGTCCCCAACAACGAAATATTCCCCGACCTGTGATTTATTCACATAGTGGAAATAAGAGTTTCTCTATAAATCTTTCAAAATTCCCTGTAGCAAATAAAGATGACAGAATCCCTCCGGTGCAAAGATCTCCCCCCCAATACTTCCAAATTTTCACCCTTTGGCATCCTTGGTGATGGTAAGAGGGCTTTCGATGTCTGACATTCTAATTTTATGCAATATTATACATATGAAATATTTTTGGAATCTGCCGCGGCGCGTGAGAATACCAAAATGGTCAAGGCATTGGATTATTAAAATTGGATTATTCAGAGTTCTTGGTAGAGAAACCATTGCTACGATAAGAACTCTTCGGCTAAGCCTGAATAAAACATACATGGTTGAACAACTATAAGAAATATATTTTAAATGCTTATGCTATAACTGTATTACTTGTTGTGATTTTTCTTTTGATTCGAAAAAAATGGGTAGGTCGGGCCCGTAGAACTGACATACGCGTTGCCACACTAACTCTGCTACAAGTGTCGGTTTAACACTCTTGAGCACGAAGTAGACATTTACGAACCAGACAGCATACACATGCACAAAGTGGTAACGAGTGCACTTTAAACGTACCAGGTCACATGAGTAAATAGAATTTGGCTCATCTGTCCATAGCATATTGGCCTTTATTCCCGCAAAAATGATACTCTGTCTGCCAAAAATTAAACACATCTTTGTCAAGGTGATCCTCTTCAACCACCGGTAAAGTACAGTGGTCATGGCTGTTTGTTATCGGTAAACATTGAGTAACGGCTAGCGGATTTGATCAAATAATTCTATATGACTATAACAAATTTGCAAGTACTGGATTAAAGTTGTGTCACGTTATTAATTTATCGATAAGTACTGGTTGTCGACCTTAACAAAACCTAGGATATTGTCTTATTATTAATAACTTAATTAATTAAAAATTTAACTATATAATTGTTTACAGTTTTATTTAACAGTACCAGATACTTGGCAACTCTCCAATAGTTTCTAATGATTCAGCTCAGTAGGGGAGAGCGGGCGTGTACACCCCGGGGCAGGTTCGCCCACCACGTGATTCTCAAATGAAAACAGGCGCGAACGATCCCCGCTCTCCCCTACTTGGCTTTTATACCGTCCAGCTATTGCATAAGAACAACACACGGGCGCTTACAAAAAGAGGGCACCCCAATATTTGACTTTACCGGGTCTTATTCTCATGTTAGTGAGGTGCAATCATATTTTATGCTTTTTAGGTGCTTTCGACGTTCTCATCCCCAAATTATTTTTAGAAGCTGCTCTTTGTGTTGCTAGATGCTTTATCTGTATATGAGTCATGTTCCATTTCTCTTGTATTACTGAGCCATTGCTTCTTCTGATGACCTCTTTTCCTCATATTTTCTTCAACCTTCCATCTATGACCCCGGAGAATGACAGATTGCTACTGATCTCTATTATGTGACCAAAGTACTTCACCTTCTTTTTGATTAGCCCCTGTAGCAGGAAAGGTGCCTCTTTACACACATTTTTATCATTGTAACATTAATTTTTATAATTCGTTGAGTTCTAACGACAGGCCTTTGGCTATTGAAATTCTACCTTTGATATCAGCTGTTGGAATTTTGGTTTTCACATAAGCAAAGGTTTTTAGATCGTAAACAAAATTAATATCCATTTCGAAGATTTTTTTTCTTCTTCAGTTTATGAGACAGTGACGACGTGAACGCCTATTTGTATCCGTAGCAGAGAAACACACGCTTAGAATGATGAAAGGTCCATAAGCTTGCAGAAAAAAAGCTGTAATTCAATGATCAGTATTCAAATAATTAAAGAAAAAACTTCACGCGCTACTCACCTCAACAAAGTCAGTCGTTTGAATTCAAAGAAAGTCTTTTTCACATGATATTATAGTTGTTGTTATACCTCATTTTCTGGGCTTTTATAACATTTTGAACATTAAAAGCCTTAATATTACATACATCAATCATTGATATAGGCCTACTTAGTATCAAGAGAAATTCTTTAAAGGTACATAGTGATGTCAAAATATTGGTTCTCGATTTTGTATATGCTTTAGAAGTACAGAATACACACATAAAATATTAATATCTTGTCAAAATAACCAGGAAAAATTGCCCTCAGTTCGACTTTACTGATTCAGGTTTCCAAAAGGTTTGCCAAAAGCTCTACCTGTTAAACGAAACGGCTCAACGCAGCTAAGGTTTATCTCTCTGGCTGTGATTAAGGGGGGACTCAAGGAAGTCACTTTTTGAATTTTGTGAGTGCTGTAATTATTGAACTATTGCTCAAATGTATATATATAAAATTATACATTTTTGGAAAGGAAATGGATCAGAGAATCCAAATTTGGCGTCAATTTCGTTATATAATGTGAAAGATAAATTAGTTGGCTTTCAATTTTGTGATTTTCTCCAAAAATCAACATTTTTGGTCAAAATTGACGCCAAATTTGGTTTCTCTGATCCATTTCCTTTCCAAAAATACTTTTATATGCATTTGATTAATAGTTCAATAATTACAGCACTCACAAAATTCAAAAAATCAAGTTAAAACGAGTTTCCTTGACTCCCCCCTTAACTTCATAAAAAGAACGCTTGATAAAGCAAATTAAAAAACCACATAAAAACCCTATTTTGGATATATGAGGGGCTTTCATACCTAAACGTCAGAGAGCGCCATCAAAGAGGTCTGAGAGAAATTTAATCCGACAAGCTTTGTAATTATCTGCCGTCTGAAATCCTAACAAAGCACTTATTTTTGATTTGTGGGGTTTTCCACTATCATGTTCACGTTCTAAATCACCTTATATAATAATGCTTCCTCTTTTATTTATCATCAGTAGTTATGCACATGCCTCTGACGACATACATCCGAATTGGTGCAAATTATACGCAAAGTAAAAAGGCGCGATTTAATAGATAGAATACAAATATACCAAATTGTGATTTTTTTTTTTACTGTCCAAAAGCAGAGTGCTCGATGCGTGAGCAGAGCAGTAATATAAAATGGTATTAAACACAATTTACATTGGCTACACTGTGTTTCACCCCGTGCTTACTGCACGACGATCATCAGGCTTATCACATTATTAATACAACTAGTATAGCCTGATGATCGTCGTGCAGTAAGCACGGCGTGAAACACAGTGTAGCCAATGTAAATTGTGTTTATTACCATTTTAGAATACATATACATATCGGTATTACATTATAACAGTTTTTACTGTAACTATACTCAATAGAATTGAACCAAGTGCCTATGAAGGAATATATTTCGAATACCAATTCACATTGCGTGCGTAAAATTCTTTGTGATATACATTCTAATACAGAAGCAAAGTTCTTTTACACGATGCCGACATTAGTTAAATGGGGCATGTCACAGGTTTCTACAAAGAAATGTGTCAGTATTATGGATTGTATTTCATTAATGACTAGAAATATTATATTTTCCGAAAACAACGTTTTCAAGTACATGTACAAGCAAAAACGTCATATAACATATTCTAGTTTCGATACTGGTTTTGTGTATTACGTATTATTCTTAAGTTCTGAGAATGTCAGAATTGTTAAAAGTTACCTTACACACTTCTATTTTCAATTATCTTGCGTTTTTTTGGTCTAGACCTACACTTTAGAAGTGCCCCGTTTCACGACATTATCAATACAACTAGTGGTCTGTAGGTGGTACAATTATGGTGTTACCTATGAGTAAGCAAGGCTATATCACGAATGAGCTTACATTAGTCGTAAGTCTTCCGAATTTGAGAAAATTGAATTGAAAAAGGTTTTTACATAATATCTGACAACACTGGGATTCGAACCTGGGACCTGTCGGTGCCGAGTCAGCGATTTTAATCCTACAAACGAGTTAGGGTAGCCCATTAGTGTACGTGTATTACGGAATAAATCTATATAAGTCTTGCACTAGATTTTCGTGATAGCTTACGCATAGGTAGAACCAAAACTATCATACTGGACATCTGTCACTAACAAATTTAGGAGTTGAATTTTCAAAAGATCAAAAGTACACTGTTTAAGGTTTAATATTTTCACCATACATGACTCTTACCATGACCAACTGCACTGTGAAAAATTTAAGCTATGCCCCCTGACGAAATCATATATTTCTCAGTTTTAAAATGTTTTCTCCGTCAGCTTTGAAGTTTCCACAACGATTTCCAACTTCCTATCGAGTACATAGACTTTGATGTATTTCACAGTAAATGGGGCCCAATGACATGAATGACAAATAACGTTTATCATGTTTGTAGACTAGTCTAAATAGTTTAACAGGATGTAGAAACAAACAAGGTATCTTATTTTGGTAAGTCAAGCTCTCGTTAAGTCGCAAAATAATTTCAAATTGATCTTTGCTCACAAGCCCGACCGTATATCCGACAGCTAGCTATATTAACTAGTCATCTTATTTAAACATCAGAAACGGTAACGTTTTCTTTACAGACCTTTTTTGTTTACTTCCTGCGTTTTGCAGTATTCCCGTCTGTGGTTTACCGTTTGCACAGTCACCGCCGCAGATTTTTAAAGATTTCTAGTGCTAGTCCGGGACTTTAATTAAACACGTTAGCAACACCCACCTCCAGTTTGATGTCAAGCAATGTGTACATAATACTTAGCAACCGTGCTGCATAAGATCTGTAAAAGCGGGCTTTTTATGAATGAACCAACACGTGTTTCGAGTGAAGTTCGAAGGGGGTTATATATAGCCCTAATACGTCAATCATGCTTGGAAGGCTGAAACACCAATGTGCTCCCGGATATTGCTTTGTACGTGTAAGGCAACGAAAAACGTTTTGTTTCATAATATCGAGTTCATTCAGTTTTTAATATTTGAGATTTAATTATAATATTAGATGTCAACCATTTCCACCTACTTCTATGTACGATTACGAGTAAAACACATGTATATAAAATTAATAACAAGCAATAGCCATTTGTCTCGATTTGTGCCAAAGAAGACGAGACCATAATTGGATCCAACTATTTCATAATGCGTGTGTTGTTATCCACTGTGCAGGGTGTCCCTAAAAAAGGGTGCACGTGTTCCACGTCATTGTCCTCATTGATGTCGCGGTATTTGGCTGTAATCGTTATATAATGTGAAAGATAAATTAGTTGGCTTTCAAATACCGTTTATTTGATTGTGTTTAATTTTCTCAATTTACAGATATTTTGTATCAACAACGAACATTAACAAATCGGGCTTGTGCCACTTTTAGAAAAATATGTTTGTGTGGAATGTGTCATTTTCATCATTACATATTTCGTATTTTGTATTTATGGTTGTACGAGCTTCAAGATGACTGAATAACCTTTCATATGCTGGTTGTTTTGTCGAAATTGCTTGAGTCTATCCAAAGATATGCTTGTTTGACCATGAGAAAACAAGATCAAAGTTGTGCCAGTTTTTTGAATTGCTGTTACGTTTAATGCCTCGAAGCGTTTCTTCATAAAAAATAGCACAAACTTTACATTTTTTTGGTCAACATCGTTTAGTAAATACTCATTATTAAATTAGCAAAATGACTCTTTCCACGATCTTCTCCCCTAAAAAGTGGTATAACCTGGTGTTTTAGTACCCGTGATTGATCAAGAATATAGTTGGTTTGAGAAGAGCAATTGCAATCAAATAAACGGCCAGACACCGAGTCATCATTGAGGGCGACGTGGAACACGTGCACCTTTTTTAGGGACACCCTGTGGATAGCGGTATACTTTCCAATATGAAAGCGTTTATCTTACCATGGTAAACTTTTTTTAAATTTTAAATGTGACATATTTCATTTTAATAGTCGTCGGTTACAAATGGTAATTCCTTACTAAAATATATGTACACGGCTAATAGGGTTTTAAGCGTCACGCACTATATACTCAGACTGACTTCATTAGGCACATTTCTCGGTAAATGACATGTCAACGAACATTTAGAACATTGTGTTTTCATATATTCAAATTATTCTCTATGCTATTCAAGTCTATTGATTTTTTTAAACACAATGCTGCCCTTAAACATGTTTAATCATGGTTTTATTATCGATATTGGTTATCGAGAAGTGTGTATACCATCACGACAGATATTATGACGTCTTAACACGTGATACAAAAAAAGGAAAAAAAGTTCCCCCGCGTAAAATGACTTTCCAAGTAGCGGTACTTCAATTACTGTCATCATCTTGATCATCTCTGATGTGAAGAAAAACTTGCTCTGCTTTAAAGGGCAATTTACAAGCTGGCATTGCGATCTCGTGGGATACATCCTATTAATTCATAAATCAAATGCGCGTAGAGGCGATGATATCAACCATTTATCCTGGTGTGGGGGTGTGTGTGTGTGGAAAAAACGATTGGAAGAAAGAAAATGCTAAGGGCAAGGATATAACTATAATGTCACTTTAAATCATGCTTCTGTTGTTATTAAATTGTTTACTTCATGTGGTTCCATTCTGTGTGGGTGCATATAGGGTCTGCAAATGTCAACTACCTGTACATATTGACATTTGCTATGACGAGATCTTTCGCCTTTGGGTCCGTTGCAATTATGCGGTAAACCAAAATAATAAAATGCAACAACGACAATACATCGCTACCGAATTACAGATCAAAGGTCAACTGAGTGAGGTCAGTAGGTCGCCATGTTTTATTAAAACAACCGGTTATAACAATGAGGTCAATGTATCGCATTTAATGAAGACAAGTATAAATGAATGAGTGTTATCTTTCAAACTCTGAAAACAATCTTAGGGGAGATAGCTCGAGTTATAGGGGTCATTTTGTTATTGTTATTGTTTTGATTCTTTATTATTTAGTGTGCTTACACCCAATATTTGATACATTTGTAGTGTCGTTTACAAGATCATAAATTGACCCCCATGCATTTTGTTTGTTTTTGTCGGTGGCGAATATGAATATATTCTGGTAAGGTTGTTAATTTATGGTTGTGAATTCACTTTGAAAAATAAAAAAGGTATATTATCACAGCGCCACCACCCATATCGACTTATGTTCCACAATTCGGTCAATTCGTCGATCAACATGATCTCCCGGGCGGTGTCTACCTAGAGTAGATCCCCAGTTTTCAAGATGAAGTTGTGCATGTTGTCACAAACGTCAACCATTATAGATGAGAAAGACAGTTGCCTAGTTGATATCCGCGGCAACTTCAACTACGTTTCGCCTATCTGCAATGTGTTCTACTATTATAATTGTGTACTGGTTCGTTTAACTATATTTTGCTATTATTTCTACCTTTTTAATTGTACGTGAAACAGATGTGCATTTCTCTGATATTTTGCATAACCATTGTAATTGTTTGTCAAGTTCGTGTTATTTATTTTTTGTCCCTTATTCTTGCTTACAAATTGACATATCTTGTGGGGTTTTCTGAAGTAATTTCCGGACGTCCTCTTTTGAGTTTCTTTCAGCACCCGTTAGATTCATTTTTGTCTATTTTAGTGCATCCGTCGTAAAATGATGTATTTCGTTTTGCAGTTGAAATTGGGAAAAAGTACTCACTCCCCCAAATCTACTTTCCGTACCTCTCAAACCAGACACATACCGTATTTACTATTCTGGAGCCGAATTTAACCAGGATTACAAGTTTCTTATAAATCCTTTCTCAAAGATAAAAACATTTATATAGGAAACGTTTGCTTAAGCAACTGAAGCTGATATATACAAGAATCGTTTACGTAAGTTATGCTCAACTAAGTTTATATAAAATAATATTTTTGACATATTGGCAACTTATGAAGAAGAAAGAAAATGAAAATTACAATATCGATTCAGAAAAACAAACTTAAATTGCAGTTCAAAATACTTTTGGCCCATGGCCCAAATGCCGAAAAAGATTAATATCCGCCATAGATTCTAACCCAGGACCTCTAGTTGTAATATTTTAGACGATCCTATTTAAAAGAAAAAATACTATTTTAACCAAATATACTATACTCTTACCTGATTTGAAGGCCACCAACTGATCAAGGCACATTATGAGACGAACCGGTTGTGGTTTCCGTGGAGACCCCAAAATATCTTCTGGTGTTTTGTTGCCTCTAAATTCTCCAATCCAATGAGAAATAAAAATATACAAAGTTGATATAAACTCCAACAGGTAGTCCTGTTGCTCCTCTTCCAGCAAGTATTTAATTCAGATAAAGCGAAAAGCACGTGTTGATTCGAGACGAAGCTCAAAGACAAATAATCCTCTTGTCTCCAGTCAGAGCGTTAAGTGACTATATCATCAGGAATCCATATACTCCTATGAAACCCTTAGTATCACGCGTTGGTGAGTGAAACAGACGAGCCAATCACAAACCTCGCTCATAGGATTTAATAATAAAAGTCACACTTCCTACTAATAAATCACCGGCAGTACTACCACACTAGACCATCATCATATCAGTTATCTTAGATTAAGTTAATGTTACAATAGATGTTTTTTCCCACTACAAACCGCTACATGATGTAAGTAACTGACCACGCCTTCATGTTTAGATAAATTCCTCCCTCAAATGAATTCCACGTACACGAACATATCCGGGGCAATGACTGGTTGAGTGCCATTATTATCTTAATTGTGTTAAAGGACAAGAGGTTTTTGCCGCTAAGATATTTGCAATGTGGGTGATTATTAGGCACGTAGCCAGCTTTCCTCTTCTCTGGTCAGGTGGGTGAGGGGAGGATACAATTTTCTTCCCGGTTTCGGTAACTCTGGAAACAAAATTCCTGTAGTCTCAATATTAGTGATATAATGCTGATGTAAAAGTCGAGTGTTGTTTTTCTTCATTGTGGAAGAGTAAAATAGATAAATAATCATAATTAACAATTTTATTTATTTGATCTGATTGATCACCAAATTCATCCGCAGTGCACCGATACAAAAATAGACACTTAGCTATGACTATTTTTGTCGTGAATAACACAATATGTAGTTTTATAGATAAATTCAGCACATATGAAAACTATATAATCAAAACGAATATGAGATTTGAACCATAGATCCTTGAGAAGAAAATGTTTGAACATACCACCAATACCAAACTAAAGTATCATTGGTATCATAAATCGCACGCAAGCGTTACGCATACTTATGATGCACAAAGCCTAATAAACTGTTATATTGCAAGGACTCAGTAGGCGATAGCGAATCTAGCCGACTTCATAGACCGTGCGTAATTTCACTTTCACACAATCGAACGACACCAGGCCGATGCTTCTCGTAATCTGCCCATTGTTTAGAGTGTAATAGTTTTGTATTCATTTAAAATCATCACTCAAATGTCATTCAGCGCCGTGGCCTAATGTATTGGCGCGCTCGCTTTAAAGTATTCACATGGCGGAGATTCGAATCCCCGGCTCGAATCCCAGTCTTGCTGAATTTTTCAAATATAAATATAATATTTTATGATTTTTCTTCTTCATTTTCATGTGATATTCCGATCAAATTTGGGTACGGCACGTACACCTATTAATCATAATTCAGTAAATCAGTTGTTTTATTCAATCCCATCACTCTTATCCGGAAAATAAGTAGTGTATACGTCAATATTTTTATGCAAAGATAAACGTGGTTTATCAACGTATTTCAATATTCATGACATACACCTGCATGGTCCCGTCCGCGATTTTTATTACCGTTACCAACATTTGATACCTGACGGAGTAAAGTGCATAGCACATGTACATTGTACAGCAATACATTAATACAGTGAGTGAGTACGGTTAATAAATTCGCGTCCCGCCTCAGGCTCTGTTGCCCTCAGACGGTGGTGGCACCATGATTTTTCAATCTGGCATCTGATATAAAGACTTGCGATACGAACCTAATCGTTTACGGGTAATTAATTAAAAGACTAATTATTAGGTCATACAATTACAGCATTTGTCCGATCTTTCTTCTTTGCACGGTCGGGCGGTGTAGATCTATGTGATGATACGTTGATATGTGTCGATACTTGATATTTTGTTGGTGGTCGGCGATTTACCGATCATGTGCAAGATCTGAACTTTCTCCTCTAAACACAGATTACATGAACCCGATATTGACGCATATATTCGTGTCGTATTGGGTTTGTTTTACAGTTTCCCATCACCCCGTGGTGGATACAGGGGGGACGGATCAACAACCCCACCCCACTTAGCAGAATTTCACGAGCTGGCGGCCAAAAAAATGGAGACCTTTTACGATTTATTTTTGGGGACCAATTTAAAAAAAGGTCAGGCCCCCGTAAATTATAATCCTGGATCCGCCATTGCTTTCACCCATCACCGGTTATCAATTTAACGTCCTTTGATTACATTTTCGCATCAAGGTATTTCGTGATCACGTTAGAAACCACTACATTTAGGCAAACATGTATAACATCCTCTGATTGCTTTGGCAATGATAGAGCGCCAACTAGACCAGTTGCGACAAACTATTAAGGTCAAGAGAATCGGGATTTTGTCTGAGGAGTTTCTCATCCCATAATTATATTATCGCTGACGACACCCGCTGAAACTTCGCCTTACTAAAAACCGCTCCTCGCTGAGAACAGCCATACACGGTCTACTGACATTAATTTTGATCTACGGCAGAACTGCGCTTTAAGCACACTAGCCTAGGGACGATGCTTTTGATGCATAATTCATGTCACGATAGTATCACACCCCTTCATAACGCGCTGATATTGAATTTGACGCCTGTACATTTAAAAACACGTGAAAGTGATATTTCTGTAGCTGTGTAATTAAGAGTTTATAGTTTTTCGGAAAAAGCGATCACAATTATTTGTCCCTGTTCGGGCGTATAATGGCTTTTTACTACGCGATATCGAAAGATAGGAAATAGCATGTAAATAGTCACATATGCGGAAATGTAGCTATATCTTCGAGGAAAATATTTTGGGCGGGGACCAATGTCAAGGCTCAAGGCTCACAATTCTAGACCGAACGGCAGCCATCCAGTGCTAGAAAATAGCCGTTTTGAATTATCTCAAAATTCAAGGAAGACGGTATATAAATATTCATATATTTCGTATTTATCGTGTTGCCATTGGTCAATTTTGATCTCCCGCAAAACCACAAGAACAATTTGCTCATTACACATTCATCCTGGTTTATGGATGTGGTGCAGTGTAGCAGTATACGTAGGTCAAAAGGTCAAATCCAAAGTAAGCAGACCCTTTTAGTCCGGGGTGAGATCAGAGGATGGGGAGCGGTCACAGTGAGTGAGCCCTCTATCGGTACATATCGGTTCAGGGAGTGACACTGACAAGGAAAAAGAAAATATCGTTTAATATCACTGGTTCAGGAATTTCTTATGTATTTTATTGTTTCCTCACCATGCATTTAAAAGGAGAACGAATGCGTCGATTTTATGATTCTTGTTGTATAATTAATAACAATTACTGAAAATAACAACAAAATTGCATATTTCAAATGAAGACCAACGTTATTGATCACAAACGATACCATAACTTAATAAAAATTCCATTGAAATGGAAAGTTGGCGGTCAAAAGGAAATTGCGATATAAGGCAAATAGAAAGAGCAAAAATAGCAACATTTGTAAATACGGCTTTTAGTTGCTAAAATTATGTGGCAGAAGAAGCAAGCGCATAGATGATCAACTAATCTGACAGTACTAGAATTAGTGCTGATTTATGTGGCATAACTCTGTTTTACAATTCTATGCACAGTAGGACACCCCAATATATAATGCACACCATTTTCACAGTAGGACACCTCTTACAGTTGGACTGTTCAAAGACTAATGCCTTGGACTGTTTTTTGCTGTTTCATCCATGCATGGCTTTTGCTGAGCTGTTGTGTTTATACATTGGCTAAAAACTACCACTCATGTTGATTACAATTGATCACACATAATACTTTTATTTTACACTCGTCTTTATTTAATGTATTATAAAAACAAGACAATAAAGTCAAGACAATTACTTTTCTGTTAATACATATAATTTGGGTTGTGACTCGCAACACTTTCCTCATTTTAAAATGATACTAATAGAAGTTTTAAGTTTGGATTCAAGCAACACTGATAAAGATAAATCATCATCTACACACCACTTTCACAGTAGGACACCTCTCACTCAGCAGGACTTAAACAATCATCCCAGACCATGAAAGTATCAGACCCCAGACCATGGAAGTAACAGCCCAGACTTAGACAATCATCTACTGAACACACACACACACCAAGTTGGCTAATAATTGCAGCGCTGTAATTAATCAGGTTATTTACGATGTAAAATTATCAGCAGTCTGTCAAATTATCAGCACTCTGAAGCTGTACAATAAGTGAAATTTGTGGAATTCTGGATTGGCTTTGTATGTGCTATTAGAATACTAAAAGCTTGTGAGCATGACAATTTCACCAATCCTAGCCAGTCGCGAAATTTTTCATACACATAGATATTTCATGCAAACCTTGACCATGTTTTATGACACAATTGACACTCTGAGCTTTTCAGTAGTATCTGAGACCACAATTGTAATGTGTATAACATCTGGACAGTTGGAGATTTATCTTTAGTCAAACAAGATAAGCTATTATGTCTCCCTGTTGGGAGTCTAATAACATTTCTCTGATTGAATCATCAAGGCTAAACAAATATAGCTTTGACTCCATCACAGACTGCAGGACTGTTAAAATAAACTGCATAGGTACATGTAATTTACAAAGACTGCAAAATAATTTAGACAATTTTCCATATACTAAAAACAAAATGGCAGCCTCCATGTATATGTAGAAAGACCTAAATGTCCAAGAATATGCAATCTGATGCTATAAGGTTGGCGGTTGCCCCGCCAACCAAAAAGGCCGATATCTCAGAACGTCAAAATGCAGTAATTAGGAAATTTCAAACAATCATAACTCAAGGGCGGACTGTCGTATCACCATATCCTTTGGCATGTATGTAGAACAGACTTAAATGGCACAACGGGTCGCCTTGATTTATGCCTACTGTAACACGGCTTTTTTAAATTATATGTCAATGATTTTAAGCCTACCCCACTCTTTCCCCCTTGTTAATACATTTACATAGCTAGGGGGGTCAGAGTGCTACCCTCTGAGAAACATTTGTGAAACATTTTTGGGCCATGTTAACAGAAAAGTATATGCGTGCGACTTACAAATCTTTTTTAGAATATTTTTTGGATAAAGTTTGCAATTTTTAATTTTGTTGTTGTTGAAATGTTTGGTGTTTTTTATATTTCTTCTTTTTTCGCAAATTCGAATTCTTTTGAGGGTCCCACTTTAAGTTTCCATTAATAACCAACTAATATGGTGATTACTTGTTACTCAATTAATTAGGATTAATAGTGAGCCTTGACCACACTTAAATGTTAAGTCGACACAAACGAACAAATCATAATGGTTTTTTATTTATTTATTTTATTTTTATTTTTTATTTTACGCTCATAACCCAATTGTGTGTTTATTTTAGCTCTCTCTGGTCCTCAAACTTATTTATGAACAATAACACTTTTGATGGAACAACTTATAATACAGGGTGAGTCAAAAAAAGTCAGGTTCCGTTTTCAAAAAATCAGGAAAATATTTCTTGTACAAAATTGGTAAATGTCTAAGTTCATTGTTTATGAGAGTAGACATACTTTTCCATACCTGGTGATGTTTTCACGTCAATATCATATTCCACGCCAGATTTACAATGTTTACTTAGATACTCATTTTAATAGTTCAGGGTGAACTGAAACTGTTCTTATAGAATTGATGATGAGTGATGATTGTGAATCTTGAATCACTGTATCTTTAGAGTTGAGACTCTATTTCTCCATGAATGCAAATGACCCAGCACATTATTTGTTCACCGACCAAATATTTAGGTCAAGCAACAAGTGTAGTATAATATTGGATGACTTGAGAGATACACTGACAATTGGTTAGCCTTGATAAAGAATTGGACCGAGCCAATGTCGAGTTCAGTTTCACTGTATCTCCCTCGAAAAAGGCATCTAATATTAACCCTATTATCTTTATCTTCTTAAAATCTTATTATAATCGAATAAAAACACACAAAAACACAAATGTAATCATGTAAAAAGTTTAAAGAATATATTAAGGGGTATATTTTGTTTGTGATATGTATAATAGGCTAATAAATAAGCTATCCATACGCCGTTTAACTTAATACTACAATACATTTGGTTGTTTCTAGCTAGGATATTTCCACTCTTGTATTACGATTCAAAATGAGTTACCATTTAAACCTCAGCTGAAGCAATTACTTGGTATGATAAGGAATTCAACACCAAATTCTTATTAAACTGTAAGAATATGTTATAGAATGTGACAAATAATAAACGCTTTAAAATTGCTGGTGTTGGGAATTTATTTTACTAACGCTCGTGTTATTATTGTTTTATTAAAAGTCAAGGAAAATTAGTGTCAGTCGCTTTGTGACCCGTTCCAAATTACTTAAAAAATATTTTAACGGTGTCTAAACTTTAATCCCTATATATCACAGACCTAAGATTTAGCAAGGTTATATGAAAAATTGAAAATTCTGATGGAAAAAGTAGATTCGAACGGATTAAACGCACATCAAATAAATTGTCTTTAAGAGTCTTTCTCTAAAAAAAAGATACACTATCAATTTATTAAACTAGAAAATGAAGCATAAATAAAATAATGAATTTGTTATTGCATGCTCAGGATCTAGCCATGGTTGCATTTGATATGAATAATGTCCACTATTGGAGTTGAAAACTAACTTCTATGTTCACATTATAAATATACTTCATTATATTCTATTAGACTAGAATGCACTTGCCTAATACCCACAATAGTGTTGAAACGATTCATCAGGATTGGTGATAAACATGAGAAGAAAAGTTCATTGTATCTAATCCAATTTTCACTTACTTATTATTGTGGACGTTTCGGCAAACACTGTTGCCTTTATCAACACATGATAGGTAGTGAGTGATTAACTACTGCTATCGACGCTAGTTGGATGCTTAGCGACGAATCTGGAGTTTCTACAATGTAGATGTTTTTTAATGTAGCTGAGTTTACAGTTTTTACAAGGAATGTCGTAGATGGCATGCGTCGTGTTAAGCGGATCGCGTTTGTCTTTAGGGTGTACCAGTTGGCTGTGAAGGGTGCAATGTGGCTTCATAGCTGTAGAGATGTGATTTTCATCACTCTGGACACCCTTACCTCTCTGATACACCTGTGACGCATGGTAGAACCACGAAGCCTTTGTTTTGCGTCTCTGGGTTTAGGTGTCGCCATTTGATATTTGACCTCCTCTAAAGTCCACTTAGGATAACCGCTATAGGCGAGGGCCTGTTGAACGTGGTTTCCTCTACTACTTTGTCTGCATCTTCTGTGACGACCTTGTTCATGCGATCGTACAGTGTCCGTATCACTCCTAATTTTTGGTGTAATGGATGATGAGACTCGTAATTGAGGTACTGGTCTGTGTGAGTCAGCTTCCTGTATACCAACAGTTTGACTGTGCCATCTCCTTTCTTCACTATTAGGGTGTCAAGGAATGGGATCTGTCCGTCGGTTTCTTTTTCATATGTGAATTTGATGGATCCCGACTTTTCAATTTAGTTTAGGTTGTCCGTCAACTCTTCCCCATCACACTCCTTCTGTACTACTTCCAAGATATCGTCAACGTATCGTAGCCAGAGTTTTGGTTTACAATCCATAGGTGGAGTAGCTATGGCCTGTTGTTCCAGGACTTCCATTAATATTTTGGCTGCTATTGGTGACACTGGGCTGCCCATAGCTGTCCCAAAGAGTTGACTGTAGATATTTCCTTTGAAGGTGAAATATGTAGTAGTAAGGATGAATTTGAGAAGTTGAACAACATCGTCGCTTGTTAGGTTGTAACCGTCTTCTTTATTGTAGACTCTCAGTACATCGTCTGTTTCAAGACGGCGTTTTACAATTGACAAAACCTGGTCAATAGGAGTGATTGTAAATAAGCTCACTACATCTTTTTTTAGAGAAAGACTCTTGAAGAAAATTTATTTGATGTGCGTTTAATCCGTTTGAATCTACTTTTTCCATCAGAATTTTCAATTTTTCATATAACCTTTCCAAGTAATTCGGAACGGGTCACAAAGCGAATGACACTCATTTTCCTTGACTTTTAATAAAACAAAAATAACTCGAGCGTTAGTAAAATGAATTCCCAACACCAGCAATTTTAAAGCGTTTAATATTTCTCACATTCTATAACATATTCTTACAGTTTAATAAGAATTTGGTGTTGAATTCCTTATCATACCAAGTAATTGCTTCAGCTGAGGTTTAAATGGTAACTCATTATGAATCGTAATACAAGAGTGAAAATATCCTAGCTAGAAACAACCAAATGATTGTAGTATTAAGTTAAACGGCGCATGGATACCTTATTTATTAGCCTATATACATATCACATACAAAATATACCCCTTAATATATTCTTTAAACTTTTTACATGATTACATTTGTTTTTTGGGGGTTTGTTTTATTAGAAAAACTCCAGGTTGTACATATCAATGATTGATTGCATTTTGTTTTATCAGTTCCATACAAAGCAGTCGTAAAACGTATTTTTCATACAGTGCCATTGATATGTGGACTGTTTTTACTCTATGTAAATTCGTTCAAGCCAATTGCGTGCCAACATTAAAAAGTGTATAACTATTTAGTAGTATTTACTACAAAACAGCAAAGAAGGTTCGTATATATGTGCAATATATTGTCAGATCGTACAAACCTCTCTTTGATGGAAAGAGGATGTTGATAAAATATGTTGATGCAAATATTACCGATGATAGTTCTTGCTTTTCCGTAGAAGTATTACATACAATCATACATAAAGGGTTCAACAAAAGAAAGTATACATTTTGTTTATGTCATTTTGAGTAACATTCAATTTTTTGTTGTTGACCAAACAGACTAGATAGGCATTTAGATGAATCTTTTAGGCAGCATTTGATACCAAATTTGCCCCCTAATAACAAAGATAAACCATGATTAGCACAATTTAAAGAAAATTGGTCACTTTTCAAAAGTAACATTTGTATACTTTCTTTTGTTGAACCCTTTATTATAATGACATCCCAAACATTTCCAGAATAGGGCAATGAACAGCAGCTTGGAACACCTTCCCATTAGCCACCATTCCCGTAAAACGCTATTTTCGTGCAACCGGGAATATCCCTATTGAAAAACACGTAAATAGAACGACCCCGAAACAACCGTTCGTTATGATATACCCAGCTCGGCGCTTACGGTTTGATTGGTCTCAAAGTAACGTGTACTTGAGGAGCTTTCAGAAAATGGTCCCCAAAGGCTAAGCGCTTATTTATTTTTAGAGATATTTGCCAAAAACTTTCAGAAATTTTGGAAACCAGCTAAAATAAGCATCGGCACCAGATACTTGCACATCAAATTTTCCACACGCGTTTGTACACAGCGTCCGGGACTTGTGCGTAGGTACGAGGCTATTTGTTATTTTCGTTTGATTGACAGCTTGACAATGCTTGAACAATTTTGGCCAAGTTTTTGAAGAGATCGAGCTACATTTTCAATCGCCTTTTCTGACTTTTTCGTGGGAATATCACATCCGTTCAATCAAAATTTCGGTAAGTTTATATTTTATCAAATCTTATTATAAACCGTAATGTATAATCTGCAATGTGCAGTACCGTCAACTTTTTCGCCGTGTGTCGTTTTACGGTTTTGATTTGACCATCAAAATCCATCCATTTGGTGGTGAATTACTTGAAGTTCAACAAGGCCAGGGCTTTTTAGTTTTACTTAGCATGTTTGGGGAATGTTTTGCAAATACAAGAAGAGTCTCACCTTTCCTGCACATACAGTTTTCACACACCAAGTTCTTGTCCACATCGGTCCTAGTAGGTGGACAAATTTGGCCACCGATTTCGGGGCTAAATTTGCCATCCAAGACAAAATGCGTAATAAATTAACTATTTTTCATGCTTGAAACACAAAATAATGGTTCCAATGAAGTAAATTTCTGTTGGGGTAAGATTTAAGTTTGATTTCCTGTTTGAAATAGCAAATTATGATGCTTGTTGAAGGGATGAAGAGCATGATTTGGCGATGTTGGTGTTGGGAGGCTCAATGATATCTCCTATCACTATTATATCTGGGGGAACTCCCTTTTCACTAGTAAAATGATGTCATAGCCTCATAGGTACTTGTAGCCAATGGATCTAGAGTTCGACATACGTGGGCGCACTTCGATCAGGCTGCGCACGCATGCTTGAAAACTAACATAATACCGCTAAAACCAATCAGACCGTGAGGTCGAGGTGACGTATTGCGCATAATGGATGTCTGTTCACACGTTGCCCTGTTTGGTTTGGTTGAACTCGTGTATACGCAAGACGTGCCTCCACTAAATACAATTACAATACAAGGGGTGTGTCAGAGACATCCACTCAGCTGTCAGCATCAAGCAAAAGTTGTTTTGTCTATTGTAAAAAGTTATATTTGTGATAGCCCAATTATTTCCCTCACCTTCTTTTCTTTTGCTTACAGGTACTGAAAACAGGAAGATATCCGGTCCAGAAGACAGTAAACAACCAGTCTACTATGCAAGCTTGGTAAGACGAATTGTTCTCAAAATGTGACAAATAAACTCTTTTTATTTTTGGTGGGCCAAAGTTACCCATCACTGGTCAAAGTATCCCCAGTCTAATGTCTACAGTCAACACGAATACTTGGGCCTTTTTATAATTAGCAACAACACCTCCCCCTCCCCCATCAATAGAAAGCACCATTAGATTTATTTTCAGGGGGGTACATTGTAGGAAGTTGGGTTCGGGGGGGGGGGGGGATTTATTTATTTTTGGCCGCAGTAAGGGGGGATTTTTTTTTTTTGCGCCACCAAAGGCGGGGAATTTTTTTTAAAACTTTAAATGTATTCATTCATATTATTGAGATAGGTGGGGTAGATTTTTTTTTTTACTCATCAGGTTTTTTTGGCCTGCATACTACTTCAAGGCTTTAATAGATTTATCAATTTCATTATTAAGGCCTTGAGGGGCACACCACTATGCTCAACAGTCAAGTTTAATTGGTGACTAGCAATATCTATGACTGAATAAAATATTAACACAGTTTTTCATTTCTCTTTTCTTCACCTTCAAATGTTTTGGCTTACAGGTATCATCAGACACAGGCGCAGCGGATATGTCCAGTCCAAAATACAATAACTACCAGTCTACAGGCAGGCTTCGAAAGACGAACTGCAAGAGTGATCAAGAATCGTAGGAAACCTGATTCTCGGTTAATTGTCGCTTGACATTCAATATTGACTCTTCAAAAAAAATACAATTAATCCTTATACACATAATTGTGTGATGTAAATGATGATGTCATCAGTCATCTCATTGGCTGGATTCTTCAAATGAAAAGTTTATTTATCTTATAATAAAGGTACCTTTCAAGTCGCATACAATTTAAAGGTACCTTTCAAATTCAAGTCACATACAATTTAAAGGTACCTTTCAAATTCAAGTCACATACAATTTAAAACCTCAACCATTGCATTGTTTGTTTCTTTTTTGCCCACGAGTCTCGAAAGGTGCTTTGTGTTATCGGGAAATTGGTTTTATCAATCAGATTTTGTTTTGTTGTGTTTCCACTGAATTACAAAAGCCCACAAGTTTTAATGAATAATTGCTTAAGATGTTGCCATGCCATCACCAGCTCTTGGATCACAGTCATGATAATTACTGTGTCAAACTGTTTTAAACAATTGCACAACAGGGGTAGAAATTAAAATACAATCGCAAGTAGAGTTTAACACACTATTGAATAGAGGTCGAGAATCCACATTTCTCACAAAGCAGAATATAATTATAAACAAATTCTCGCAACCTGTGATGAACCTGACATTATCCCAAATGGATGTAAACCAAAACAGCATGAGAACATTCACTATTTATAGAGCCCCTTGTTTAAACAAATTGTGATGTAAAAAATGAATCAAATAAAACAAAACCTTCCAATTGTACACGAGTTCAAGATTTTTGCTATTTTGACAACATTTTTTTCATCAGGCTTTCACCTTTGGTGATTGTTAATTTATAATTTTCAACTTGATGTTTTCTATTTTACATGAAAGGTCATCCGTAAAATTGTCGCATTCCAAAGTTTGAGTTGCATAACTCCAGTGGTTCTTATTTTAGAAGCACAAGGTCACAAGAAATTGTCCAATTGAGTAGTACACAAACTGGCGGGTGGTGAACCATCTGTGGCATTCACCACATTTTAGCCTGTAATTTTGCATTCACCACATTTTAGCCTGTAATTTTCAAATGAAACATTTCAGGCCCCTAAAATTTTACAGGCATAATGAGCAAATTATGGGGATTCCTCTGATATCAAAATATCTTGAGGTGAAAAAAAAATTGTAGCCAATAAAAAGTGATCAGTTTCACATTCTAGTACAAGCTGTAACCATGATCTATTATAATTGCTCTCTGCAATGATTAGATTCAAGCAGTCCTTATATTGCGCATCAATACAATGAATGGAATACAATAAAAGACCAATAAGTGTACATTTATTTTCATTTTAATATGCCTTTATTTTGCATGTAACATCAATGATTATGGCAATAATAAAATCTGAATTATGCTAACATGTATTCTAGATTTATATTTCCTTGTTGAGTGAACTGTGACTGTGTCAATTCTGTATTAAAAGTGGTTTACATGCCATTTGTATTTAGAATAACATTAAAAGAATCTAACAATTTGCAGGCGCTTTTTTCTGCTTCAACCTAAATGTAATCCGCAAGCATACCAAAATAATAAGGTGGTCTTAAAAAATAACAGAAAACACTTCGAGTCCGGACCGGGACGTACTTGAATCGCGTTCCCACTAGCGATTTAGTCCGGGTCCGGACTAGTCTATACTCTATTTGGCTTCCACCCGTTGCTTCCACCGGACAGTGACGTAACTAACAGGTGCAGCTTTTACGCACGCGCATGTATGTTCCGTCTTTCAACGCTCGTGTGTATACACCACTCCAGTGCCTCGAGTAGACGCGCGCATTATGGCTGCAATTAGTAGAATACGCAGTTACGTCACTGTCTCATGATGGCCAAATAGACTATAGAAAACTCTGGATTTTGTTTTATGTGGGAACATGGCCTTAGTGTTGGTTGTTTTATTCCAAGATCCACTATTCTGAATTGGAGTGCTAACATTGAGAATAAGTTGCTGAGCTCATTATCCTGAAAATAAAACTCAATCTTTGTAATATGAATTTAAAGGTATAATGTGATCTTTTCAGGTGACACCCTCAATCTTTGAATAAATCCTCAATCCTTTGGAGAAAAAATGGAAGCAAATTTTCTTGCAGATACATTTCTGATCATAAATATATTTTAGTTACAGAGCGATATGATTCCTAATTACCTCAAAATCATAGTTTTAGAGTGAATTTAGACTAAAATAAGTTGTCGGCGCAAACTCCAACAGTTTAGAATCGTATCGCCCTGTAACTTGGAATGTATGTACGATTTATGATCAGAAATGTAAATCTGCTTCCAATTTTTTTTCAGGATTGAGGGCGTCCTGGTAAAGATCACATATATATTTAAACTAAAAGGAAACTATTAGGTGGTAGACTGGTGTGGGGCGGCACATTCCCTCTCATTACCATTTTCTGTCATAGTATAATTATTATAAAGTCGGGCCTGTACAAAATTGGAATCTCATTTCAGGGAAATATGGCATTGGGAGGAAAATTTTAGTTCTGTAATTAAAGAAAATATAACAAATGATCATGTTCTGTGCCCCGTTTCATAATGGGTACACGTCAACGGAATAAGCTGCGAAATGTAACAATGGGGCAGCTAACATGACATTTGCCATAATATGGCGGATGATTTCCTCTTTTTGAAGGAAATTCAAAAAAGAGCAATTTATATTCCAGATTCTGGACTGTACTAGTATCTTCAGATACCGGAACACCCAAAATCGTTCGATACTGGTACAAAATCAGTGTTTTCCTGTATATCGGTTGATATACTAGCACGTAATTTATGAAATGTTTCCGTATCGGGCAATCGTTCAATAGTGGGACAAATCGCAAGGGTAGCATGTGTAGGCTTACTAGTATCGATTGATACCGGAACATAAAAACGTTCCAGTATCACTCGATACTGGACCACAGTCTGGTTCCAGTATCGACCGACACTGGAACATGACATCGTACCACTACCAGTATCAAGTGATTCTGGCAACTTCTATGTTCCAGTATTGAATGATAACATTGTACCAGTATCTGGGACCGAAGTACATTTTTGGAAATTATTCCTATTGCTGCGAAATGTGTCCCTATTGCTGCGAAATGTGTCCCTATACTCTATTTGGCTTCCTCTGGATAGTGACATAATTTAACCGTAGTTGCACCTTTTACGCACGCGTATGTATCTTTTGTTTTTCAACGCTTGTGTGTATACGCCAGCGCCTCAAGTTATCGCGTGTGTTATGAGCGGCCAAATTAGACTATAATAGCCCCCATTCTTTTTGGCGGCTTGGCCATCACAACGGTGACGTAACTGCGTATTCTACTAATTGCAGCATATAGAGTGCACCTACTGGAGGCGCTGGCGTACACGTATATACACACACGAGCGTTGAAAGACGGAAGATACACACGCGTACACGTAAAAGCTGCGCCTGTTATGTTACGTCCAGGGTAACGTCACTGTCCAGAGAGCTAAATGGAGTATTAGTGGAAAGGACTTGTTGAATTGAATGATTGCGTTATTTTCAAATTTACATTTTACGCAATTTGTTTGTTTTTCCAGGACTATGTTACGAGTAAAAAGTGTGGCTAAACAAAATATAACATGCTGATAGGCGTGTAAAGCATCTATTCGGTACTAAAATAGCCTAATACTAGGGGGTCCTAATTATTAGATTTTAGGCATGTTGCGTTTTTTAAAAAAATATTTATAAGAAAATTATAAAATTAAAGCCAAAATTACTTCTTGGCGTAGAAACTCTAATTTACTACTTACGACCTGATTATCGCATATTTAAATTAATAGCATGGTTTCATACATGAAAATTGGTTCGGTTTATCAAGAAGCCCGATTTTATTCATTTTACAGGTATTTTCGGATGGATTGTTTCGAGAAAATGTTCAATAGGTCGCGAAATTTTACCGTGTATAAATGAATCGCAAAGCTGCCGAATTTTGAAGCTTTTTGACATCGTCCCAACTTTTAGACGCAAATATTTATATGAACACGTACAATTTTTAATTTTGGGCAAATGCGGAATAAGGTTTGGATTAATGTTATCTAATGAATTCTGAAGTTTGGTGTAATTTCTTTGCGATTCCTTTCTAAAGGATTTTCGCCAGTCAAACGGAGGTCCGTTCGTTACGATGTCTGAAACTCAAATGACGTCAGCTCCATTGATTCGAGCGATAATATGGTATGTTCGCAATGCATTGTGGGTCATAGTTCTTTGCTGCTGTTAGGGCAATGTAAGCAAAACTTGGAATGGACTTTATGGTACTGGTGTAGTACGTCACAGTATTCATATCCAGGTCTTCTATATTTAAGAGGGTTTTCCGATGACGCAAAACCCTTTCCAACGATTTCATGATTGTGATCAAACCCCCATGTAGTAATTGTCTGAGCCTTGTGTTAAAAGGGGTTAGTTTGGTTTGTATGAAATATCCCTGCGGTTGCTCTTCATGACACCTTTCAAGGTCTTCTAGCGGATCGAGTACTAATTCTAATACCGTATTGGTCAATTAATGATAGTCAAGTCTTCGTTTGGAAAGAGTCATAGAGGGGCATTTTCGTGGACAACCCCTCAAATAATAGATTAATACGAGGGGCATTCACTGCGTCATTGTTACTAATGGATATCGGCATTCCACATTCCAATCCTTAATTAGAAACCATACATAGACAAACGCAAGCGATATTCTCTGAAAAGGAGACTAGTGCATAATTGCAAAGTTATATCGGTGAGGCGAACTTGTGCTAAAAGTACGATTTCCTATAGTTTACCGCGTAATGTTTTCAAACAGTGATATTTAACTAAATTGGGTTTAAAACATTATCAAAGGTTTAGTAAAACATCAAAATATCTGTTTTCCAATATGGTATTATAATATTGAATTCATATCTATAATAAAGTATTTAGTACATTTCGGTGTATTTTCTATGTATTTTATTGTTTTTTACCCTGCTATATTTGAGTGTTTCAAAAAAGTTAACTCATGCATTTATCTTATGAAAACGTTGATTATAAATTACAGTTAAAATTATTTTTGCAGCAAACATAAATGTTAAATTATTGGATGTGAAGTTTTGTTTAATAATGTAATCAGAGGCCCTGTATGGTTACCATGGCATCCAGACCAAAAACGTATATTTTGAAAGTTTGTGATATAAGCTATATAGGCCTAGATAACAAATGGAAAAGTTGTGATAATTGATACCCAATTTAGGTGCTAATGACCCAAGACCCCATTTTAAAACCAGCAAATCCAAGTACCATTATTGTCAGTAAACAAACCGGAGTTATTGGTTCCATAAGAAGAATGTACATATTATAAGAAATTATATTCTAAAGAAAACAATATTTCACAGTTGCTATTCATGATAATTGGGCGATTTTCCCAAGCAGACAGGTCTTGAATAAAAGACGCTCACATAGTAATATCTATCACAGTTGTCATGTTTTATTTATTTATTAATTTACAGATGCCTATTGGAAGGATACTGGAGAATCGAATGAAATATTCAAAATATTTTTCATAATTCCGACTGGATTATGGTCAAAAATGGATTGAACGGGTACAGCAGTGGTCATTCCGGGGGGAAAAATACCATATTGTGGAGCTCGGACTGAAATGACGATACAGGGAATGCTATGGCAGTGCGTCAGTGGACGGGACCAGAAAATAGTTATAGGACATATATGAGTGATAAACCAAATGTGAGACCTTAATGTTCCCGCCAAAATATTACCGCAAAATATGAATGATATATTTTCACTTGACAAATTGGACTACAACGAGATCGTCATTGCTTTTGACTTTATCGTGGGCATGATGTTTTCTGTCCAATATTAATGCATGGGTGAAAGAGCTCTGAAGTAGTAGGAAATACATTAATACCGCGTTTAGTATAACTCTAAACGGTTTCTAGTGCATCTTACAGATCTCAATATGGCCATGTTAAAGGTCGGTTCTGTTATATATTGGACATGTTTGTACTCGTTTTCCCTGTTAATGGTCCTTCCACAGTGTTTATGGAACTAAAAATACATTTTAAAGTGACGAATTTGTAAGAAAAAATAGCGTTATATCAATTTTAGAAACGTCATGAGATTTATATAACAAAATAAATTATTATTATTGATAACCATTTCTGGTTAGACTAGACATTTGAATAGAGTGCTCAATACCGTTAACGGTAGAGCTTATAAAAATTCAGAGGTATAGAAGATTGGACAAAATGACCATATGGGATTGTCCATGAAATTCAGAGTAGCGATAATATTCCGGAAGGTCTATACCTCTGAATTTTTTAACAAAATAAATAGATATAAACTTGGAAACCAAATGCATTTGCATCGTTCCTTCTACTCGCGAATTTAATAAAAATCTCAAGGACACAATGAAATAAACAATTTAACATAAATAATATTTATTACAAAAATGCAGGACATTGTACTTGAGAAAGTCCCGTGACAACATGATTTTACCGGTATTTGCTCCTTAATGTGCGCAATATGTATCAGCCACAAGCATACCAAATGTTTCAGTATTTCAGTATTCCATTGTTCCTAATTTAAGATAGGCTAAATGTAGCTAATTTGAGGAATCAGCAGATCAGAGTTACTGCTTTGATACGATCGGTCATCACTTTATTTCACCATGGTGTAATATATGTTATATAATTTTTACCTGTTATTACATACATCCCCAGTCATTCACTTATTAATCAGATATTATTCACTTTCTGGACATTGTTAACATCGTGACTGGTATGTGAGAAAACTGTTTATACTTTTTTATTTAGAAAAGAGATCCAAGGTGACATAAGTTTATGGGTGTCAAACCATCAAAATGGACAGCACTAGACGGTGTCATATATGATATTCCTTCGTATACCCCAGTGGATTTCATGTCACTTGGTTGGTTGGTTGGTTGGCTGTTATCAAAAGCTTTCCATCCGTGTGATAACTACTCAATACTTTCATATCTTAATCACATCACATCCATCTTTTAATGAAACTAATACAATTTGCTTTATATACACCGAGTACTACAAATGAATTGAATTAGCATTTTCAAACATAGGACAACTTAAGAGCATCCAAACAAATCACACACTTAAGCTTAAAGGCGTAAAATAGTAATAATGAATCTGCATAGATCTTATAGAAGAAGGATACTGTTTTGATCAATCTGGACATATATTTATGGACGCAAATGATTTAAGTATTTTAACCCAAACCTTGAAAGGCGCCAAAATATTATATAGCCTATTTACCTATAATCCATGCGGTGAATGCAGCAGATGTTTAGGGGAAATAAGATATATCCTTTCATATTATAACCATCATCTTTCATTCATAATGAGTAAGATAGCCCATTTTAATGACTTCTAGAATGTTGGAACAGGTTGGAAATATTGTCGTTTAATTTGTCATAGCACACAATTTTGACAATGTTTAGTCACACGGACGAATGGAGGGATTCTGACGCTATATTAATTTCATTTGTATCAAAGCTGGGTTATTATATAAACTGCTCAATAAAAGTTCGGAAATGTGTTTTCAATCGCCAATTTTTCAAATATTTCGTGATATATTCATATTGCATTTCATATCAAATTAAAGCTGATATGTTCTTCTTTCCAGCGATACCTCATTTGTAGCCATCAACTGTGTCAGTGCTTAGCCACCTGTCTGTGAATGTAGGAGGGTCTCAATCAAAATGTGCCAAAACAACTACTCTGTCATCTGATCAATGAAGTGTTACATAAAGGTGTAAAACGCTGTTAAAACTTACTAAATATTTCGAAAAAAGATTATGGTTGAGTACATTATCCTCATAATTTGGGTAAAGCGTACATTTATTTTTATTTGAATATTGAATTATGGAAATAATAAAATCTTATTATATTCTCACAGATGTTTCGCCGCCCAACAATATGACTGTGCGTCAATGCAATAGTGTACATGTAATCATCTATATACTAATTATCGGTCCCTCGCCTGATTAGATAGTTCAATAATAATTTTACACTCGCGTCCCTCTTCAACTGAAAAAGCGTGGTAATTGCGCCTCTAATACACGAGCTAATTAGATAGTTCAATGCCAGTATTTTCCCGTTTTCAGACATGCGCAGAAAGGATTACAAATGATAATCCGAAATGTTGAATTTCTTTTACTCGGGTAGCTACTGTTCGGGCAAATATTGTGGTTTTCGGAGTGAGTGGTGACATATGGTCTTCACCCAAAATATTTTCATCAGGGATATAGCTACATTTTTGTATATGCCGCCGTTTGTTATTCTTAAAGATCGCATGAGTACAAGCATTTATACGTGACTATACGTCCGACAAATAAAAATATTTTACGACATTTTCTAAATGTAAATAAAACTCTTACACAGATCTTAAAGTGCCACTTTCGCATTAGTAACATAGATGAACGCGTAGTTTGCTAACGATAAAGAAACTGTGGCGGTACCATAACAACCGCTCCTATGTTGAAGCTGCGCAACCGCGTTTAACATGGCGCGCGCGATTCGGCGCACACGCCGAATGACGCATACAAAGTGTATACGCGTTTGTGGCGCAAACTGCACATTGTAACGTGGCAGGGTGAAAGCAGGCAGTCCGTACACTCTTAGAAAAAGGATGCTTCAGGCTTCAGGGGTTCTTGGCTGTCCCGTATATGGAACCCTTTATATCACCTTAAAAGGTTCCAAAAAGAACCATTTTAAGGTTCAAAATGGGCAAAATATGGGCAAACATTGGTCTTTAGAACCTCTAAAGGTTCTCTACAGAACCTTTTGGGGGCCTTTAAAATCAAAGAACCTTTAAACCATATACGGGACAGCCAAGAACCCCTCTGAAGCACCCTTTTTTCTAATAGTGTACCCTAAAGCCACCTCCTCCTCTCCGCACTTCCCTTACTTGATAATCTGGATATAAGGCGGGATATAAGGGCACATGGGGCATCTGGATAAACGGAACGTGTGGTACATTATCATGATTACTATAGAGTGTCTATATAGATTATTAAGGGCATCCGTGGTATCTGGATTACGGGGTTCACTATAAAACGAGTCTCAAATTACCTGGATACTATGCGCAGGTGGGCCACCTGTGATAACTGGATTTTAAGGGTGTATCAGGTAGTATCTCGGGAGGCTTTATAGAACACAGCAAACATGACAAAGGGACTACATACTATACGTTAAGACCCCACATGCCTATTGGAGGAATAATGTATTTAATGTAAATAGGCCAAACAAAACCCGGATGGCACACATTGTGCTCAAGTACAAGCGTGGAATGGTATACAAGTGATCTTGATGATAGACTCCGCCGACCATAAAACTAAACGACCGACTATAAAACTATGGAACCCACTATAACGCTCAGAACGTAGGCCTACTGAATTACCTGGATACAGTATGTGCACATGGGCAGTAGCGACACCCGCACCAAAATGTTAAAGGAGGAAAACGGGGTGGCGGGGCAATAAAAGAATCGGGGGAGACATTTAAAAGCTAATTTTAAGTAACTTTCAATTTTGACATTAAAATTCAACTTTTTTATTATTTGGGGTACAAAATAGGTAGAGACATGCGCTGACAGGAGGTAATAACTGGGGGGTATTAAGAACACGTTGATGGAGTAGGCCTACTTGGATTAGGAACATGGGTATCTGTATTATTTCAAGAGCCCTCCCATGAGACCTGAAATGCAGGTACCCGTTGTCCCATTATATCCAGGGACCCCATAGGCATAAGCCAGTAATCCAGTAAGCCAGTAATCCCCTAATCCAGTTACCCCAGGTGCCCTTAATAATGCACCGGATACCACATAATCAAGGTAGGCCTACTGCAGTGTGCCGTTAACTCGAGATACCCAGGTGCCCTTATTTTATCATATTCAAGTAAATAAACGCGGGTGCCGAAGATAGCGGGCAGTAAAAGTCATATCACAATAGGCAGAGGTGAGTAATATCAAAGCGTTATAAATGTTTATATAAATATCAAGAGTACTAAAGTGCCCTTGATATAAAGTGACATGGTGTCCCTTAATACACCATGAGCCTAGGCCAAATGTCCTATCTGGAAACACAATAGGCCTACCTAGATTAAGGCACATGTATACCTGGATTATCAAAAGCACCTGCGATATTCGGATTATTTAGGGCCCCGTTTGGATTATGTATACATGTAGGACATGTTCTTGATATTGTATCAAATTTTCTTACGCTTTGTTTACTTATTCCCCGTGAAATCTTCTAGCGGGTCCAGCGCGAAGCGCTGGTGCCCGCTAGTATTATATAATTTCTAGGCAATTTGTATTTAAAATAAACAATTAAAAAATAACATAACAAAATAATTTTGGGTCTGTTTGCTTTTGTTTTGTCCTGAATTTGTGTAAATTCACAAACATGCAATACGATTTTTGGGCATTGGGTGACGACAAAAAAAACACACTTTGTTCTACGGGCAATGGACCTCTCAGGTAGAGTAGGTCGGTCGTTGACTTAGGTGTTTACAATTCTTTTTTAATCAGGTCATTTTCATGATTTAAATAATATTTACAAATGTTTTCAAAACATTTCAATACATTCAAACATTTTTAACAAATTTAAAAATTTAAAAATAATCATTCTAAAAAAGCGTCGGTCGGGCCCGTAGAACAGGGTTTACTATATTTGTTGTTGACAGTGCCTCATGATCTAAGACTAAGACAGGATTACTCAAATTACTTCTAAGTATTGGAGTGGTGGGAAGTGAAGTCAGTCCAAAAAAGGGCAATTTTGGAAGCTCATTGCAGGGGAATTTGGGGGAAATATGAGTTCTGAAACAAAAGAACAATATTAAAAGAATTGAAATTATCTCTGTTTGAAGGGAATTTCTTTGTATCTTGCTAGGAAGTTTGCTATCTATAGCTCTTGCGAGATAATTTTTTTCGAAGAGTGGGTCACGAAAGTGTTATCGAGGACTTTTGGTTGCTATGAAACGGCATTTGTCAAGACTCGGAATAATGTTGCTACTTTTCCCGTTCCCCCATAGGGGAGGATGGGGCAACTGGTCCGGTTAAGCATATTTCATGATATAAAAGATTAAATTTCGTGTAAATATTTATGGAATTGCTATGAAAATATCACCCATGTAACTGTTTACATATAACATATAATCAATGTTTTCGATTGCACATTTATTAGATAAAACGGTGCGAACCTAGTTAAATGGTTACATGGTTGTGATATTCAGATGCCCCATACATTTGTCTATATATGCCCCTTTCTTTAATGACTTTATTTACTTCATAAATCATCATTTAGCACTTATAATAAACCATCTTGATATTTAGCCAACATTTCATGTTAAAGGGAAGTTAGTCAATATGTCAATGATGACCCAACGGTTAATATACACAAAAAGCAGTGGCTAAAATACATAAATCATGATATTTTGTCATTGCAAATACCTTTACAGGCACCATTCAAAATATAATAAATATGTAATTCATAATACCGAGGTTTTAAACCATTCTAAAGCAATTTCATGTCATATTGTAATCCTTCAATAGCAGAAATAGTGGTATTAGACCCAAAATGCCCCAAAATGTCTAAGAACTAGAAAGAATGTGAATTATTTCATATTCTATTCACTAACAACTAATTTTCAAAATGAATTTTACAATTTTGATTAAGTTTTTGCAGGCGGACCAGTTGCCCCATACCCTTCGGACCACTTGTCCCAACAAATGACTTAGCACTTTGTCGAGATGAAACATTATTCAAACACGCCTGTGACGTAATACATTTTACGCCAAAATGTTTTAAAACATACCACCATTTGTCATAATAATCAATAACTCCAATACATGGCAAAACTGCATTTTTGTTTTTAGCCATAGCACAACAGATTTCTGTAGCCAGCGAGTATCTTTGAATTCGCAAATATTACGGCGTTCGGGTCCTACAAGTAGACGAGTGTCTTTAGATAAAATAAGAAATGGTGTGCGTTGTTATTTGCAAATTCATAAACTAATAACTCTACCAAATAAATACCCGTGATAATGATTTAAGTTGAAGCATTCTTTAAATGGTAATATTGATCGCAAATCCAAACCACCAATGTCCCAACTTAGCAATGTGCGCCATTTTACGGTCATTTCAACCACAACCTATGGTATTAATCATATTTCGGAAAATCCCTAAGCACACTACAATATAGCACCCATCAAATGCAATATGCACCTAGCATCTTAAAACGACTGTACTGCATGTATATATTTACTGTTGCATATCTGTCAATCATATAAAGTACATTAAACATGATCTAAACCCATCTTCATATATCGCCCATATTATCTGTGAATTTTCAATCAGTCACTCAAAGAGGTGGCTTCAAAGATCTGGAGAATATCACATGTGTAAATACCCTAAAGTTCCAAATGTTTTGGATTGTAGAAGGTAAGGATATATGTCAAGTTTCAACAAAAGTCGTACTGTTCAAAAGAAAGCAGTATGCCCATACAATTACAAAATCCTTCATTTCGGACCACTTGCCCCACGGACCAGTTGCCCCATATTCCCCTATAACGACTCAAAGTAGAAGTGTAGTGTAATGATATAGGCGTGGTGTGTTAAACATTTTTTAGTACTAAAAAGAGCGCAATAAGGTTATTTTCCATAGGGCGTGTAGGCTATCCCTTCCTCTGGACAGTGACGTACTGAACAGACGCAGAATTTACGCACACGCATCGTTCTATTTCAATGCGTAGTATGTTTACGCCAGTAGCTCGAGTCGAGTTAGCACACATGTATGCTGAAATTAGTAAATGACGCAGTTACGCCACTGTCTCGTGATGATATATCAATACAATCTCAATGACTTTGCGGTAGTTTCCAAAGGGGCAAAAAAAGACCGGACACTTTGGCCCAGTCCCTAGGAATTCCATTATGACATTTAGCAAGTCTCGATCATTATCTCGTATATAAAATTAAAATATTAACACATGATTGTTTCATCCCTAAAAGATTAGGTTTGATTAGTCTAATACTGAAGTGAAGTCCGATTTTAAATTGGTTTTTGATGGTATGGTCAATCGAGGGATTCCGAATGCAAAGCTTCCAAATGTTGATCGATTTCGTGCTCTGATTGCAATATTTTCGAAGCAAAGTTCATGAAAATTAGCAACGTTTAATTTGAGGTGGGGGAGCAGAGTTAGGTCCAGCATTCATGCTCTTTATTGCAGCCCTTTGCGACCACACACGCATGTCAATACATGTGTGTGTGGCAGCAATGGTCCAGCAATGGCCCAACAATGCCATGACAAGGCTTTTACAGTCGATGAATCTAGAGACACAAACGCATATTCTGCTGGTCGAAATGGATCCTTTATATCAGAAGCAAGAAAGGATTACAATTTGAGAAAGTATTGCTTTAAATTCGCGTTATAAATCCGTGAAATAGCGTCCAAAAAGTTGTCGATCTGCTATGTTGTCGCGTAAAATAGCTAGGCGAAAGGGGCCACTTTGGGCAGCTGATTGTGGCTAAATTGTATACGGTAAGATGATATCGCATGGTCAGAATACGAAGTGATATGTTCTAAAGGACTTAAATGAATATAAACAAGATTGACCATTCAGGGAACTCTTTATAGAGTTTTTTCTGAGCCCATGTAAAATTCCCATTGATGAGAAAATAAACAGCAGTAACACGAGCGCTGATTGGTCAACCCGTAGTTATTGCGCAATCGAACACGTCATCGGCGAGAACCCGGAAGTAAGTTCCAAATCGCTTCGACTAGCCATCTGTCAACACACAGCATGTGGAGAGTACAGCATAGGTCGAGAGCGAAGTGGCGGCGCATTTGAAATTTGATCTAGTTAGAAATCCGTAATGATGCTATTTACCTCTAAAAGGAAACCTATACCACATATTAGGACGACATAATACGAATCAACGTCCTTGAAACTATTATCATGTAATAATAATCAAGTTGGATATCCGGTCTACAATGGAAGGTACTTGATTTAATCATTGATCGTGGTTAATTAAACAACGCCTTAGTGTACATTAATTATTACTATGCAGTGTGATTTATTCTGTGGCTTATGGTAATCCTATACCTTGTATGTTTCAAATGGTCGCGCGAAGAAAGAAATTTATTAGGCGACGATTGTATTACGGGCGAATCCCGGCGGATGGAACTCTTTGGAGGGCTGATCGGTCGGGCGTGGTTTTCTTTTCACAAGTCTCATGAAAATGTCGGCCAATTCTTTTTAAAAGTTTCCAACAAAATGGGTTTGTCGAGGCCGTAGAACAGATACCGCGTATAGAAAGGGAAATGCAACAAATTGAATAGCCTTGAATGCTTCTCAATGCACCTTTAGGTGGCTTGGACAAGAACACTGCCAAAAAAATATAAATTGATAATTCAATTAAGTAATTAAGTAATTATAGATGAATAAATAAATGAATTTAATAATTATTTAGAATTAATTAATAATTAATTTTAATTATAACTTAAAAATAAATAAATAACTTTATTGATTACAAATAATAAATTATTCGATTGTATTAATGTATTTATTTATTAATTATTGATTGATTGATTGATTGATTAGACGCGTGTTTAACTTAAACAAATGTTTGAGAACCCTTAGGTCGACTCAACTCTTACCAGCCAGATCATTTGGGAATATCTCAAGGTTGAAATTTCTACATCTTAACTCTATCTCATCTATCATCAAATGAACAGGTGTAAGCTAGTTCACCCAGGGTGAACTATCCAGAGTGGACCTTTGCCTTTACTTACGATGGGCGTATTCTCGTACGTAGTTTTAAGCTTAACACGCGTTTAACTTTGGGTTTGCTTCGAAATAACTGAGTGTACCTTTAAACGAGAAAGTCACTGCGTTATATAACTGATCGGAGAACTAAATCACGTTTGACCATATTCGGAGCGATAGAGTGTATCATGTTGCATAATTACACAATTTCTGCGACTTAAACATATGCAAAGGCGGGTAGTCTATAAAACAAGCGTGCGAAAATTTGCGACTGTTAGTTGACGTCACTGATTCTACTGGAAAGGTGTAAAAGGAGTAATGACTAAAATAATCTGACAAATTGTCTGGCAGTTTGAATGTTTGAATCAAACGACATCGGAGAATGAATCTAGCTAACAAAAATTCAAGGTTAACAGTGGGAAGAGCACACATTTTGTTTGATAACTGTTGAAACATGCAGACAAATTCAAAAGGTTGCAATGTTAACATTAAAAGGGGGACACCCACACGAAATTTGAGAGGGAGACGTGCCCCCCCCCCCCTCACGTTTCCGCTGCCAATAAAGGTTAATTATGTTAAGGGGCTACGTAATAAACCAGCATGTTAATGATGGGGAATAACAGTACTACTTACTTTACAGTTGTTTTTACAACTTCAACTGTTTTAGAATAAAATAGCAGTTTCTGCATTCATGTTTTTGTTATTTTTTTATTCATAAATATTGGGCTAGTAGCATTGAGGTAAGTGTTATTAACTAAAATGCTCAATGTGGGATTCAGAGAGCGTTAATCTAGCGTATCGTAAATCGTAAGGAGAGCCCCACATTTAGTACATAGACCCAGCGGCGTACCCGAATGGCGGCGCTTTTAGCCTTCATTGAAGCAGAAAATGTTAACATCTCTCTTAGGGATGGCATCCAGATTCATACGGATTGAAAACCGTAGATCGGAGAGGGTAAACGCACTGGCTGTCCGTTCACGGGAGTTGTTCAATGCATTCGCTAAGGGACGCACCATTAGATTTTCAGGGGGGGGGGGGGGGGTAGGAAGTTTTCGGAAGAAAAAAAATTTCCCACTCTATGCAGGCCAAAACAAAAAAAAATCCCCCCCCCCCTGATGAGTAAAAAAATTCTACCCCACCCAACTTAATATGAATGAATACATTAAAATTAAAAAAATCGCCGCCTTTGGCGGCGCAAAAAAAATAATTCACCCCTTTCGACGGTAAAAAACCCAAAACACACCCCCGAACCTAACTTCATACCCCCCCCTGAAAATCTAATAGTGCGTCCTTAAGCATGGCTAAACACGTATTGGTTGGTCATTATTTAACCGCGTTCCGTTTATCTACACCAGGGGTTCTCAACCTGGGGGTCGTGACCCCCATGGGGGTCGTTTGGGGTTTTCCAGGGGGTCATGAAGGGCTCATAAATATAGGTTTTGGGGGAACCGTGTTACATTTAGCTTTAAAAAGGCTAAGAAACACCAAAAAGAAGCGTTCAAATATGCAAAATTTCCTGCTCGCTACGCTCGCATCCAAACTAAGCGGTTTCATTTATGATATCCGGCTGGTGTTTTTATTCAATTTTTATTTTTGGGGTCACGGTACTGACCAGGAATGTCAAAAGGGGTCGTGGGGCAAAAAGGTTGAGAACCACTGATCTACACAAAACTGTCCGTTTATCCCAGTGCGTTTACCCTCTCCGATCTACGGTTTTCAATCCGTACGAATCTGGATGCCATCCCTTATTTGCATTGAAGTATCGGTCGAGAAATAAATAGGATGATGGTTAAGCATGGTTACAAATCATTTTTGAATTCTTACCATTAGCATTGTTTAAGAGGCGTTGAATGCGTTGCCAGTCTCGGGTGTTTATATCATTATGGGTGTTTGTATATTTGGTAATGGATCCAAACGGGTCCAAACGGGTCCAAATGGATCCAAACGTATCCAAATGGGTACAAACGGGTCCGAAATAGATCCAAACGGGTCCGAAATAGATCCAAATGGGTCCAAATAGATCGAAACGGGTTGTGTAAGCTTAAAATCGGCGATAATTAGGTCAGAATGTTCGGTATTAAATAATCAGCGACTAAAAGGAGCACGTCGCCATCCCGGAGTGCAACGAGCCTTGATTGAAGTACGGTGTCTTAGGAGCGCCAATATCATAGGCGTGCGCAGGATTTTTTACCCGGGGGGGGGGGGGGGGCGGACTTAAAAATAAATTTCATTGGTTCGCGATCGCACCGCTATCCGCAGTAATATTAGTACTAATTAATATTAGTAATATTAGTACTAACTAATATGAGTATTAATACTAATACGCGCGTAGCCCGCCAAAAATGTCTATTTTGACAATAAAAAGGTCCAGAAAACGTTCATATAAAGCCATCTTGTTCAAATTGAATAACACAATATTTAAAAAAAATGGCTTTGTAAAATAGAAGGTAAAAAACTGTTCCTGAAACCATCTTGTTAAGCTTGAATAATAAAACATTCCAACTAATTCGGGCGTAGCGCGCAAAACTTTTGTTATTTTTACCCTGAAAGGGTCCCGAAAACGTTCCTGAAGCAATTTTGTTAAGCTTGAATAATAAAACAATGAAAATAATTTGTGTAAAAACTAGTTATTTTAACACTAAAATGGTCCAGAAAACGTTCCTGAAACATGTTGTTATACAGCGTGAATAAACATTGAAACCAATTCGCTCGAAGCGCGCAACAAAATGACTATTTTAACACTAAAAAGCTCCAGAAAAACTTTCCTGAGCGTACAACTTGACAGTGCTTTAAACTAAAATGGTCCAGAAAGACGGTCCTTAAGCCTTCTTTTTATAACTTGAATAAAGAAACAATGAATCTAACTCGCGCAAAGCGCGAAACAATTTCAAGGTTTTTCACTAAAATGGTCCAGAAAACGTTCCTGAAACCATGTTGTTAAGCTTGAACAATGGCGTATCCAGGACTGTTTTGATGGGGGCCAAATGTTGTATCTTTGTGAGCGGAGTGAGCAAAGCAAGTGGAGTGATCAGCGGGTGGGGTCCAGTCGAAGCCCCTGGAAGCTCATGGGTTTTCGGCATTTTTAAGGCAAAGATTCAACATTCTGAAGCAAGAAGAATTAGTGTGGTTCGAGAGCCATTATCATTTTGAAACCTGCAGAAAAAATGCGTGCAAAGTGCGCAAAATATTTCAGTTTTTGAACTAAAAATGGTCATGGAAAATTTTGCTGAACCCGTCTTGTTAAGCTTGAATAATGAAACATTGAAACTAATACGCGCGAAGTTAGCAAAATTTGGCGTTTTTAACACTTAAATGTATACCTTTTCAAAAATAAATGCCCTCATTAAAAAAACACCTCCTGCTTACGGCCCTGGTTGGTGTTGTTTGAGACCCATATAATGTTATAACCTGTAGAAAAACTAAAATGGTCATATAAAACTTTCCTGAAACCATCTTGATCAGCTTGAATAATGAAACATTGAAACTAATACTCGCAAAGCACGCAACAATTGGAATTTTTAACACTGATACGAGAAGTTGTTAACATCCCCCACATTAAATTTATGGGGACGTGACCCCGTAACCCTCCCCCCCCCCCACCCTCCCTATTTGTGCCGCCTATGTCCCTTTCTCCTCCCCTCCTCCCCCTCTTCCTCCTCTTCCTCATTTTCTTTTACTCTTTTGTCAATAATGGGGGGGGGGGGGTAGGGGCATCCCTGGATACGCCACTGAGCTTGAATAGTTAAACATTGAAACAGTTAACTAATTCGCGCAAAAAATAGGCGTCTTTTGAGGGGGGGCAGCGTCCCCATCGTGAAAATGATGGGGGGGGGGGGGCACTCCCCGCTTGCATTGTCTACGCTCGTTACCTGTCCTCCTTATACAGTTACTCTTTATTTTTTAGTGGGGGGGGGGGGGCTGACCCCTGGTTACGCCACTGGTGATTCAGAGGGCCGAGCTGTTGGGTTTGAACTTGCCTGGATGACCTAAATCTCTCCTTGCTATCAATATTTACTTTCGTTATAAAACACTCACATGGTTCAGAGACGTAGAGATAAGTGTGAGACACTAATAAAAGCTCCAGGTCTCTCCTTTTCCCTCCCCTCTCCTCTCCCCTCTTCTCTCTTCCCCTCCCCTCCTCCTCTCTTTTTTTACCCTCTTGGGACCGGGGGGGGGGGGGGGGGGGGCTTGAGCCCCCAAAGCCCCCCCCCCCTCGTGGGCACGCGCCTGAATATTAGAAATATCTGCATTTTTCGAAAACTTGTTGTATTTTTGCAAATATTTCTCTAATTTTGCGAGAATGTTTTCTAATATTGCAACAATATTGTTTGCAAGAATGTTTAGATTTTGTATGCAACATTTTTCAATATTTTTCAATATTTCTAACTAATTATGCGAGAATGTTTTATAATTTTGCAACAATATTTTCTAATTTTGCAACAATATTGTTTGTATTGTTTGTAAGAATGTTAACGGGGTTTGTCTGCAACATTATTCTTTTATTCACGATTTCTAAATTTCTGTATAACACTATAATTTTGCGGATACTTAATTTTTCGAATTTAAAATGACTGCTATCTTAGCGGGCATTAAGTTTCGCGGATCTGGCATGTTACTTCCAATACAAAATGTTTAGTTTCGCGAAATTAAATACCTCGCGAAACTAATTGGTTTTACATTATTATATGTATTCTATCTAAGATTAGATTAGTGAGAGGATAGTGGGTGTGGGGAAAAGTGTGCCACAATTCCCCCCTCCCCAGTGGCGTAACCAGCGGGGGGGAGGGGCAGGGGGGCGGGAGCCCCCCCCCACCCCCCCCCCCACTTGGAACCCTTGCCCCCCCAAATGAAATCAAGTACGGCTGTAAATGAAATTTACAAACAAAGTACACACCAAATCCCCCCAATAATGACATCGTGTCGGTTGAGATTGGCACTGCCGGTTCATTTGATGAAAGGAATCATGGAATTATGATGGTCAAAAGTACACATATGAAAAATGTTCGCGCAATACGCGCGCATATGTCTTCGAAAAATGAAATATTCTTTGGTACAATCTTGTTTAGAGCCAAAATGTAGCTCAATCGTCCAAAAATTAGCTGTAAAGTCGAAAATGTTCGCATCTCTTCACTCTACAAATCTTAGGAGCCCCCCATTTCAAGTCACTGCCCCAGCTAGCCCCCCCCCCCCCGCAAATGAAAAAGTCTAGTTACGCCACTGCCCCTCCCGCTATCAAATGATCCAGGAGGTAACAAGACCGCCCCCCCCCCCCTCCCCCACACACACCCGTGTGAACACCATATAGCCTCCTGGGCACGCTATGAGACTTATTGCTAATTTAATAACATAACACCACCACTGACTATCATGACTATATCAGTCAGGTTATTTTCACTCTTTAAACCATGATTCTGAAGTAATTAGGAATCGTATCGCTTTGTAACTAAGAAAGTATTTATGATACCTTATCAGAGTGTAAATCTGCAAGAACATCTACTTCAAATAAAAATCATGAATAGAGGGCGCCCCCTGGACAATCACATAATATGCCTTTAAAGGTAGATGTTCTGATTGCTGGCCCGAATTTCAACTTGGTGTTTCCTATTTTACATGAGAAGTCATCCTTAAAATTGCCACATTGCAAAGGTTTGAGTTCCCTCTTTTAGAAGCAGGTCTCAAGAAATGTGCCCATTGAGTAGTACACAAACTGGCTGGTGGTTACCCACCTTTGGCAGTGATTCACAGTGGCGTACCCAGCTTTTGGAAACTGGGGGGTGGGGGGGGGGGGGGGGGGTGGGGGCACGGTATAGTTGTAACCGACGATAGGCATGATGTACCGCCGAGAAAATCGTAAAAGTTACCCATTTTTTCCCGCCCGCAACTGAAATCTTAAAAAGCGCTCACCATACTAATTTCACACAATATTAAGAAGGGGCATCTAACATTATTGGCCGTTCAGATAGGGCACAAACAAAATTTGCCAACGTATCCGTGAACAAAATTTCAAAGGTATAGACAGCCCCTGGCCTAAGTAGGCCTATGTTTGTTTGTTTTTCGGGGGGGGGGGGGTGTAAAAAGCTATTTATTGGTTAGCAGGGGGTCATGTAATTTTCAGTTTCAGCTGTAGGGGGAGGGGTAGGTAATTTTGACATATGAGTCTCGAATTTGACAGGTTCGCCACCCACGTGTTTCTCATCTACATTATCTATGAGGCCATGCGCCACTGATTCAATTTGACGAACATGCAATATATTCAGCTGTTTGTTATGGCCTCAGTGGCGGCGCTAAATGGGGCAAGGGTGGGGTGGGGGTGGGGGTGGGGGTGGGGGTGGGGGTGGCAGGCATTCCCCACCTAACACATTTGTTGCCCTTCACTTTGCCCCCCCCCTACTTAACATTTGAAACAAATTGGCAATTTGTCCGCGTATTTTCTTACCAAATTAGATTACACTAGACCAAATATTGACAATATAAGCATAAAACAAAGCACGCGCGAATTTTCATACCAAATTAGTTAGAAGTAGACCACTTTTCACAATGTTAGCGTAAAATGGCAAAACAATAAATAAAAAATATATATATATATGTGACCCGATCAAGAGGAATGAGTCGGATGTCGACCCTGGTCGAAAATGAGTTTTTAAAACAGTTTAAGAGAAGACACGTAGAGCTTTCAGAAACTGAAAACCCCATGTCAATACGACGTTTTGTTCCAAAATTATGTCAAATTGTATACATGAATTTCCATCAAAACTTATGTAAGCCGCCATGTTGAATTGGCCATATCTCAATTTGGGATTCCCTGACATCCGACTCATTCCTCTTGATCGCGTCACATTTATTTTTTTTAATTTTTTTTTTTTTTTTTCTTCTTTTTTTTTTCTTCAAATATTGTTTTCATATTTTTTTCATATTTTTTAAATATTTTTAAAATATTATTTTAAATTTTTTTTAAAATTTTTTTAAAATTTTTTTTTTAATTTTTTTTTTTATTATTGTCAAATTTTAAGGGCGCCCGCCCCCTCCGCCCCCTGTTTCCGCCACTCATACTATACTATACTATTCCCCCCCCCCCCCCCCCTGTATCCGCCACTCATACTATACTATACTATTTCCCCCACCCCACCCCCCCCCCCCCCCCCAACGTGGTTACTGGAATTACTTTATATGAAGTCATGACCCTTTATATACCCTGTACACACACTCAACCTCTGATTGGGACGCATTTTATCGATACGCCCAACCCTAAAACCAGAAATGCCCGTGGTGGACGAGCTGCAAATAATATAATATATCGCACGTGTTTGTATATTTACCTTCCTTTTTTGCATTTCCTGGACAAACTGTGTTACATTTAGATCCGTTTCGATCTATTTGGACCCATTTGGATCTATATTGGACCCGTTTGTACCCATTTGGATACATTTGGATCCATTTGGACCCATTTGGACCCATTACCAAATATACAAACACCCATATCATTATAGGTATAAATCGGTGAGACATAACATTTTTTGTACATGTTTTTAGACGGATTTGAAGTAATCATGTCTGATTGAAAAACTGCTAACTCATCACGTTAATATGGTGAGATGACAGAGCGCTAGTATCTAAATAATATTGTTTTGTTTTTGTAATACACATCATGGCCCGTAATAGTAGGGGAGTCACACCAAAATTTCAACTTCATGCAATCATTTTAAACCTGGTTTCTTTTTCAAGAGCTCATCAAATACTCTCCAAAAGTGGTCTAATTTTTAAAATCGGACATGGAATTTTGGAGTTGTTGTCTAATTAGTACCTTAATTAATGCGTAAATTTAGACAAAATGGGGTATTATTTATCAAAAAATCATGAAATCATGTTTTTTGAGTAACCAGTACTCCAAAACCCTACATTTCATGAAAAGGAGGCATATCATATGGCAGAAAACTCATTCTTAGCTAAACTTTAGTTATAAATTTGCATGAAAGCACATAAGTAATCCGGTGAAAAAAATATCTCAAACTTGGGATAGTAGGCCTATGTCATATTCCAATTACCCACTTGACAAATGTAAAAAGTGAAATTTCGGCAAAAAGTCCCATAGACATTTACATAGAGCAATGTCCAAACCCACACACACAGCATGTTTGACTCCCCTAGTAATAGAAAGTCATTACTCTTTGTCCCCCATAGTATCTTTAATTAAAGTTAGGTGTCTAGCCATACGATTTGGTGTGAAATGCTAAAGGATATCGGTTGTGTGCCATATGTTTCTGGGTGTCAAAGACAATCACTAGTATGAGGCAAAGCTAAAGCAATTAGGCTAAGCTTAGACACGATATGAGTTATGACGTCATATTTATATAACTGAAAATGGTCTGATTCACTGGATGACCTCGTTTTATAGCTATAATATTACTAAATACAGAGGGTGTTTGGACATGCCTGACTTGGATCCCAAATAATTTGAAAAAACTTTCCAATCTCATTTTTCAATATTTTTTACATAGATTAAAAGCATAGATTCTAAGGTTCCCAGAATATACTCAAATATGATTTCAATATTTCAAAGCAAAGGGATACGCTTTATGTTAATCCTTTTAATTTCAACTACCAATTCAGGCAACCATTTTCTGAAGAATAACTATTTTATCTGCCTCTGAAAATATTTACAATTAGGAATCCGGAAACCACATGATATTGGATTGTTCCGAGGTGGGTTGTAATTGTACGTATACACTTTATAAACTCCTCACAAAAAGTATCGAGACACTTAAAAATGAGCCAATAATTAACGGCCCAAAAGGGTATGGATTAATCAAAGCAAATAACCCACTGCATAATTTTGTTCTGCGTATTTGTACACCTCGATTATTGAGATGCGATGACGCTGGAGTTATTGTCATTTCAATGGTCGTAGGTCCAGTTTCAAAAGTGACAATCATCCCATAGAGAATGATCAGGTTCATGCTTTACACACGTGTACACAAATGCTTCTATAGGGATGATTGTCACTTTTGAAACTGGACCTACGACCATTGAAATAACAATAACTCCACTCCGCAACATCGTATCTCAACAATTGAGGTGTCAAAGCATGGAAGTAACAGACAAAATTATGCACTGAGTTATTTGCTTCGGTTAATCCATACCCTTTCGGGCCGATAATTATTGGCTCATTTGTTAAGTGTCTCGATACTTTTTGTGATGAGTATAGTTTGGTAGGGTGGACAAGGCATGCACGAAACGAGTGGTGTGGTATGGGGATTATTGAGGTGGTGTGACAGGGATGTTTCGAATGATGCAATTTCTATATTGCTTGTCGTACAATGATGATGTTGGTGTCATTTTAAAGTTGAATGCTAAAATTAATGATATCATTGGGAATCTAAAAATTCTATCTTTCACATGCATTTTTTATGGTCCTGGGCGACGTTACCCTGAAAAAAAGAAAAATGGTGTATTTAATGGACATAATGGCCTAGTCAGTATCTGAGGGCTTGACATCGTATACCGTATTTACCTTCACACACTGTATAAAATGGTTCTCTTTAGACATATGATTATTTTCTAGTGTGCTCTATGCATTTTAGTTACAGTATACCGATTTAATGTTTAGTATATGATATATAATAAAAATTTAACTTTATTTCATAATTTTGATACACATTTTGACAATGGAGATGGGCTGGCCATCTAGCCAAGAGGGACGACAACAGATGGACTCATAAATAAACCGACTGGATCCCCAGAGCATTCACCAGAGGAAGAGGCAGGCAAAACAGACGGTGGATAGACGACATCAAACAGTATGGCAACGTTACTTGGAAAATGACATCTCAGGACAGAGTGAAAAGGAAAATTGATGAAGAGGCCTTCCTTCTGCAGTGGAGTAAACTAGGCTAGATAGATAGATAGATAGATAGATAGACGCCAATGAATTTCTAAGTAAGGGATTCTTAAGTCGCTAAGTCGTTTGAAGCTATATTCCGGACCAAGATAAAGACCGTGACGATTTCGAAATTGATAATAATTTATTATCGGATAATACACTCATATTTCATCTAACCTCATTTACAACGTTAATATTGAGTGATTACCGTAATTTGATACAGGTGACCATAAATCATCTGCTTTGCCTCGGTGTTCATAATTCAGCCAGTGCGTCTGTCACCTATCTTATCTGTATTAATGTATCCTGTACCCTTGACTCTCATAATCTGTTATGGACAATTTATATTGCGGTTCAAATTGTTTGTAGCTTTTTAAAGATGATATATGTTAGAAATAGGTAATTATAAATATAATCTGGAATCAATAAATCACGAGTCAAATGAAGAGCCAAGGTAAAATATCTTTCTGATATATAAGAAACTGTCCTGAAATGAGAGGCTTTTAATAAGTTCAATTCTAGTCTACGTTTTCTGCAACATCGAGATTTGTAAATTAAGCATTTCTCAAAATGATCTCAACCAGTGGGATTTCCAGAGGGGGTGTGACGGTCCCTCCTCTCCGACATTCTGTCGGTAGGCCTAATCCAGGGCCAATCTGTAAATCATCGGAAGCGGTATAGAAGCGACAAATGGTGGAAATTGAGGCAAAATGGAGTAAAGGTGAACACAAACACCGATTAAGTTTCTCGACGGCGTACTCGTTTGAAAACACTGTCACTTACTTTTGTAATTCGACGATTTGTAATGCTTCTACAATGTCCATTGCAACTCCTGAGTCCTACTCTCAGAAATAAATGAAGTGTAATAGTTTATACACTTTAGATATATCCCAAGCACATTTATAATGTATTATATAGTTATACTCTAGTTTATTGAGATGAATTGCCCACAACCAAATAAAATGAGTTACCCACTATAACTACATAGAAGATTTCCAGAATTTTAAATGGATTTGACCTATAAATCCATCACCTATTTCTAGAGCTATATTGTAAGGAATATATTTGGTAAGATATCAGGAATGTGAAATGCTTCACTCTTCTCGTACTAGGGTTTTATCTCGGCTAGTTGAATACAATGCACTTGTTTTTCTTTTCGTTCGATTTTATTCACTATGTTCGTGTGCAGACAGCATTTTCTCATCTTTCTCCAACAGTGGTATATAAAGTCTTCTGCAAAGTCAAGGTTGAATGTAATGATAAATCAGATCCAAACCTTGGTATCGATGTTTTGTTGGGTACAAAGTTATTAATCACTTTTATTTTGCATTTTCACCGTTGTTGCACCCACTCTGTTAAATTCATTACCTCTAAATATCAGATGTTATGACTCTATTCAATCATTTAAGAACTAGTTAAAGACTCACCTATTTAATAAGGTGCAAGGGCGTCCCCAGAGGGGGGGGGGGGGGGGGGGGGGGGGGTGTCACACCCCCCCATTCATCAAATCTGTCGGCAAAATCATGGTGCTGTGGGCAAATCAAAGGAAGGAGGAAGAAAAGGGAGAAAGAAAAAAAGGAAAGAGAAAGGGAAAGAAAGAAGGGGAGAAAGAAAAAGGGAAGAAAGAAAGAGAAAGGGAAAGAAAAGAGGAAAAAAAGAAAGAAAGAAAAAAAGAAAGAAAGTGAAAGGAAAGAGGAAAGAAAGAAAGGAAAAAGGGAAGAAAGAAAGAAAGCCCTATAACTATTATCGTATGCGCAAATGATAATGTTGTGTCGGCATATGTTATGCTAACACAAATCAAATCAAAAATGAACAAAGGCGATGTAGGCATATGAATTTGTAGGCACTGTGAACGAGCCCATTTTTATGAGATTTTGTGTCGGCGCACATGAACAGCCTAGGCCCAATTCTTTGTTTTGCTCATTGTCAAGACAAAAAAAAATTTTGTGTCGGAATAGTATAGGCCTAGGTTAGGCATAACGGGCAATGTGTGGGACCTTTAATTATACTAACTAGGCCTATTTCATTGTCGTTGTCAATGCAAACCCAAGTCAATAATGTCGCCAATGGCCAATCATGTTGGCACATAGGTTACGAAATATTAAATAATTCGCCTATAATTATGTACATGTAAGTTGATGTAGGCCAATTGCTCTCATTGTACTAATTGTAGACGCTGCAAGCTCACTATCAGTCTATCGCAAAAGTAAGTCCAACTCCAACGTTTAGGTGTCAATGCAAAGTAAGAACTTATAAGTAGACTCTGTCCTAACTTCGACTTGAACAATGCAAATTATCATTATAATTAAAACAATAAGCACAACTGTCGTTATTTGCGTGAGACCAGGATTTACAGTGTGTGCACCAGGGGCACAATCGATATCTCACGTAATGGTATAGGTCTATGTCGTTGTCGGACTTACAGGCTGTAGGCCTATCATGCCTATACTGAACATTTGACCATGTTTTGTTAGCATTATTCAACAAAAACAAGATGGCTTCAGGAAAGTGTTCCATGACCATTTTAGTTTAAAAACTCAAAATCTTTGTGCGCTTCGCGCGCATTCTTTCTACAGGTTCCAACATTTAATAATGGATCTCGAACCAAACCGAATATTATGGGGGACGTTAAAAACGTCATACTGGACCCTTTTAGTTTTAGAAATGCCAAATGTTGCGCGCTTCGCGCATATTAGTTTCAATGTTTTATTATTCAAGCTGAACAAGATGGCTTCAGGAAAGTTTTCCATGACCATTTTAGCTTAAAAACTGAAAATCTTTTTGCGCTTTGCGCGCATTCTTTCTACAGGTATCAACATTATAAATGTCTCGAACCAAACCGAATATTATATGGGTGACGTTAAAAACGTTATACTGGACCCTTTAAGTGTTAAAAATGCAAAATTTTGCGCGCTTCGCGCGTATTAGTTTCAATGTTTCATTATTTAAGCTTAATTTATAGTATCTGAAGGCTTCCAACCAGTTTTCAATGACCATTTTAATTTTAGTTCAAAACCTGAAAAATTTTGCGCGCTCTGCGCGCATATTTTCTACAGGTTTTAACATTATAATGGCCCTCAAACCATACGATTTGGATCAGGGCTTGATATGTGTAACTATGCAATATCAAACCGTCAAAAACGTCATACTTGACTATTTAAGTGTTAGAAATGTCAATTTTTGCGCGCTTCAAGAAATCTTCAGGACAGTTTTCCATGACCATTTTAGTTCAAAAACTGAAACTAGGAAACCCTTACCCCCCCCCCCAAATGAATCATGGAAAAATGATGGTACAAAGTAACAGATGAAATATTTTCGCGCGCTACGCGCGCATGTCTTCCCAAAATGCAATATTCTATGGTACAAGCTTGTTTAGAGCCGAAATGTAGCTCAATCGTACAAAAGGTTGGCGTAAGGTCGAAAATTTTCGTCGCATTTGGTCGCATTTATGGACACTGGAATGAAGCCCACCCATTAGGAGCCCCCCCCCCCCCACATTTCAAGTCACTTCCCCTTCTTGCCCCCCCCAAATGAAAAAGTCTAGTTACGCCACTGGCGCGCATATTTTCTGCAGCTTTTTGCGCGCTTTGTATTGGTTTCAACGTTTCAATATTTAAGATAAACAAGATGGCTTGAGGATGTGTGCCCCCCTATCAAAACAGTCCTGGATACGCCCTTGGCTCCCCCAGAACTATTAATCAGCGCTGCACGCTGCTTTATTTAACATTTCAATTATCATTATCAAATTTGTGTCCCCCCCCCCATGTCTGAAAACTGATTGACGGTTCTGACCATACAGTCCATACTAAAATATGTGTGTATGAATGCCGGCGAGCGAAGCGAGCCGAAATTTTTTTTTTGTCGGCACAAATGGCTCTGTCGGCAATTGATGACCTTTACACCCCCCAATGAAAAGGTTCTGGGGACGCCCTTGAAGGTGTACATGGCGTATACAAAAAACCGCAACACTTTTTTGCCAAGAGCAGAGCAATATTCTGTTAAGACTACTACTAGTCAAATTACAGCAATAATGAAATATAATGAATTGTTTATGAATTGGCTGAGATACTCAGGATATAAGTAAGGAAGTGCAAAACACGTTTTACATCGTTTATCCCGTGTTCCTGGTTTTCTTGTCAGGTCAATATTAGCAAGACAATTTAATAACCCATTTTACTTTAATAATGGAAAACAAACTCATCATTCTGAGAAGAATATGTCATGTTAAAGATAAGATCATAGCATATACAAATTGAGCGCATTTGCAATAAATTAGTTGATAGTTAATGACAAGTATGGTACAACATTTAAGAGATGAACAAATGAAGTAAAGTCCAGTAACGGTAGGAATTGTTTTATATGAATCATTCATTGTTAGTTTGTGATGGTGACATTATGGTGCAGCTCGACCCTCAAAATGCTGTCCTTGTTTCAAGACGCATCGACGAGCACATCCCCGCATGAGAAGCACTATTCGACGTGTCATCCGTGTGCGCCTTATTCCCTAACCAGCGTTGGTGATGCAGTTCCTAAGATCTTGGAGATTAGTTGGTGGTGGAAGACTTGAGACTTAACATAACCCTCAAAGAAAAAGGCTTATTGGGTAAGGTCTAGAGAGCGGCAGGCCACTTCGTAGCATGTCCAAGACCAACAACTCTGTTTATAGGACGAACGATATAAATCGTGTTTTGTACTTGTCTACTTATACCTTTAATATCTCAGCGAATTCGTAATCGTTATCGCTGTAATTTGACTATGTGATAGCCAAGAAGAAGCCCTAACAGTTCAGGGCGATATGTGATTTGCTGTAATCGTACAGCTCTCGGCAAAAAGTGTTGCGGTTTTTTTATACACCCTGTATAACTGATTATATGTTCATACACTTTTTACATCTGATGTACATGTATGTATTGTGTTCAATTGTATTATTGTATATGTATTATTATTATTATTATTATTATTATTATTATTATTATTATTATTATTATTATTACTATTAGTGTTATTGTGTTATACTTATTATTACTATTATTATTCAAATATAATAAAAGTAATGATGTTGAAGTTAACTTTAACAAAGTTATAGATGTTTATATGTTTACATATCAATGACGTTAAGATGCCATTTCATTGGAAAGATTACTCACATATCTAGACTTGATGTAATAAGACACTTTGTGAGGTCACACATTCCTTGCAGTTTGGTGTATTATATCATATTCATTACTTCATGAATAACCGCGATAGCTGCGTACCAAGTGCGTTCCAATGAAATTAATTGTTAGATGAGAACGCGCACGCCGAGCGCAGGTTACTAATAATTGCCCGAAAGTACTGCGCCAAAGTGTTCGATTGTTTTGCTCATTGACCGACCAATCAAATTAACGCCTCACGCCCCTAAACTGAATATTCAATGAGTTATGAGGAAACATGATTAAAGCTTATTTCTGATTGGTTGAATGATAAAAATGTTAATGAAGGGATGACCCGACTTGGATTGTTTCAATAGCTAAGAAGGGGTAGACAAAATAAACAGAAAATTAATTAATTATTAGCGCGACTATATCTGTACAAATCAACGATTTGGATAATTATGCATCTTTTTCAGTAATGAATGAGAATAATGACTGCTTAAACAACTGTTTTCATGCATTTGTTTTGAAATCCTCGGTTGTTGTTCTGGTCATTCGGAATTGTCCCTCAGGGGCTGCGCCCCTTCGGGACAATTCCTCAGACCAGAACAAAAACCTCTGATTTCAAAACAAATTCAAGAAAACAGTAGTTACGCAGTCATTATTCTCTAAACAAGCTTGTTATTGTTATGAATGAAACCTTTCATCATGTGATGTCTTGATTTACGTGCATTATCTTTGTACAATTCTCGTAGAATTTGTAGCCATATTATTTATGACGTAAGTTGGAAAAAGTGTACTTACTAGTATCGTCCGATACTGGAACACCCAGTATCTTTCGATGCTGGTACAAAGATTGTGTTCCGGTATCGTCTGATACTGGCACATATAAAATGTTCCAGTATCGGGCGATACTGGAACATAATTATGTACCAGTATCGTAAAATACTGGGACAAATCCCACTGGTATCACGTGTACCAGTTTCGCCCGATACTGCAACATTAAAACGGTCCAGTATCGCTCGATACTGGAACACAATTTGGTGTTCCAGTATCGACCGATATTGAACGATACTGGTATACCAATATATGTGACCTAAAGTACACTTTTTCCTCAGTAACAGCCTGTATCATGAATACAGGTAAGGGTGTGTTGAAACTTGCTTGAAAGTTTCGTCAGATTTCCAATAAATAGAATGTAAGAATTCTGTAATAATATCATGAAAATTACTTCCGGATATCTGTGACGTTTTTCAGAATGTAACAGATACATAACCAAATATAGTATGGTCAGATTCGATCAGATTCATGGTATGTTGTGACGTCATTGGTAGATGTTGGTGGTGAAGTATTGATAAGTTTGTTATAGAGATGACTGAGTCGATTTCCAATCGGATCAGACGTAAAGAGGCTATACAATCATACCGATGGACGCAGCAGAGAAGACACCCATCAACCCAGTTATCGTAATGACCAGCTTCTCAATGTGCACACAAACGATTATATATTACTACTCTATTATTAAACAGCATAATATCGACGCTGATGGAAACGTTTTCAGGTTTTCGAATGATATCTCAAATGTTGAGCAACCGAGTTTACCTGATTTCTGGAGTATGATATCTCAAATGTTGAGCAACCGAGTTTACCTGATTTCGGGAGGAGTTCTGTTAGGGCATTCATGATCTTATTGCTTACAGAATCAACTTTCATGGTCTTTGTGGTCTCCGATTGCAATTACCAGTAAACATGTTAACCAAAGAAAAAAGTGGAAACACGTGAAACCCAATAACGGTGAATTATATATGTGTATGTATTTCTCAAAGATAACATCATATACACGTGTATATATTTCTCAAATATATGCATGTTTACTGGCCATGCACATTACACTTTGAAAAAAACACATACATTTTTAAATGCAAATTGAAAATATTAGAAGTCTTTGCTTACCCTTAAACATGTTAAACACTACGATAGGCTCTGGTGCTTCATCGCGATCTAAATAGCGTAAATAGTTCCAAATAGTCAAATAAGATTTGTGTTGTCATTGGTCTATTGGGGGTAATGAGCCTTTGAAATGTTTCCCATGTCGTAATAAGATATTACATATCAAAATCTAAGAATGCGACTTTATTTTGCTTCACATTTCACAACACAAGGGCAAAGTCATGATAAATCTTGCTCCCCAAGTCATCAGCCAAGTTGACAATTGTGTATGTTATGCATCGTGTATTTTGTGTTAAATATACAAATAAAAGAATATATATTCTAAGAAAAGTCATACAAACTATTCAAATATCTTATTACATAGATATGCCAATCTTATAAGTATTTCCAACGCCAGGCATATGCTTCAATTCAATATCTTTATTAAGAATTGAGGATAATATACGGCTAGGCAGAAAAAGAGATTTTAATCAAAGGTTCATAGCCGCAACAAACATTTGGTCAAATCCTCAGTCTTCCTAAGAAAATATCACTGACAAAAATAATCTTCCCAATAGCTTATGCCTCTTAAAATTCTTAAGACGATATACAGAAATCTGCTTGTTTATTGTTTGTTTGATTATACGTTCTTTTTGTTCGAAAACCCCCTCATTGCCCTGATGGGACCAAGCACAAATGTGTACTGAGATCACAAATAAGATCCAGACATTGAAAAAGTGTATTCCAATATATTAGAATTATGTAAATATTGAAGAACAGATGGAGGATAATTGAATAGAGATAGAGGATAATATACATCTATTATGAATATTCTTATACAATACATTGTATAAATCGGGTACATGTGGACCATGTGACCATCCTCGCACAGTGCGTGATAACTAATAGTTTTGTTCCATAACGCGCACTTTTGCAGTGCGTCTTATATTGCGTTTGTCCTGCGTGTTAATGTGGCGAAATACGCTGACGCAAGGCGTACTCACCGTAAGAGATTGGATGGAATCAGGCCCGTGCCACTAAACGCTTGCTTGTCAGTGGCCGAATCGAAGCTCCTTGTGTGCTAGCGCCCTCATCTCAAGAGTCACATCGCGCGTCTCAGTGAGCTTGCGTGCTATCATTGGCGTTGTCAAAATAGCGCCCTAATTTCAAGAGACACATAGCGCGCACGTGCTCAACAAAAGAAAGACATACACTTTGTTTATGTCCTATCAGCATTTTTAGTGAACTTAATTTGAATCCAAAAATGAATTTTCCGACTCATTTTCTTTCCATAAATGTATTCTTTTATCACATTGATAGTTACAGCGCTTGATAAATTTCATGTTTTTAGGGTTGACACACCCTTAAACACATTGCCAAGAAATAAATAAAAATATATTTTTGACTTACAGACAAAAACCAACCATTAAAATGTCGTATGTTTGCTAGCCGAGCTAGCCGACTATTTATGTTTAAATTAAAATGGCATCTTGAAAAAAATAATTTCGACTTGGCAACAATCTACTTTAAACTCAACGTCATCCGGAATACTATGGCAGTTATGGTTGACGACATTTGTACCAAACGGGATTAAAAATATATTTTATATGCTGCGATGTTGTTTAAAGAGCTCCCTTTATAATTGCGCAATACCAACCCCTTAAAAATAGTGTCTAGACCATTTTCATAAGGTAAACGATCAATCCAATTGATCAAATGTACTTCCATGTGTCCTCGGAGACATCAGTGAAGTCAATATGTAATGATTCATTTGATTTTCTGATTTTAGGGAAGATTTCAGATTTCCCCCTACAAATTTAGGTGGTAGCAGATGTTGATCAGCCACCTTAAGGCCCTGTCACACCATGGCGTATCGCCTGAACGTATGCCAACGTATGCGAAAATATCAAAAATACGTTGGTGTACGCTGATATAAGTTAGGGGTAAGATGGGGATACGTCGTTTACGTTACGAGCACGCTGTGATACGCTGTGAAAATTTGGAACACATCGAGCCCGCGAAAAATGATTGAGCATGTTCAAAAATTTTCGGCGTACTCAACGTGTGCTTAATACGTTCTGCATAAGTTTCCTGTACGTTCGTGGTACGTTAGACATACGCTGACATACGTTAGAGGTACGTTACCCGTAAGTTGGTATACGTTGATGTACGTCGGCTGAAAATATATAGCTATCTAGCATTGATAAAAACCAAAATATTGCAATTCGCTGGGAAGTTGGACGTTCTTGGACCGTCTGACAATTTTCGAGCTACTTTTTGTATACGTCGGCATACATTCAGGCGATACGCTGGCCCTGTCACACCATGGCGTATCGCCTGAACGTATGACAACGTTTGCGAAATATCGAAAAATACGTTGGTGTACGTTGGTGTACGTTGGTGTACGCTGATACAAGTTAGGGGTAAGTTGGGGATACGTCGTTTACGTTAAGAGCACGCTGTGATACGTTGTAAAAATTTGGAACACGTCGAGCCCGCGAAAAATTATTGAGCATGGTCAAAATTTCTCGACGTACTCAACGTGTGCTTAACTTACGTTCTGCATAAATTCCCAATAGGTTCGTGGTACGTTATACATACGTTTACAAACGCTGACATACGTTGACATACGTTAGAGGTACGTTGGACCTATAGATTTACCCTTCTAGATATTATATTAGTCGAGAAACGACTAATATACTGTATTCGTCCTGTTTCTTATATTAGTCGAGAAACGACTAATATACTGTATTCTACCTGTTTCTTCTTCTTCTTCTTCGTCTTCGTCTTCTTTCTTTCTTCAGCCATGGGACCTATAGCTCCGTAACCATTGACCCGAATTTGACCATATTTGGTCATAAGAACCCTTATGTGCACCACTACTCAGGTTGTAAAGCATAAGGGGTCAAAGGTCACACAGGGGTCACTAGGGGTCAAAACGTGATTTTCACTGAAAACTCATTTGCAATTTAGTGAAATGACCTAGGATCTTCAGAATTGGTCAACATGTTCCTTTTGACCGTACGCATGTACAATAGTTCGGTTTTTAAAATCAAAAAATATTTGGGGTCACTAGGGGTCAAAATGTAAATTTTTCTTCATTCACTCAAAATGCTACTTGTCCGAGAGGAAATGACCTATGATTGTCAGAATTAGTCAAAAGATTCCTCTCATTCATGTTCATATAGGGTCCTTCTCCACTAAAAGTGACATGTCACACGGGGTCACTAGAGGTCATTGAACTATACACGTGAAAATCTTAAGACATGCTCCGATTTTGACGGGACTACTTTTTTCTTGTGCGCATTGATCAGCCAAGCAAAAAAGTCAATTACAAGTTTTGGGTCAGAGGTCAAGAAAAGGTCACTATGGCACGCCCCAGAGGACAAAAACGTGTTGAGACTAATATATATCTATGATCACAGTTCATATCTCTTTCTTCAGCCATGGGACCTATAGCTCCGTAACCATTGACCCGATTTTGACTATATTTGGTCATAAGAACCCTTATGTGCACCACTACTCAGGTTGTAAAGCATAAGGGGTCAAAGGTCACACAGGGGTCACTAGGGGTCAAAACGTGATTTTCACTTAAAACGCATTTCCAATTTAGTGAAATGACCTAGGATCGTCAAAATTGGTCCATATATTCCTTTTGACCATACGCATGTACAAAAGAAAGGTTTTTAAAATTAAAAATCATTTGGGGTCACTAGGGGTCAAAATGTAAATTTTACTCCATTCACTCAAAACCCTACTTGTCCGAGGGAAAATGACTGATGATACTCAGAATTGGTCAAAAGATTCCTTGGATCAATGTTCATATAGGGTCCTTCCACACTAAAAGTGACATGTCAAACAGGGTCACTAGGGGTCATTGAACTTTACAAAGGGAAAATATAACGCATGCTCCGATTTTGACCGGGTTTCTTTTATTTTGTGGGCATTGATGAGACAAGAACAAAAGTCAATCATACCGTTAAGATCAAAGGTCAAGAAAAGGTCACTAGGGGTCAAAATGTAAATGTTCACTCCTCGCACTCAAAATACTACTTGTCCAAGAGATAATGACCTATGATTGTCAGAATTAGTCAAAAGATTCTTCTTATCCATGTCCATATAGGGTCCTTCTCCACTAAAAGTGACATGTCACACGAGGTCACTAGAGGTCATTGAACTATACAGGTGCAAATATTAAGACATACTCCGATTTTGACGGGATTACTTTTGTCTTGTGCGCATTGATCAGCCAAGCAAAAAAGTCAATTACAAGTTTTGGGTCAGAGGTCAAAAAAAGGTCACTAGGGGTCAAAACGTGATTTTCACTAAAAACGCATTTGCAATTTAGTGAAATGACCTATGATCGTCAGAATTGGTCAACATATTCCTTTTGACCGTACGCATGTACAATAGTTAGGTTTTTAAAATTAAAAAATATTTGGGGTCACTAGGGGTCAAAATGTAAATTTTTCTCCATTCACTCAAAATGCTACTTGTCCGAGAGGAAATGACCTATGATTGTCAGAATTAGTCAAAAGATTCCTCTCATCCATGTTCATATAGGGTCCTTCTCCACTAAAAGTGACATGTCACACGGGGTCACTAGAGGTCATTGAACTATACAGGTGAAAATCTTAAGACATGCTCCGATTTTGACGGAACTACTTTTTTCTTGCGCGCATTGATAAGCCAAGAAAAAAAAGTCAATCATAAGTTTGGGGTCAAAGGTCAAGAAAAGGTCACTAGGGGTCAAAAAGTGATTTTCACTTAAAACGCCGTTGCAATTTAGTGAAATTACCTAGGATCGTCAGAATTGGCCAACATATTCCTGTTGACCGTACGCATATACAATAGTTCGGTTTTTAAAATCAAAACTGAACGCTGATTGGTTCCAACAAATACGCACATCCCCGCTCTCTAACTACCAAATCCAAAGACCGCAACACTTATAAACCTAGACTAATATCCGCGATCTCCGATCGCAGCTTATGTCTAGTTTTAATAGTTATCATCTAGGCTGCGTTTACTTAAACTGGCAACACTTGTCCCGCCGTGAACGAAACTCTTTTTCTGCAGCGGCATAAGTCACGTGTTCGTTGTACGCCGAGGATACGCTGAGGATACGTCGAGCACGGCAGACATACGCTACGAATACGTTAAGCATACGTTGGTCATACGCTCGCCGATCGCATACGCTGTGATACGCTGTGATAAGTTTGTTATAAGTTAGTGATACGCTATCAATACGGTAGTCATACGCTATGTATACGTTCAATACGCTATGGATACGCTATGGATACGTCCATTCTATCACCGATGTCGACTTTTACTACGCAATTCGTTGGGAAGTTGGACGTTCTTGGACGTTCTTGGACTCTGACAATTTTCGAGCTATTTTTTTAATACGTCGGCATACGTTCAGGCCACGTTCAGGCCATACGCTATGGTGTGACAGGGCCTTTACAGAATGATGGGTTTTTTTTTAGTGTTAAATACTGTATTTGACATTTTGTCACAGTCCTGAATTGCCGGTCATTTGGCCCTATAAGGTTTGGGAATTTGTTCACCCTCTGCGGAAGAGGGGTTTGAACGTCTTAAGAGTAATACTTATTTACTTATCGCTTGATGAAATCAAACTACTATTCAGATGTGCATCTGAATGGGAAGTAAGTTAAAGAATACGTATAGAAAGGATGGACGGTGCAGTGGTGGAAAATAAACCACGTACTATTAGCTGGGGCGCACACATGGTTTTTCGGTCCCGGTCTGATGGCACAGGTAGTTATATTATCAAAATGTTCCTTGAAGTTTGTAGAATACAACCTAGGTGGACATCCTTGCCAACGTGGATGTTAAATTGACCTTTGACCTCGATTTAGGATCAAAGGTCACATGTGTTTTAATGGGATGTCCAAATCTAAATTTAACATGGTAACAAAATTTAAAAAAAACACATGTTATTGACCCTCAAAAGTATATCATATTGTTGAGCTGAGTCTTTAGTTCAACAAAGGTAATCACAACTTGGATCGTCGATCAATAGTTATATTAGTCGAGAAACGACTAATATACTGTATTCGTGCTGTTTCTTCTTCTTGGCCTTCTGACCTCTGACCTCCTGCGCCGTAACCGTTGGGCCGATTTTGATCAAACTTGGTCACAAGTACACTTGTGTGCACCACTACTCAGGTTTCAAAGCACAAAAGGTCAAAGGTCACACAGGGGTCACAGGGGTCAAAAACGTGATTTTTCAAATAAAACGCATTTGCAATTTAGTGAAATGACCTAGGATCTTCAGAATTGGTCAACATGTTCCTTTTGACCGTACGCATGTACAATAGTTCGGTTTTTAAAATCAAAATATATTTGGGGTCAGTAGGGGTCAAAATCTAATTTTTTCTCCATTCACTCAAAACCCTACTTGTCCGAGGGAAATTAACTGATGATACTCAGAATTGGTCAAAAGATTCCCCTTGACCATGTACATATAGGTTGCTCCTGCATTAAAAGTGACATGTCACACGGGGTCACTAGAGGTCATTGAACTATACAGGTGAAAATCTTAAGACATGCTCCGATTTTAACGGGACTACTTTTTTCTTGTGCGCATTGATAAGCCAAGAAAAAAAGTCAATCATAAGTTTTGGGTCAAAGGTCAAGAAAAGGTCACTAGGGGTCAAAATGTAAATGTTCACTCCATTCACTCAAAATGCTACTTGTCCGAGGGAAAATGACTGATGATTGTCAGAATTAATCAAAAGATTCCCCTTGACCATGTTCATATAGGTTGCTCCTGCACTAAAAGTGACATGTCACACGAGGTCACTAGAGGTCATTGAACTATACAGGTGAAAATCTTAAGACATGCTCCGATTTTGACGGGACTACTTTTTTTCTTGTGCGCATTGATAAGCCAAGAAAAAAAGTCAATCATAATTTTGGGGTCAAAGGTCAAAAAAAGGTCACTAGGGGTCAAAACGTGATTTTCACTAAAAACGCCATTGCATTTGATTAAAACGACCCAGGAACGTCAAAATTGGTCATCATATTTATCATGACCGTCTTCGGTTTTTTGAATCGAAATTTTTTTGGGGTCACTAGAGGTCAAAATGTAAATTTTCACTCAATTTACTCAAAATGCTACTTGTCCGAGTGAAAATTACTGATGATTGTCAGAATAGGTCAAAAGATTCCTCTGATCGTGAACTTGGGGTCAAGGGGCAAAATGTAATACGCTAGACTAATATCCGCGATCTCCGATCGCAGCTTATGTCTAGTTTTGACCTATGACCTTTTGAAAATGACAAGTCGGCCAAAATAGGCAATAACAAATATTTTAACTCAATGAGAATTGATAAACCAAAACCAAATACATCAATAGGTAAAATGTGAGTCAAATTTTGACATACATGGTGGTTGCTATCATGCAAACTGCACTGCCAATAAATTTAAAAATTGTCTTAAAACCAAAGAACGTTTATTTACCAGTAATATTAGATGTATTCTCATCATGCACAGACCCATATTATTTTAATGATGATTACATGCCATTTTTAGGCGATTTCGTGAACAATTGCCCAAAACACCTATGTTTGCCGACTGTTATTTTCAAAAGACCATAGGTCAAAAACTATTGATCAACGATCCAAGTTGTGATTAACTTTTTTGTTCTGAAGACTCAGCCCAACAATATGATATACTTTTTAGAGTCAGTATCCTGTTTTTTAATTTGTTTACCATGTTATTAGATTTTGACATCCCATTGAAACACATGTGACCTTTGACCCTAAATCGAGGTCAAAGGTCACTTTACCGGGACGCGATGTTCGTTACCGTAAACAACATTTGATCCTTGATGGAGTAAAGTGTGTACGGTTAATAAATTCGCGACCGGGACCGAAAACCCCCCAAAATAGGCATGCGCTTCCCAGCTAATACCACGTTTTGAGAAACCAGATGTGATAGTCAGGCTAATGTCATTCCGCAAATAATACTGACTGGTGCGGATAGGGAATTCTAAGTCACAAACGACTCGAAGGACAGTTATCCGATGATGATATGACTACATGTATTAGCCTATGATATCGACCAAATCAGTTATCACAATATACTAAAATATGACATGATTCAGTTAGGAAGTTAGCTAAAGGGAAACTCTAAAATGTATACCGACATCGGCTGAAACCAGTCAAATGTCGTTACTTACTACTTTGGTAAACAAGTTATACAAGATCGCCCGTATTTTCAATTTTAGCGGTGACTACTTTTACATTAAACTCTCCAAACTATTTTACCGATTCTGTTGCACTTTGCACTATTGAATTATAGCTTCGGTAAACGGCCTATGCCTACGACCTAAATTACTTTAATTGACATAATATTTCGGACATGTCACTCATTTCTCCTGTTCATAGATGCCCTATATTCAAGCTTGACTTTGCATACAAGTAGACGGATGTAGACGGATCGTCTAGAATCGGGCTACTCTCAACATGTTCAATCTTACCAGCGCTCTCTAGTGCGTTTCCCTGAATCACGTGTTTTTCCGTCATGGATACATCAGATGTTTTAATCGCACGTAACTAATGGACATTTCTACAAGGCAGCTTGAACGGCTGTAATCCAGAACGTCACGTGCACATGATATATGATGCAGATATACAGATACTTGTTATGGCTGCCCGGTGATGGTTTGAGAGTATAATATTTATTTCATCAGGGAACTATGTCAAATTTATGGTCTGATGAAGGCGTCATTCAGTGTGGCAGCTTTGATTGTTTCCGGTGATGCCGCTGAATGCACCAACAACCAACACAATTATTACAATATTTATTAATTTAGATTGAGTCTGCGAAAGTATCTACTGTTTCAACTTCATGTCGAGGACCTAATTAATGTGGTTAAAGCATTCTATAGATTCTATGTTATCATTTTCTCATTAAAAATCCGGATATTGGATTTGAAACACACCGAATTCAAATGATCGGATATGACTTTTCTCAAATTGACTCATATAGATTGAAGTATATCTGACTCTTGTATGTTTAAAGTTTTGAATTGTTTTTACGGTGAAACTAATCTGTACCTCTACCAGTTAATATTTGAAGGAAAACAGTTACATATGTAGGCCTACATTATTTTACAATACCGTATTTCTTTAAAGGTTTATTATGTGATCTTTTCCAGGGGACGCCCTCAATCCTCAAAAAAAAAATTGGAAGCAGATTTTCTTGCAGATTTACTTTTCTGATCATAAATCATAAATACATTCCAAGTAACAGAGCGACACGATTCCTAATAACCTCAAAATCATAGTTTTAGAGTGAATTTAGAGTAAAATTTGAAAAATGATTGTACCGCTCGGTACAATCTATTTTCAAACCATGATTTTGAAGTAATTAGGAATCGTATCGATCTGTAACTTAGAGGATCTTTATGATTTATGATCAAAAATTCAAATCTGCAAGAAAATCTGCTTTCATAGTAAAAATCAATGATAGAGGGCGCTACTTGGAAAAGATCACATAATATGCCTTTAATTGCACAATAGCTTAAATGTTCAACACAAAATACTAAAATAAATATATTAGCATAACGGTTGATATTGCGAAAACTTCACAACTGAGGTAAATGTAGCGGAAATGGATAATGAATATATTATCATGTTTATTATATTAATTATTTTCTTGAAATTAATTTCCTGCTATTTATACAGTAAGAAAGTTATGAAATTAATGTCAATGCACGTTGCCGATGCGTGTGGTTGGGCCAATAACAGCCGTGCCAGAACAAAATTCACAGGAATATAAATATATAAACCTTCATTTTCACACTGACCAGAATTCTAAACGTTAATTTTGACCAGAGGTCCATTTCGGTGAACTGGCTTTGACCTTCTGTATTTTGCGAACTGAAATGTTAGGGGGAAAAGCCCTCTGAAATAATTTACACACTTTTACTACGGTGCTCTCAACGAAGACTTTGTACAGTATGCATTAGCCTTAGACCGCCCCGGGGACCGCCCCCAAAGAAGACAAACACAAGAGAAATATTTGAAGGACTGCCTCGAACATATTGGAATAGATTTATTGTACCAAATTTTAAATGGGTTACGATGACGACAGAATTCATCAAATTTCACCACAACTTTTATAACATTTATTTAAACATATTATTACTAATATGAAAGAAAGAGCGAATGGCTTACAGGATATACGTATACGACGTGGACATAGCAGAAGTGAGATGCAACGAACACAACGTGGACATGGAAACGAACACAATGTGGACATGGACACGAACACAACGTGGACATGGACACGAACACAACGTGGACATGGACACGAACACAACGTGGACATGGACACGAACACAACGTGGACATGGACACGAACACAACGTGGACATGGACACGAACACAACGTGGACATGGACACGAACACAATGTGGACATGGACACGAACACAACGTGGACATGGACACGAACACAACGTGGACATGGTCACGAACACAACGTGAACATGGACACGAACACAACGTAAACATGACAGAAATGACATCCCCAGAAGCAAGCACAAAGGATGTGGGGGATAACCGACTGTTCTTGATGATCCCAGCCAACAATGTGACGTGCACTGGGCAACTGAAGAAGAAGAAAAAACCCGCGAAAGAATATAGAGCGTGTGATTTGCTGGTGTCACATAACTAGTTGACTACACCTCGGACAAGGCCACGCATGGGCAAAACAACCGTATTTGGCGATGGTCGCTAAAGGATGAATATAAATTAGAATGCGCTCCATTCACCCCGAAAAGCTTGACCAACAGAAGAACAGGGGTCACAAAAGACACATTTTGCCTTCGCCAGCCAAGCTGTCTAATGCATACTTAATTACTAAAGGCAATTCGGCCCCCCTCTCAACAAGACTTTGTATACATTAGCATAGTGCTCGTTCTCTACAAGCCGTCTAATGCATTCTTAATATTTACTAAATGTCTTTCGGCCGCTTGAGATTCTCAACAAAGACTTTGTATAAATTAGTAGGGCTCGTTCATCTGGTGCCCATGTAAACACAGCCCTTGTAATCCTTCGCCTCGAGAGCGATTTAGGACGACCGGGTTCGAGACCGTATAATTTTAAGGTCTTTGCTAATTGAATTTACGCCAGTTGATCCGAATCTATATATTATTTTTTATTCTTTCATAAAAAATAAACAAATAACCATAAACCAAATTGTCAACCATACTACACCTGTTTTGTGAATGCCCGACCATATTAAAACTATGGGAACATGTTATGAAATGGATAAAGGAAAAAACAAATATCACCATCATTATGGATAGACAGATTCAACTATTTGGGCTAGCCAACCATAACATGAGTGCTTTAAATGTAATTTTTCTACTATATCACTTTCATATATACAAGATCAAAATGAAGGAGGGGCTACCATTTATCGCTTTGTTCCGGGAGGAGGCAAAGCGGTCCTTCTCACTTGAAAAATATATCGCCATAAAAAACGGGAACATTGCGAGTTTTAACAAAAAATGGAATTCCTCTTACCATTATGGGAAGAGTAGTATACATCAGCAAAGGACCGTGTAATAATAATATTTATTTAATGCTCATTGTCGTTTGTATTGTACTAATAATATTAGGAAGAAATGTGATCTATATTATACTTTGTATTGAACATATGAGGACACTGTGAAAAAATAATTAAAAAAAACAAAATTGTCAGGCATGGTAAAAACAAGTTATTTGTCATCTCTAATGACTTCGGCTCATTTGACACAGTGAGCCGTAACACGCAATATCACCTCATTCATTTAAAATACAGGTTTTGTCAACTGTATAAAGCACCAAAACGATACAATATGTTGAGTTGTACCTAGTTGGCTCAACAGGATATCCACCAGTTGGCGTTTCGTATCACATCACGTTATAGATGGCTAAATTAGACCACATCAGTAGTCTTGATTTCATGCGTGGGTTGTTAAATACTTACGTTACACCACATAAAACTATGCATAAACAACCCAGCAAACTACTTGCCCGGTACATTGCCTGATACAAACGCACACTTGTGATGACCTTGACATTCTCCTATTGCATAAATGGAACACCATCGCCTGATTGCTAACGTCACATCTGTAGTGCTTCTGGAAAACCTTTTGGTTACATCAAAGATCACACGCGGATTAAGGTGGGTTTTTTCGACCACAACACTGGCGCCCGCGCTAAGGATATCAAAATCGCCAATTTCAGAGAATAAGAGTGTATTTTCAACCTGAACGAGGGCTACGGAAGGGTAGCTTGGGACGATAGTCACGTGTCATATTTGTGAAAAACTGCCCAAAATGGTAACACCTAAAAGACAAACTTACTTACAAAACTGATTTTTTTTTTGGTATGCGCTGTGATCATTTTCGAAACAGTGCTATATAAGCACTGCTATTATTATTATTATTATATTATTAATTACACAATCAGTTTCAGTTTTGTTAACCAAGAATACATAATAATTTTAGGTCAAAAATCAGAGCAGAGTTCGCAAATATATTTTGCCACACTTAATAAATTATTAAACGTAACAGAAATTCGGATTCATGTCGTCAGAGGCATGGAAATTACTGTATACTGATGATGTACACATTAATAAATAAAGAGGAAGTATTTGTATTACGTACTTGTATAATGTGATTTAGATGTAAATGTAATAGGGGGAAACCCCAAAACAAAAATTAAACATTGAAATATGAATTCGCTGGTGATGTGACCGTATCAGGTACCACGTGCCATATGATGCTACGAAAGACGATGGCATGGTAGCGGATCAGCTCGAATGGGTTTCGGACTGTAAGTGGGTCCGGCAGACCATAATAGTAAACGGATTACCCATAAACACTTCGCCAGCGATCACTATTTTATGACTGCAGAAAGTAAGTGAGACAAATATTAGACATTTTACAATTACTTCATACGTTCATTCAAGCCTGAACTCTGTCAGGAGGACCTATCTCATTTGCTGAGAGTATGATTCTCCGAGAGCTAAATCCTTGTTAAGAGTCACCATTTTCCTTCTTTGAGAATCCGCGTTAGGGAAGTTTTCGAAAAAGCATTCACACGGATGATTACAACTTTTATGCATGATATATGAGTGGCCCGGTAAAATTGCAAGATTGATTGAATTCAGCATTAGTGAATCACTATCTGCATTCAATGTTTGTTTCTTTTCCCATCTTGGAAATAATACATTACTTTAATAATTTAAAATAAAGGCTTTTTCAATGTCTCCAGACACTTTTGATAATCCTATAGACGATGTCACCTGTAACGTCATAGCAGCCAAGCTAATCCATAGACGATATTACCTGTAACGTCATAGCAGCCAAGCTAATCCTATAGACGATGTCACCTGTAACGTCATAGCAGCCAAGCTAATCCTATAGACGATGTCACCTGTAACGTCATAGCAGCCAATCTAATCCTATAGACGATGTCACCTGTAACGTCATAGCAGCCAAGCTAATCCTATATAGACGATGTCACCTGTAACGTCATAGCAGCCAAGCTAATCCTATAGACGATGTCGCCTGTAACGTCATAGCAGCCAAGCTAATCCTATATAGACGATATAACCTGTAACGTCATAGCAGCCAAGCTAATCCTATAGACGACGTCACCTGTAACGTCATAGCAGCCAAGCTAATCCTATAGACGATGTCACCTGTAACGTCATAGCAGCCAAGCTAATCCTATAGACGATGTCGCCTGTAACGTCATAGCAGCCAAGCTAATCCTATATAGACGATATAACCTGTAACGTCATAGCAGCCAAGCTAATCCTATAGACGATGTCACCTGTAACGTCATAGCAGCCAAGCTAATCCTATAGACGATGTCACCTGTAACGTCATAGCAACCAAAGCTAATCCTATAGACGATGTCACCTGTAACGTCATAGCAGCCAAGCTAATCCTATAGACGATGTCGCCTGTAACGTCATAGCAGCCAATCTAATCCTATAGACGATGTCACCTGTAACGTCATAGCAGCCAAGCTAATCCATAGACGATGTCACCTGTAACGTCATAGCAGCCAATCTAATCCTATAGACGATGTCACCTGTAACGTCATAGCAGCCAAGCTAATCCTATAGACGATGTCACCTGTAACGTCATAGCAGCCAAGCTAATCCATAGACGATGTCACCTGTAACGTCATAGCAGCCAAGCTAATCCTATAGACGATGTCACCTGTAACGTCATAGCAGCCAATCTAATCCTATAGACGATGTCACCTGTAACGTCATAGCAGCCAAGCTAATCCTATAGACGATGTCACCTGTAACGTCATAGCAGCCAAGCTAATCCTATAGACGATGTCACCTGTAACGTCATAGCAGCCAAGCACACAAAAGGTTGCCTGCCGGTGTGCGCGCACATTCGAAGGGGGTATCGATTATAAACTATACACTAAACCAAACCAATCATCTGTAACAACAGCACACTCTTAGAAGGTCAGGATCAAATACATGAGTAGATTTCCGGCTCACTTTGTTTTGATCCTTTAAGGATCATTTTCGGATCGTTTTGATCCGTTTTCGGATCGTTTTGATCCGTTTCCAGATAGATATCAACAAACGGATCAAATTCACCTTGATCAACTTTGATCTGATTTCCGGATCAATTCGATGAAAAAGTTCATTGGTCAATAGGTGACTGACGTCACTCTTTCGCAAACCGATAGACGACAAGCAGACGATCTTTTGAATTCGGTCGCCATTGAAACAAGGGTGAAATACCGCGGTAAGTTATCCAGTCTAATCTGTAAAATGTTACATGATTTTGTCGGTAAAGTAGTTTTATTTTTTATGTTTGAACATGCTCTATTCTTGTGAACAAATTTCTTGTACCTGACCAGTGCCATCAGTACGATTTTCGGTCAAAATGCTCCTCACAAAATGTCACGATCACTGCGATGTACTAGGCCTACACGATGTAGTAAGCTTACTGCACTCGATATATAGTCTGCAGTGGGTCTCTTAGAAGGTCAGGATCAAATATGAGACGAAAAGGATCAATTTTGATCCAGAAGCGGTATCACATATGAGCTTACCCTTTCCGGATCAAAGTGATCCGACAAGCAGGATCATTATTTTGATCCGTTTCAGTATCATTTGACAGAAATATTTGATCCCATTTCGGATCAAACTTTTTGATCCTGCTTGTCGGATCACTTTGATCCGGAAAGGGTAAGCTCATATGTGATACCGCTTCTGGATCAAAATTGATCCTTTTCGTCTCATATTTGATCCTGACCTTCTAAGAGTGCAGTCAATGCAACAGTCAATGCATGTTTCCCAGCATGTTTTTCCCATGCATGGAATGGAACCGGGCACTTAAGGGGGACTCAAGGGAATTTTTGATTTGAATTTTTGAGTGCTGTAATTATTTAATTATTAATCAAATGCATATAAAAGTATACATTATTGGAAAGGAAATGGATCAGATAATCCAAATTTGGCGTCAATTTTGACAAAAACTGTCGATTTTTGAGAAAATCACAAAGTTCACTTTTTTGACCCAAATTTGTTTGAACAAAGCTAACAAAATAATTTTGATGATGATGTAAAGACACTAACTTAGGGACAATTTTTTTTAACCCAATCTAATATTTTTTGAAATTTTGGAAAGATGGAAACCTTTTTGGTTGAAAATTTCAAAAAATATTAGATTAGGTTAAATTTAAAATTAAAAAACCAAATCGTCCTTAAGTTACTGTCTTTACATCATCATCAAACGATTAGGGCATTTTTTACTCAAAATTATTTTTTGTTATCTTTGTTCAAAAAAATTGGGTCAAAAAAGTTTCAGTTTCAGTTTCAGTTTCAGTTTTATTTGTTTTCATCTCGGTAAACATATACAGTAACAGTTATTTATAAATACAAATATACAGGAGATGTGGATGCCCGTCTAAAACGCAGAGCGTGAGGAAGATGGCACCCAATGATAAAATAATTACAATTGAATAAATAATAGTATAATACATAATATCAATAAAAGGGAGTAATACAAAGATGTAGGTTACAGTAACAGATTAATTTATACGGATCGTAGATACAGTGTATAAAATTATTTTTTGTTATCTTTGTTCAAAAAAATTGGGTCAAAAAAGTGATTTTGTTGTTGTGATTTTTGGTCAAAATTGATGCCAAATTTGGATTCTCTGATCCATTTTCTTTCCAAATATGTATACTTTTATGTACATTTGAGACATAATTCAATAATTACAGCACTCACAAAATTCCAAAAAAACCCCACTTCCTTGGTTGATTAACAAGAGATGACATATATATTTTTGTTGTTGTTGATTTTCTGTTACCCAGGTAGCCACTGCTCGGACTAAAATTGTGGCTTTAAGATTGAGTGATGACATATGGTATTCGCCCAGTGTCCTCATGGATATAGCTACATTTCTGTACATGTGGCGGTTTGTTATCCTTAAAGATCGCATAGTAAAAATCATTTGTACGGAACTATACGTTCGACAAAATAAAAACATTTCACTTTTCTGTAAGTAAACAGCAAACTCTTGCACAGATCTTAAAATAAAACTATTACATTCGTTACATAGCCGCGCGTGGAGTCTGATTCCAAACTTAGAATGAGGTGGTCGACTTCCGGGCAGGGGCGTCCCCAGACCCTTTTCATGGGGTAGGGGGGGGGTGCGGGGGGGGGGGCACGACATAGTTGCATAGTTGTACCGACGAAAGGCATGATGTACCGACAACTTTTTTTACAAAAAAAAAATCGTAAAACTTGCACACTTTTTTTCCCCGCCAGCAGCTGAAATCTTGATAGGTGGGGGTGGGGGGGGGGGGGGGGGGGGGGGTTGCCGTCGAGTTGTCAGGTATATTTTCGGAAAACTTCAATTTGAAATAGTCTATACAACGTTTTCTGTTGTGGAGTGTTTCGTATGTTTCGAATTTATGTAATGTAATATTTAGCAAAACTGTAAGCCGTATTTCTTTCAATGTTTAAGTATTCAAGCACAACAAGATGATTTCAGGAACGTTTTCTGAACCATTTATAGTTTAAACAATGTGTTTTAATGTTAATTATTCAAGCATAACAAGATTTTCTGGACCATGTTAGTTAAAAAACTGAAATTTTTGGAGCGCTTAGCGCAGAATTATGTTCAATATTGCATTATTAAAGTATAACAAGATGGCTTTAGGAACGTTTTCTGGACCATTTTAGTTTAAAAAAGTGGAATTTTTTGCGCGCTTCTCACGTATTAGTTTCAATGTTTAATTATTCAAGCATAACAATATGGCTTCAGGAACGTTTTCTAGACCATTTTAGTTTTAAAAAATGGACTTTTTTGAGCGCTTCACGCAGATTTATGTTCAATATTTCATTATTCAAGCATAATAAAATGGCTTTAGGAACTTTTTCTGGACCATTTTAGTTGTAATAATAGTTGTAATAATTGTGAAATATTATGCATTTGTCAACTATGCCTTTAAAATAAAGCCACACTTTGGCTAGACTCTATCCACTCGCTGCTAAGTGTTCAAGGTCAAGAATGTGACTTTCTCTTATCATTACACTTAACGATACTCTCGGGCATTGCGTAAAGACGGCAAACAACAGTAAAAATTGGGATCAAGAAATATAATCAGTAGGCCGACATGCCAGCAAAGATGAGACAAAATAATGAACTCGGATATCATAATACACTTTCACAGATCGACCAAATATGACATCCTTGTTAACTTTTCAAGCATAACAAGATGGCTTCAGGAACGTTTTCTGGACCGTTTTAGTTTTACAAAAACTGGAATTTTTGGAGCGCTTCGCGCAGAATCATGTTCGATATTAATTATTCAAGCATAACAAGATGGCTTTGGGAACGTTTTCTGGACCATTTTAGTTAAAAAAGTGGAAATTTTTGCGCGGATTAGTTTCAATGTTTAATTATTCAAGCATATCAAGATGGCTTCAGGAACATTTTCTGGACCATTTTAGTTAAAAAACTGGTAATTTTTGCGCGCTTTGCGCGTAATTATGTTCAATATTTAATTATGCAAGCATAACAAGATGGGTTCAGGAACGTTTTCTGGAACATTTTGGGTTAAAAAAATGGCTTTCTTTTGGCGCGCTTCGCGCGTTAGTTTTAATGTAACATCTTTCATTAGTGTCTCTCCTTTTTAGTGTGTTTATGAACCAAGCCAACATTTATTACAAATAAATGTAAATATTCATATCAAGGAGAGCTTTTCTAGGCCATTCAAACATGCTAAAACCAAACAGCATTAGGGGAACCCCCGCCAAGGGCTTCGCCCCTGGACCCCACGCCGTAGCAGTGACTAAGACTTCCACTAATTTACAGCACCCCCATACAAAATATACTTCCAAGGGCCCTGTGCGTATGGTGATTATAGACAGTAGGGCGTTCTCTAGCACAGTCTTGATGTCATATGTGGGTTGTTAACAACTTATGTTACACCTCATCAAACCTATACGTATGACAATACAAACCACCAAACTACTTGTCCAATACCTTGCACGATACAATCGCATACTTGTGCTGAAATTGTCACTCAACTTTGTGTTAAAACTGACACGGCTTTACTATACAATTTCATAAATAATCACCGTCGCCTTGATTGCAAACATCACATTTTGTAGCTCTTTTTTATTTTGGATACCATTTTCCTATGTTGGTTCCTTTTGGTACAATTTTATCCATTCAATTATTGAGAGAGTATTTCAGGAGGTTTTCAGGTAAACCTTTCTCTGAATAATCACCAACTAGTCGACAACTAATTTGTTCGAAAGATTATCTTCAATAATTTCATACTGTGGTTTCTTTTCTGTTCAGTGTGTGTGTGTGGGGGTTGGGGGTGAGGAGGGTAATACACCGCAGTATAAGTGTTAACCGTTATGCATGTGAAGCATGCCGCAAATTTTACTACACTACATAATGCAATAATTAAGTATTGAATATTTTGGTAAAGAATAAATTAATAAAATACTCAAAGATGTAATCAAAAGATAGATTGGAAAGGATGATCAGAAAGAAAAGAATTTCTACGAAAAACAGAGTAGATGGACAATATAACCTTACGTTAAATACGATCTGTAGGACTATTTTTAATATTGTTAGAGCTCATTTTCAGCTTTTGTTTTCGGAATCTCATCTAGAAAACTGAAAACTTCCTCAATACGGTAGATCTGCACTTCGGATAAGTCGGTAAATATCAAGCTTACTGTGGCAAGCTGACTCTTGATTTTAAGAACGTCAATTCACGTTCTGTAAATATTTCAAAAAGAACTGCATACAACCTCTTGTTAGTTTCATAATGGTTGCAGAAAATGCTTTAGAATTGTTCAAACAAGTCGATTAAAGGACCAGTCTTTTGAAAATTTAGTGCAATAGATAATATGTATGAAAAAGCACATACGCTCAAGTACACCTATCGAATTGAGAGAAATAACATACTCATATTGAAATTGGGTGCACAGTCATCTCATACTTTTATACCATACTTAATTTTAAAATTGATGATAGTCTGAAAACTAGATAATTGTTTGTTTACATGGTCGGTCCATACGGACACACGCTTGGGTCCTGAAGGGACCATCCTCAAGCAAAATGCTCAGGCCAGGCTTAATAAGCCTATTATAGCATTAGCATGCTGGCTGAATGAAATGAAAATTAGAAAAGATGGAAGAAAAGAATGAAGTAAAAAGAGCCACTTCCAACAAATAAAGTTAACAATTTTGCTGACAGCCTTGGACAAGAGAAAAGAATAGTCTTGATCAAATCTCATTTGCCATACGGGCTTAATTGCTTAAGATATTCACAGAAAAGTCCTTACAAGAGGTAAGATGTTTAGATATCTTCAGCGTTGACATTATATCTGCATTTTGTCAATTAATGATATCAAAACTATGACACTACCGTTTAATATTTAACATCAATACTACATTTGTATTAGAATTGAAATAATTGTGAAATATTATGCATTTGTCAACTAGGCCTATGCCTTTAAAATGAAGCCACACTTTGGCTAGACTCTATCTACTCGCTGCTAAGTGTTCAAGGTCAAGAATGTGACTTTCTCTTATCATTACACTTAACGAAACTCTCGGGCATTGCGTAAAGACGGCAAACAACAGTAAAAATTGGGATCAAGAAATATAATCAGTATAGTAGGATGACATGCCAGCAAAGATGAGACAAATGTAATGAGCTCGGCTATCATAATACACTTTCACGGATCGATCAAATTTGACATCCTTAACTATCTTGCTATCAATCTGGAAATGGTGTATGTTTGTTTGTTAACTTTTTTCTAAATGTCTTTTTTATATCTTTTATTGTGTATTGTTATCCATTACTTAAACGTGTTCACAAAATGTTCACGTTTCACATAGTTCAATCATGTTTCATAGTATATCATTACATTTTATAACACATTTTCATATGTTTTTCAGCATGTCTACATTTATCATTACACGGTACATGTATATCATTAATTACGCATTTCATTATAGTTTCATCATGTCTACATTGTATATCATCAAGTGCACAATATTAATTACACATTTTCAGTGCCCAATATTAATTACACATTTTCAGTGTACAATATTAATTACACATTTTCAGTGTACAATATTAATTACACATTTTCAGTGTACATTGCATATCATTAATCACACATAATTTCATCATGTTTACTTTGTTAACTTTAGTACTCGTCGTGTGCAGGGGTGCGTTTGGGTGCGCTATCGCGTCACTATGCGCTCACCCCATCCCACACACACCCCCGCCACACACCCCACACCCACGACGCCATACGAATAGATATAAGCCACGTAATAATGGTTTATATTAGGATAGGCCTTATAGTGAGGTGGTATAAGTACTAATGGGGGTTAATAAAGCAACCTGGTTTTGGGGGTTAATAAAATATAATGTGGCATAACCACAGATTTATAAATGGGTTGAATGATGGCGCTAGATAGAAATTCGGTTGAAGCAATTTATGTGGCTAGTGGTGCGGATAATTTCGAATGATCAAATCGTGAAATTGTATACGTGTAAGGGGCGATATCCAAACTCTACAGTGATTTTAAATCATTTTTCTAGCGATTTTACAACGATATTCCAACGGTATTTCGTTCTATTGTTAAAAGCATCGGAAAAAGATCGGTGATTAACTAGAAACCTCTCTACTTATCTGGCGTTAACAATAGAACTATTGTAGTACTCTCGATGACTCAATTAGTGAAGCAGACACATCAAAGCGCGAGGAAGGTTGTGTTATATTCTTTAAGAAATACTATTTATAAGCTTTTTAAATCCGATCATAAAATGTTTACGTTCACCGCCGATCAATGTATCTGGTCGTCTAGAAATATGAATTCAGCTACCGCTCCATCACTCTATTCATCTATTGTTTGGCGCAGTATTGCCAAGATCTTGTGAAAGTAGCCCATTTCCCCCTTCATTCCATTAAAATCAATGCTGAAAACATTTTGGCGATAGGTCACGTAACATATTTGTACAATGGATGGGTGATGACGGAGGGGGCGTAATATATTGACCATCGTGTTTGGAAGTATTATACAATATAATACCTATGTATTATACAATATATAATCCAAGTCATTAGTTTAGAGAGGATATTGTTTCCGACTTTTGTCCTTTCGATTTTAGCCTCCGATTTAAGAGATATTTGTATTTTGAACCCTATGTAATGTTTTTCTTCAAAACGTTTATGTATAGCCTTCATTAGCTCAAACGTCAAAGCGCCGGCTTCACAATCATGAGGTCAGTGGTTCGAATCCTGCGGATGGGGATGGTTTTCTTTTCTGTTTTGTTATTACACTGTTTGTTTTTATAAATTGACAGGATTGCTTATCGTTCGCTATATTTATTGAATGTTGAATGATATATTTTTCTTTTGCAATTTCACTGCGATAAAGAATGTCCTGTAAATATAATTGTGTTTACTACTCCTAGGCCTACATTGAATGGCCCCTAGCTAGTCTATGAACATGATCTGCAAAGGCCAATTGTTATGTTAATAAGAAGCCAGTCGGCTCATGTCCTTGAATCGATTTTCCTATTTCCTACACCACCGAAACATTATTTCAATAATAATAATACAGGCACATTGATTTGTATTACATAACGGCTGGCATTTACTTTACAAGTTTAGCTCAATCGATAATAACACACAACGAGTTTCTATTGTATTGGCATGTTGCATAGGAGTAGGACAGTTCGGTGGTATACCGCGGTTCATTCACATTTCATGATGCCTTGCACACTAAACAGTCAGTGGAAAATTAAAATGAAATCGTAAATAATTCCACATTCCAAAATAAACTATAATTGAACAATAATGAATAATTATACGAAATGATAAACAATATCGAAAACTAATAAAAAATGTATATAAACGATTAAAATAAAATTTCAAGACGTGATAGGAGTCGAACCCACGACCTCCGGTTTACTAGTCCAATACTCTACCGCTGAGCCAACTATGCGCTATGTGAACGCAATAACAAACAACAGTAATATGGTTCAACATACCACTCTTCTCTAAATTGGATGTTTAAAATGCTTTATATTTCTTAATCTTTGTAGTTTTAAGATAGTTTCTCGTTCAAAAGTTGATTATTTACTGTTAAAGAAAGTAATTCTGATTTAAATGTAACGAATAACACTACTTTTTGAAACAATTCTAGATATATTATATTTCGTTTGTACAGCATTTTATCGATTTATGTGCACACTTTTACGACTTAGTATTGCATCATGGGCTTTTTGCCGGGCACGCGAGGACTTGGGAGCGAAGCGAGTCATGTGATTTTTGTCCAGGACAAACACTTGAGATGTACACGCCCCTTTAAGAATCGGTTCACAAAGTACGGGATTTGTTATTCGTTAAATCTAATAAATCATAGACTCATTTTATAGACAACAACACCGTGTTGAAAAACCCGTGTGTATTTAGGGAATAGTTGAATGAGAACTATATTTGGGTATAAAGCGCTGAGGATTTCAGGAAAATCGCAATAGCTCAGTTGGTTAAGATTAGGACTCTCAATCAGCAGGCCGTACGTTCGAATCTTTGTGGCGGTTTATATTCCTTGTGTTCTATACTTAGAGCGGTCGAGTCTGGGTAGAGGTCGGTTAGGGTTTTAAGTATGCCGAAATATAATATTTATTATTGTTCTCTCATTATACGTCCATTCGGGGTTTTCATTTATATTGACATAATTTTAACGTTATTTATTTATTTTGTATTTACTTTCTTAATTGTTGATGTTTATTTAATTATTTATCAATCAAATAATTATAAATAGGCCTTAATATACTATTTTATTGATATAATTATTAATCTATATATGTTTAGTATTCAATGATAACATTATCCATGCTTGTACCAGGGAGGTGTCATTAACACCTCCCTGCTTGTACTGCTTACTCTAAAATCATCCACGGCTGAACAATAGTCTTTAAAGGCCACATCAAGGAGGATTATTCTTATGACGTTAACGAGTGGATTACGATAAGCCTAGCAATGAATAGGCGGCTACAAACATATCGTTTGAGTCGGGGTTTGAGGAGTGTCGCGATTAGCCTCTATCACCTGCCATGATAAAACCTGGCACTTGTACCCCGGGGGGGGGGGGGGGCACTCAACTTTTTTTGGGGTAGGGGTGTGCCGCCCAGGGTCTCAAAAAGGGGGCTAAAGAACTGAACTGAGTGGATTTTATGACGAAAAATAGGGTCTTAGGAACTGATTTTTTTCCCAAAAAAATAGGTCTTGAGAACTAGCCTATAGTTCAATTTTCGATTTATTTTGGTTTAAGAACGCAAAATTTTCGAAAAATTGGGGCTTTGGAACACAAAATTGGTGCTTTGGAACGCAAAATTAAGCGATTTTTGAATTTTCAATGAAAATGGGGTCTTAAGAACTGATGCAGGCTCAAAAGGGGGGGGGGGGGGGCGGTCATAAGAACTAGCAGCAGAGGGTGAAAAAGGGGGTCTTCAGCGCGGCACCTAACTATACCCTTTTCAAATGTCAGTGCCCCCCCCCCCCGGGACTTGTACTAGAAACCCGATAGGTGCACTTATAAAACTCGCCCATTGCTTGTGTGTTGGATTTCGATCACGACAGGAGCATGCGCAGATGCGATTTTTGTGTAAGTGGTCTGTGATTTTGTCAATATTATATTTTACTGTGATTTGTCGATCTGCATTAAATGCAAAAAGTAACAACGCCCCCGGCTGGACTCGAACCACCAACCTTTCGGTTAACAGCCGAACGCGCTAACCAATTGCGCCACGGAGGTGATTATTTACTAGGCTGTTTTGGTTTGTCATGTTCACCCGTACACTTCCCCGTACACTTTCTTGCAAAGTCGGGCATCGTTTTTTCTCAAATGTTGCCTGCATATTGCCGTTGCTGTCGCCTTTAATACATGTGCTGTCAGTTGAACTTGGAACCAACGTTTAATTTGAACTGTCTATTTTCAATAAAAAAAATACTCCAATACGGGAAAAAATTCACAAAAGCTCACAGACAACAAATAAGAACATCATTTTACTCGACCTAGAATTTCAATCAACGTATTTCAATCATCGGGAAAACCCGATGATGCGAGTGACGTCATTTAATGAGCTCATTAGCATAATTTATGTCCGTGAAATGTACAATACAGTTTTATAAGTGAGGTGTACAATCTGGCAAATGGGTCGCTCTCTACGTCACAACAGGGGTCGGGTGAACACTGGTCAGCTTAATAATACAATCTTCCTCGTGCTTTCATGTGTCTGCTTCACTAATTGGGCCATCGAGAGTACTACAATAGTTCTATTGTTAACGCCAGATAAGTAGAGAGGTTTCTAGTTAATCACCGATCTGTTTCCGATGCTTTTAACAATAGAACGAAATACCGTTGGAATATCGTTGTAAAATCGCTAAAAAAATGCTTTAAAATCACTGTAGAGTTTGGATATCGCCCCTAAAGGGTTTCAGATGGTAGTTATTATAATTATGCCTAAGTATTAAGTAGGTGCAAAAAAAAACTGACTTTCAGGAAAATTGAGAGCGCGCTCCATTACGTATCTCTCAGTCGGTCTCAGCGCCCCTTTAATCTTACTATAAATCTGGAAGGGGTGTGTTTGTGTGTGTATTTGTTATCCTTAGTACTCATCTGCAGTTAGTTTTGATTAAAGTGTCGCGGCCTACTTTGCATGAAATATAGAGGAAATAACGGGAAGTGTGATAAAGTATATTCCAGTGAAATTGATTGCCAATTGCACGATATTGTACATTGCGCGTACTACCGCGTAATCATACCGTGGTAACGCGTCGCGTGTGTGTTTGCACAAGGATTCATTGGTGCGGAACTATACGCACTCCTACACATGGCGCATACTTTAGCCACACGGACGGGAAATGGTTATAGGCCGGGGTATATGTGGTGTCGTATGGGGGTAAAACAACGGGAAATAGTTTAGGATAGGCCTAGGGTTAGAGAGTGATATGGTTAAGTAGCGTTTTGTGGGGTTAATAAAGCAACCTGATTTCGTGTCTTTCTTTTTGAGGGTGAGGGGGTGTAGGGATTTAATAATGAAGTAAGTTGGCATATGCCAAACAATCCACGGGACCTAGGGCTAATGAAGTAATGCGGTTTGAGAGGTAGGGGTTAATAAAGTAGCCACTGGAAATGGTTTAGGATGGTTATGATTATAGTGATGTGATAGTATCCGTTGGGCGGGGTTAATCAATCAACCTGGTTTGTGTGTGTGGGGGGGGGGGGGGGGGGGGGGGGCGGGGCGGTGTATAAATAAAGTAATGTGGCATATACACCATAGATTTATAAATATAAACATGTATTGGTATTACGCATGGGGGGCATGAGGTAATTAAACATGTTAAACATAATGTGGGTTCTTAATACATTACAACTGCGGACTTGCCTCAAATACAGAACCCGCCGATTTTTGCCCATCTTGGCGTGTTTTTAGTCGGCAAGGAAGTATGCGTACCGCCTATCAGGTGGCGAGTTTCACATACCGCCTGTGGCGCCGCGTTTTATAATTTTATTCCACTGGAGTTTATTTACAACTCATAAACTCAAGTTTTCCAGCAATTGACAACTCAAGAACTCAAGTTACAACTCATGAATCTCATTTGCTCACTAGCGGGGACCCGAGCGCAGCGAGGGTACCCCACTAGTAGAGGTATTTAGACCATGAAATAAATGTGACGAGGTTCACGTCTAACACAGAAACATTGGATGTACAACACACGTCGAATTGGCACTGTTTGCAGCAATGAGACCATCATTTTTAGGCGAGTTTACACCTTTTTATAGTATTTTTAGGGTTAGTGTGAATATTTTTATGTAAAATGTAAGCCTTGCAGTATGAAAAAGTGATGACACTTTCAACACATCTATCCGTATTCTCGTACGTATTTAAACATGGTTTTAAGCTAAACACTCTTTTAACTTTAACTTTAAACACATCGCAATCCTCGAACAAGGGTATGGGGGTAGTTTAACCAGCGTTTAACTAAACCATAGATCCTCGACATACACCAACTGTAAGCCTTTAATGATTATTCCACCGTGCCCGCTAGCTGACGTGCAGATCGTGTAGTCTTAAAAATTGAGGAATTCGATATCTATTGTAACCCATTTGGGCCAAGATAAATTGAATACCTGTACACAGTGAACGCAAGACCACTCTGGGGACGAGATTGAAAAAATAAATCTTAAAAATTGCTGTAACGGGAGGCCGTTCCCTTGAAAACACAGTCTCGTTCCAAATCCCGCCCTCTATTGAGATATCAAACGTAGGCCTATTCGTCATCCTAGCGAAAAACGGATTTCCGTCATTTGATACGTGATCGTGTAAAAATTGACAGTAGAGCGTCAATATATATCGCGCCCTCAACATGCTCAAGCCGAACCCACTTCCGTTCCAAGCCAGACCAATCAAGACAAAGGCCGGAGCCGACGGCCAAGGTCACGGCGTTCTGAACTACGAATTAACGTCTGTCTGCAATTCTCGATATTTTCTTCTGGAAAAACGTTATATCTTTGATAGTTCCCAATGTTTTGCTCTATGTTGTTTGCGTCGAGCAAAAAAAAAAATATATAATGGGTTAGTTCCAAAAGGAGCTAACTCACTTTTTGTCGAAATTGAGTTGTGTGCAGAACATGAAAGAGAATTACAAAATACAGCTTTTTAACTTTGTTCTACATCTGTAGCATGTTCGGGTCCAAAGTTATGGCCTTCGGTAATTTCCGGAAGTTTCCAGTAATTTCCGGACATTTGAATATAATTCACTATTTGTTAAGCCAAAATGGTGGGAATATGATTCTTGTATCGTGGTAAAACATTGATAGGAATGTCCTTAATGCAATGCAATGAAGAAAACGTAAGATGTATATGGGATAATTGTATTTTATTTTTGTACACGAACAAAGATGTGCCAAATTGTCCAAATTTACAGATTTCTCACGAAATAACAAAAATTCATAATTTAAAAAGTTTAAGAGGTATTTGAATGCTGTTTTCTGATTTTCAAATGTGATCTGACATTGTCTTTCAGGTGCACCTTATTTTGAAATCAAGACTGTTTGGTAAAGTGTTTATTTAGAAATTGGTCGAATTTTTTTGTTCCAAAAGAAGCTAACTCCACTCGTTTCCGTAAAATAAAGGAAAACATATGAAATACAGTGAAATTCAAAAAATGAAACATCCTCATTTAACAAAAACGTTGCTTTTCTCCTATTTCACTTATAGTGAGTTAGCTCCTTTTGGAACCAAACTCTTCGATTATGTAGCCTCCCTGTCATGTTTTGTTTGTTGTTTGTTTGTTGGAGTTTGGGTTTTGTTGTTGCTATTTTTGTTTATTTGTGTGTTTTTTTCTTTTTCGTTCTGTACATTTTATATATAATTATAATAAACAGAACCGTTTCCCTATTCAGCACAAATATAAGCAACCCATACAATATGATGATATTTTAGGATTTCAAAATGTTATCAATATTGCTAAATTATATTTCCATGATTACAGCACGATACTATTCTATTGTAACGATAATACGAGACCCTTTCATTGGTGAAAATATTGTTTAAGCATTTATTATATCAAGTATCTATATACACAACAAGAAACATTGACCTAAACTGTTTTTCTCAAGACTGGCAGCCCACCTAAAAATTAAAGGTTGATTCAAAACACCTTTTAAACTGATACATTATTGGCTAATAATAATAAATACATTGATTTACATACGTTATATAGACGAAATGGCTATTCATTTAAAGTGCATCAATTTCTTAAGGAACATGGGTCAAATTGTACATGCAGTCAATAAAAAAAGTTGCTAGATCGAAGCTTTTAATTCATGCTTCCCAACCAACCATCCCTGGATGATTTCTTAGAAATAATCCATCTACACTGAAGGAGCTCGATAAGTGCATGCCCCTGAACTTGGGAAGTATTGCGTCAGCAACTGTTGAGTTCGTGACGAGTTCATTTCAAGAGAGCGCAGCTAGCCCATCCGAGAATTTCTAATATGACATCAACATTAATCTGATAGATCCCGGATTTAAATGAAGGCGAAAGTATTAAAAGATACCTCGATTTAATTCGATTTTCAACGTTTCCCTTGATTTATCTTTCACCACATCCTCCCTCCTCACTTTAATTCGCCATTATTATAATAATAATAATAATAATAATAATAACGCATTTTATAGCGCCTTCCATCAATAAATTGACCACAAGGCGCTTTACACAGCGATAAAAACACAAGCAAATTGATCAAAATATACCCTCTTAAAAACTACGAATTAAAAACATTAACACATACAACATAATATTAATATATACACAGGAAAGTTTCACGAGCACCAACAATAAAATGAGGTGAAATATGCACTAGATACACAAGAATATAATATAAATATACAGTCTTAAAAATTACGAATTAAAAACAATAACATACACAACATAATATTAATACGTATTACACAGGATAGTATCTGGACCACCAACAATAAAATGAGGTAAACTATGCAAGATACACAAGAAGAAATTGTTCAAACGTCCATGCAAGTGAGTAATCACAGCATCCAATTGTCAAGGTCCTTGATCTGAAACAAGTGCGTCTTAAGATGACTCTTGAATTGAGCAATGGTCTTTGCCTCACGAATCCGAAGAGGAAGCCGATTCCACAACATCGGGGTGCTAGCTGAAAATGCGCGAAAACCGTGTGACACTGTTGAGTACCGCGGAACCTTTAGTAGGCATTGAGAAGCAGATCGGAGACCACTGTCTGTGCCCGGGCACATGCATGCCGGTGTAGAAGTTCAGATAAGTACACAGATGTACTGCCGTGTAATGCTTTATATGTCAGTAGTAAGACTTTAAACACAATCCGGTGCTTCACAGGGAGCCAGTGCACGGACTCCATACCAGGAATTATGTGATCATACTTCTTCGTGATTGTCACAAATCTGGCAGCCAAGTTTTGAATTCGTTGCAGTTTTGCTATCTGGGAAACAGGAAGCCCAAATAAGATGCTGTTGCAACTGTCTATGCGGGATGTTATGAAGGCATGCACGAGTTTTTCGGTGACTTCCTTATCCAAGAGTGACGAATTTTGCCTAACTTGCGAATGGCAATCATGGCAGCACGACATACATTAATAATGAGATGGTTCAATTGCAGACCGCCATCAATCACAACACCAAGATTCCTGGCTTCGGAAACAATCTTGATTTGCGAGGAACCGAAAGATACATGCTCCAATGGAACATGTTTAGTGAACCGAGAAGAGATGTGGATGACTTCTGTTTTTGCATCATTTAAGAGTAGCTTGTTCTCAATGGTCCATGCACGAATGTCTTTTATGCATAGCTCTAACTGTTCCAACTGAAATTGTCTCTCGGATGCCGAAGATGTGATGTACATTTGAGTATCGTCAGCGTATATCAAACAGTTCAGTCCATGTGCAGCTATATATAAGAGAAGAGATGTGAATGACTTCTGTTTTTGCATCATTTAAGAGTAGCTTGTTCTCAATGGTCCATGCACGAATGTCTTTTATGCATAGCTCTAACTGTTCCAACTGAAATTGTCTCTCGGATGCCGAAGATGTGATGTACATTTGAGTATCGTCAGCGTATATCAAACAGTTCAGTCCATGTGCAGCTATATATAAGAGAAGAGATGTGAATGACTTCTGTTTTTGCATCATTTAAGAGTAGCTTGTTCTCAATGGTCCATGCACGAATGTCTTTTATGCATAGCTCTAACTGTTCCAACTGAAATTGTCTCTCGGATGCCGAAGATGTGATGTACATTTGAGTATCGTCAGCGTATATCAAACAGTTCAGTCCATGTGCAGCTATATATAAGAGAAGAGATGTGAATGACTTCTGTTTTTGCATCATTTAAGAGTAGCTTGTTCTCAATGGTCCATGCACGAATGTCTTTTATGCATAGCTCTAACTGTTCCAACTGAAATTGTCTCTCGGATGCCGAAGATGTGATGTACATTTGAGTATCGTCAGCGTATATCAAACAGTTCAGTCCATGTGCAGCTATAATATCTTGCAAAGGTCCGGAGTACAATACAAATCCCAGTGGGCCAACAACTGATCCTTGCGGCAAGCCTTGCTCTAAACGTTGAGGATCCGAAACTGAATTGGCAATGACAATGCTTGAATTTGATATCAAACACTATATCTCAAGTTTTGCAGAAAGCGCCACAATAGCACCGTGAACATGACTAGTGTCAACACTCAAATTTCATGAAGCGTTGTTTTGGTGGGAGGATTTGATTTGATTTGATTTGATTAGGTACTCAAACATCATATAGAGAGACAACTAAAATACAAACATGTAAAATATTGCACATAATCAAATTGCACCAATCAATTTGAAAAAAACATATAGACGTACATAATAAAATATGAGCAAAAGTACCAAGGATAGCCCAAAAAGCTTTGAACACAAAGCTTATATCCATTGGGGTCCTTAACAAGCATAGAAAGGCAGAGAACAACAACAAATGAAACGCATGAAAGAAGCACAAAACGTCAAACGAAAAACAAGGACAAAACAAATAAAAACAGGGCACGAGCACAAAGTGAGACCAGCTCAACAATCAATTGAATCATAACTCGCCAAGTGTCTTTTAACTAATTGTTTGAATAAACTAAAATTGTTGGTGTTCTTGATCTCGCTCGGCAATGAGTTCCAGTTATGAATAGCAGTACTATAAAAACTAAATCTAGCTCGACCCTTTGAAGAAGGAACAACAAAGTTGAATGGGCTACCCCTGGTACTATATTCATGCAAAGATGACACTCTAGTAAAATGCAACTTCATATAATCAGGAGACAAATCATGAAAAATCTTAAAAACATGGTTAAGTTTAAGTTGCACAACCCTATCCCGGCTCGATAACATCCCTACCATGTCCAACTCTTTTTGACCAATATGGGTACGCGGTCCCACACCCAAAATAAAACGAACAATTTTGTTCTGCATGGTTTGAAAACGGTTTTTGAATTTGGAGAAATAGCAGGATGTTATAGTATCATGCAAAAGTAAACAACGTATGTTTGGTTCTCGAACCACAAACCTGGCTTGCTTTCTTTGAGTGATCATAGGGTATCAAATAATAATTACCTACGCGGGAGTTGACCATAAATAACAGGTACGCACAAATTGACAAATGTGGGTCATTTGGTCTCTTTGAATTACTGGACTCAGTAATGAAATCCAATGAGAAAATTTGATATTATTTGTCAACCACTAAATCCATTCTCTGGGAACTCTAAACTATCTTCTTCCATGTTGACACTTTATGTGTCATGAAAGCTCAATTATTTTCGTTTTTCTTCCATAGACTGCATGGTTTGTTAACTTCCTCTAGTCGTGCATCAACCGTCACACTTCACTAACATGTTCTGTGATAGGTTAATCCTTTGTGTGGTGCAATGAGGCACTACTTCCTGACGACCAATGAAATGGGTTTATTTAATAGATTTATGGAAGGAAACGGGGAGTCATCAGGCAATGGCATGCACGGTTTGGAAGTTGTGATCGTGGAAAGTGCATTGTGTTTATGACCGGTTACACTGTACCCAAGAGCATCTTTGAGTGTATAAACATGATAAATAAGGGACAGTGCCATTCTTGACCTTGAATGCTTAGCAGTAGACTTATCAGCTAGTGGATAGTGTCTTGGTGAAGTATGGCAAGATTTAAAGGAATAGTTGAGAATTTGATTCAATGTTTTAAAATAGATTTAGACTTAACCTCTCACATTCACAGGCACAACAAAATTCATCAGGCGCTGATACGGGATGCAACGGGCTGTCATTTCTTCGATCGGGGGTCCCAATTATCCTGGGGGAAGGGTCATAGTTTTGTAACACAGAAAATATGGATGGGGGTCATGAAATGAATACCATTGTAATAGGAGGGATCAAAACAAAATATAAGTTAACAATCTGAAAATTTGTGCGCAATTTCTTCTACAGTGTTTCAACATTGTGAAATACAAAGAGCTCGTCCACCCATATTGTTTACTTCCACATCAACTTCCCCAATAAACCTAACTAGATAAGTACAGATTGGTGTGTATGGGGGTGTGTTGAGAGGGGTGGTCATACAAATAAACGCTTTAGTTTTAGTGTTGGGGCGAGGTCATAAAAAAATGTCGACGAAAATGACATTGTTGGGACCCCTCCTCCCCCTCCCCCCTCCCCCAAAGAAAGAAAATGACCGCCCCAAAGTTCCGTGAGAATAAAAAACTACAAAGTAGGTGTTGGTTTGAAGATGCACAAAATGTTATTACAAAATCCAAAGTTCCGTGGCTCGATGCTCCCTTATATTCCGGGGAATGGCTGCTGAAAGGTAACGTTTCATAAAATGTAGTTCCAGTGTTAGCTGTGATATTGTCGTATTATACAGTAATAATGATGTATTGCTATGTTGTGGCAAAAGGTGTAAGAGTTTTGATACTCTAAAGCCAAACATCGTTATTTATTCCATGTGGGTGTCATTATTATTGTTTATGAAAAAACAATTGACAAACATAACTGAGTTATGATTATTTTGTATTTCCTATCCAGAGGGAAGCAAAGCACATTGCATATCAGTATATTGCAATTTGCCTTACCTTTGGTAAATAAGTGCATTCCATGGCTATCTAATATGACTTGACTTACTTGACTTAGGGCGGATGATTTTTCCAAACCACAATGCCTCTCCAGATCTTCCTTTCCAACATAGCTGTCTTGATTTCTTCCAACTGCAGTCCTGTATCACGTTTAGAATGTCAATGTAGGTCAGGGCTGGTCTGCCACGCTTTCTTACTCCATGCTTTGGAATCCAATGTATGAGTTTGTGTACAAGCTCCTTGGACCCCCTGAAGCAGTGTCCAGCAAATCTTGCTCTGCGTTCTCTGATCTTGTCCGAGACTTTTGGCATGTCCCCATACAGGTCCTTATTCGTCACATGCTGACTCCAGTTGATGTTGAACACAGATCTTAGCATCCTAGTGTAGCATCCATCCAGTTGTTTACTAAGCTTTGGGGTGACTGTCCATGCCTCACATCCATAAAGGAGAACTGATTCTACTGTAGCTATGAACAGTCTTTCTTTGAGCTTTCTGGATAGTGATTTAGCCTTCCATAACTTCCTTTTCAGTGCTGTTCATCCAGGCTCCAAGGTATTTGAAGTCCTCCACTTTATCAAGGCGCATGCCTTCGCTTGTGGTGATTACAGGTACCAAAGGACTGAGTGTACTTTAATTCCCAATACTACATGGTTTTGTATTGCGTCGAAAGATTAAGATTAAATAAGAAAATTATAAGCTGTAATCTCGAATATACCCCTTATTTGAGATAAAGAGTAATATTTAGATTTTAAAATGCAGTACAAATTTCGTTTAGTTTGACTTAGTTCGTGCGAAGCTGATTGGAAGGTTTTACTACAAATAAGATTTATTGCTGATGACATTACGAAACTACCTATATTTTTACAAAATTAGTTCAAAAATGGACCAAGATGCCTATTTAATATAGTCCATTGGCTGTCCCATCGCAGTGGCACAATACAACGACAGCGCAGATTGAGAATTACTAATGGCCTGCCAAGACAGCAACAAAGATCTATTAAAGGAAATTCGTGGCATGGAACTTTAGCGCTCAGATATGTAGCATTATTATTATTACTAGCGGGCACCCGCTAGAAGATTTCACGGGGAATAAATAAACAAAGCGTAAGAAAATTTGATACAATATCAAGAACATGTCCTGCATGTATACACAATCCAGACGGGCCCTAAATAATCCGAATATCGCAGGTGCTTTTGATAATCCAGGTATACATGTGCCTTAATCTAGGTAGGCCTATCTTTGTGTTTCCAGATACCTATGTAGGCCTCTCATGAGACCTGAAATGCAAGTACCCGTTGTCCCATTATATCCAGGGATCCCATAGGCCTAAGCCCTACCCCTAATCCAGTTACCACAGGTGCCCTTAATAATGCACCGGATACCACATAATCAAGGTACTGCAGTGTGCCGTTATATCGAGATACCCAGGTGCCCTTACTTTATCATATTCAAGTAAATTAAACGCGGGTGCCGAAGATAGCGGGCAGTAATAGTCATATCACAATAGGCAGAGGTGAGTAATATCAAAGCGTTATAAATGTTTATATAAATACGGGGTGACCCAGAAAATGTTGAACCCAAAAATTACAAATAAAAAAAAATAAAAAAATGAATATTGATGAGATAGGCCTACTGTGCAGAATAATTTATAAAGTTCATTGCAAAGGGGTGCAACAATGCACTTTGAAAGAAAACAGTCGTGCAGCATGTTCCTAATCCAAGTAGGCCTACACCACGTGGTCTTTAAACACCGGTTGCCCGAGAGGCCTAGGCCCTACCCCTCACAGGTGGCCTTGATAACCCAGGTAGCGCATGCGCCGGCGCTATATCCATACCAATGTGCGCGTATTATATGCAGTTTATAATGGAAATCGCAGGTAGGCCTATAGGTGCCGAAGCTATAATAGCGGGTGGTTGGTCATATCAAAACGTAAGATGAGGGTCTTGTAAAACAGCAAGAGTATGTCGTTGTTACTCCATGTATCCTAGGTGCCTTTAATACTGACATTGGTACCACAGTGCCCTCAATAATCCATATATACCATGTGCCCTTAAGAAATCCATGTACGCCATGCATGTATAACACATGGTGCCCTTGATAATTCAGGTACCACACCATGTACATTAATAATCAAAATCGAATATTAATGGCACCCGTAATAACTGTGTATGCGGCTATGTGGATTAATAAGGACACCTGAATGGTTATTCAGATGTAGGAATACTTAGAATATTCAGAGTATCTGGATTGCCTTAATATAATTATAGAACACATTGGTGGGTACCCCATGTGACCTTTAATCCAGCAGGTAGACCTAGTGGCGGCACTAACGGTGGGGGGATGCACAGTCGTGACCCCCCAGTTATTACCTTCTGTCAGTGCATGTCTCTACCTATAATAAAAATTTAAAAAAATCAATGTCAAAACTGAAAGTTACTTAAAATTAGCTTTAAAATGTCTCCCCCGATTCTTTTATTGCCCCGCCACCCTGTTTTCCTCCTTTAACATTTTGGTGCTGGTGTCGCCACTGCCCATGTGCACATACTGTATCCAGGTTATTCAGTAGGCCTACGTTCTGAGCGTTATAGTGGGTTCCATAGTTTTATAGTCGGTCGTTTAGTTTTATGTTCGGCGGAGTCTATCATCAAGATCACTTGTACCATTCCATTCTTGTATTTGAGCACTATGTGTACCATCCAGGTTTTGTTTGGCCTATTTACATTAAATACATTATTCCTCCAATAGGCATGTGGGGTCTTAACGTATAGTATGTAGTCCCTTTGTCATGTTTGCTGTGTTCTAAATAAGACCTCCCGAGATACTACCTGATATACCCTTAAAATCCAGTTATTACAGGTGGCCCACCTGCGCATAGTATATCCAGGTAATTTGAGACTCTCTGCGTTTTATAGTGAACCCCGTAATCCAGATACCACGGGTGCCCTTAATAATCCAGACACTCTATAATAATCATGATAATATACCACACGTTCCGTTTATCCAGATGCCCCATGTGATGTGCCCTTATATCCAGATTATCAAGCAAGAGAAGTGCGGGTGTGGGTGGGGGGGGGGGGGGGGGGGAGAAGGTGGCTTTAGGGTACAATATTAGAAAAATGGGTGCTTCAGGAATTCTTGGCTGTCCCGTATATGGAACCCTAAGGGTTTAAAGGTTCTTTTATTTTAAAGGACCAAAAAAGGTTCTGTAGAGGACCTTTAGAGGTTCTAAAGACCCATTTTGCCCATTTTTTGCCCATTTTGAACCTTAAAAATTGTTCTTTTTGGACCTTTTAGGGTGATATATTAAAGGGTTCCATATACGGGACAGCCAAGAACCCCTGAAGCACCCTTTTTCTAAGAGTATACGGACTGCCTGCTTTCAACCTGCCCCGTTGCAATGTGCAGTTTGCGCCACAAACGCGTACACACGTTGTCTGCGTCATTGCGTGTGCGTCGAATCGTTAAACGCGGTCGCGTAGCAACAACATACGAACGGTTGGTATGGTACCGCCAGTCTCTTTATCGTTAGCAAACTATGCGTTCATCTATGTTACTAATGTGAAAGTGTCACTTTAAGATCTGTGTAAGAGGGGTTTTTTACATTTAGAAAATGTCGTAATTTTTTTTTATTTGTCGGACGTATAGTCCCGTATAAATGCTTGTATTCATGCGATCTTTAAGAATAACAAACAGCCGCATATACAGAAATGTAGCTATATATCCCTGATGAAAATATTTTGGGTGAAGACCATATGCCATCACTCACTCCAAAAACCACAATTTTTGCCCGAACAGTAGCTACCCGAGTAAAAGAAATTCAACATTTCGGATTATCATCTGTGATCCTTTCTGCGCATGTCCGAAAACGGGAAAATACTGGCATTAAACTATCTAATTAGCTCGTGTATTAGAGGCGCAATTACCACGCTTTTTCAGTTGAAGAGGGACGCCAGTGTAATTTTTTTATTGAACTATCTAATCAGGCGAGGGACCGAAAATTAGTATATAGATTATAAAGATCACTTCTGTAGGTTAAAGTTTTTAAAAGTACCGCGTAAAGACAAAATCGGCTTTAGAAAAACAAACAATCACATGTATGGACGTCGCCATATTGATCAAAGCTATGACGACAGACTTACGAAATGTCCGCATCTCTGTTTCATGTTTTGATATTATCGATTCATGCATTGAATTCATGCGTGATACCGTGTTGCTGATGAGGCGGTTTTAGTTACGATGACATCACAATATTGGGTATGGCTATCCCATCAGCACTTTCGACACAGACAACCGGGCGCGAATTTCAAATAATCACAGGTTGGAGATATGCAGTTTAAATTCGTTTAATTGAACATTATATTTTTGTTTTCAATTAAAACTGTCAATATTCATTGGATAATTATTTTCCTACCATATAGATGAGGTGACATTTGTTGACATTTAGGACGCCCTCTGTTGGTTTGAGACAAAACACACCGGGCAAGAGTTCCTATAGTTTACATAGGCCAGATCAGGTTTTATAACTAGATTGTGGTGTCACAGCAAATTGTTATCAAAACTGTCTTTAAACTTGCTTAGGAATGCTATAAGCTATCGCATTTCACAAAAAAAACTAAAACTAAATGAGTTTTACAATTCATTAGAAAGAAATTTCATGTTGTCTTCATTAACTTTACTGTATATTCTGCCTGGAGGGAAACAACAGAGGGTGTCCCATTTGTAAATACATGACATCATAGGTCACCTCATCTATAATGCATGGTTTAATGAATAGAACGCTATTCCTTTAAACAACCATGATTATGACGCGAGGTCAAATGCTGAATGATATCAACGGCATATAGTTGCATCTGACTTCAGTTTAAGTCGTTTCATAATCATTAACCATTATCCTTAATGTATCTTCTTCGCTAAAATTAGGTAATCTGCTACTTAAAGCAGATATGGGGACCGAGAAATATTTGAATCCGGCCATTAAACATCTATAGTTTCCGGTATGACGCTCTTTAAGCTGCTCTTTAAGCATGATAAGTAAACATCTTTCTTTTTCATCTTGATAAAGCCTCTACTTGCAGGTTATTAGTTGACCGTGTATTCGTATTTTCAAAAACTAAAGTGAAGGGTGTCGAAAAATGTCGACTGGTGAAAAACTTACACAGAAATGGGAAAAATATACTTATTTGTCATATCATATTCCATTACAATGTCCATCTCGGGGAAATGAGTTTTAAAAGCACTTGTATTAATATGCACTGGCATTTAATGGTTATAATTTGTTGATCCCAAACTATCCCTTCATTTCCCGCCTTTATGCAATACCCAAGAGCATCCATCTTTAAGTGGAATAATAATGGAGAGTTCCATTATTGACCTTGAACACTTGACTCGGCAACAAGCGGATAGAGTCTTGTCGAAGTATGGCACGATTTAAAGGTATGGTTTAGGATATTCAACATTTTTATAGAAATGTGACCTCCAAAGAAGAGAAGACTCTTGGTAGTTTGAATCTAGTTAATGATTTTGTTTGTCGGGATCATCAATAATTATCGAATTCTAGGCAGATGTTTAGTGCTGTGACTTTCCTTTTTCAAAGTTAAAACGTTAAAAAATAATGTCATTTAGTGGTCCAGTATCGATCCGAAATAACCCACATAATATTCCATGGTCCATACTATACAGATAAATTAAAATCCTATGTAAAAAAAGCAAAATATAGATAGAGAAACACAATAGCGATCGTATTGCAAATGCAATTCGAACTTAATGTGTAGTTTACATATACATCGATGCAATACACGCTTTTTAAAGCAAAAGCAAAACAATGTACGATTTAAATTGATAGTTTCATAGATAACTGACATTTTATTTTGAATATTTGACATTTATTTTGAAATCGCAGTTTCCACCAACGACAGACGTGTGAGGACCAGGAGAACGATATGCAGACTGTATCATTGTTGAGGTTGATCACTATGGAGTCGGATCCGTTATGATCTGGGTGGGTATTCTGTCTGGACGGGCGTACGGACCGTATCGTGATAGCTGGTGGTGCAATAACAGGTGTGAGGTACCGAGATGAGATACTGGACCCTGTGTAGGTGATTTACCGGTACTTTAGGCAAGGGGAAATTTCATTCTGATGCAAGATAACGCTCGTCTACACATTGCACGTATAGCCATGGACTTTCTCGAGGATGAGGGAATCAACCGATGTCCTGACCGGCAAGGTATCCTGTCCGTAAACCTATAAAGCATGCATGGCCCAGCATTGGACATGCTTGGCCGACGGATCGCAGGTCGACAGCATGCTCGCGATACTGTACAGGAACAGATGTTTTAGTTGAAAAGTGGAGGAACATTCCTCGCGACTCCCTTCATGCTCTTAGACAGCTGATTCTACGCATGTCTCCACCCTGTCAGGAGTGTATACAAACACGTCGAGATACTGTACAGGAACAGATGTTTTAGTTGAAGAGTGGAGGAACATTCCTCGCGACTCCCTTCATGCTCTTAGACAGCTGATTCTACGCATGTCTCTACCCTGTCAGGGGTGTATACAAACACGTCGAGATACTGTACAGGAACAGATGTTTAGTTGAAGAGTGGAGGAACATTCCTCGCGACTCCCTTCATGCTCTTAGACAGCTGATTCTACGCATGTCTCTACCCTGTCAAGAGTGTATACAAACACGTGGAGGTCTAACCAGTTACGAGACGCCAGTTTGTGTGACTCTTTCTTAAAATCATTTTTTAATACAGACAGTTTAAAATGTCTGACAAATCAGTTCTGTTATTGTACGTGATTTCATCTTACACTACTGATTATTGTTTGGGTAACAACAATTGACTACATCTGTAATAAGTTTCACATAATTTCAAAACCTTATTGGTGCCTATATGTCATGACACTTTAATCCTTTAATTTCTGTGAGTACCGTACTGTATAATTATGAATTATTTTGGTGGAAAAGATACTTAGTATAATTTGCATAGCGTTTTTGTCTGAAGGAAATGGTATGGTCATTATAGGGTGTTTTGTATAGACCTCCAACAAGGCTGATGTATTGTTTTGAAAACTGTCTTCCACGGTCTTTACATCACACAGTCGCTTTGTAAACGATGGAAGCCGCCAAGCAATTCCCACGCAGAGGGCAATCAGCTTTCTGTCTACAGTTGCACGATTTGATGGTTTGAGGTTTTTGGCTTGTTTTGTTCAGTACGTGCTTATTATGGCATTTTATAATCCTGTTCATATTGTTCATCAACTGAAAATCTACGTTATGTACCCCATCTGGCATGGAAACGCGGGATATGGAAAATGAACGCTACGTTCCTCTTCAGGCATGGAAACACGGGATATGGACAATCTACGCTATAAACCCCATCAGGCATGGGAACACAGGATATGGACAATCTACGTTATGTACCCCATCATGCATGAGATTACAGGATACGGTAAATCTACGCTATGTACTCCATCAGGCATGGAAACACGGGATATGGAAAATATACGTTATGTACTCCTACAGATTCCACGCCAGTAAATAATTTCTGTGGCCCATTGATTATAGAATTAATCAGAAATGGTACTTATTGCTCCCAAATGATTAAAGTTTTGTAGTTTAATCCTGATTTTTGGACTATTACCTAATACTACAGTGCAAAAAGAAATATTTTCAATGCATTTTGTAGGTTTTTTGGGTGTATTTTAATTGTAAATGTTCTGGTAACATTTCTCAACTTTTTCTGATAAATGAGGGCGCTACACCAATTGTCCAACTTTGGGGGCCAATTTCTCAGAACTTTCGGGGATATCACATATAATTGTTTTGATTTAATGATCAAAGATATCATGAAATTTAAGGAAAATGTCAAATTGAAAAATCCAGTCGCTTTATAAGCGAGAAAATGGGCATTTTGTAACACTCATTTAGCATATAAACGTATAGGCAAACCATTTGGTGGTGTGAATTCTACAGGAATAAGAACACAGGATACGGAAAATTACGCTACGTACTCCATCAGGCATAGAAACGCGGGATATGGAAAATCTATGTTATATACTCCTTCAGGAATGAGAACATGGGATATGGAAAATCTACGCTATGTACCGTATCCTGTGTTCTTATTCCTGAAGGAGTACATTACATAGATTTTCCATATCCCGTGTTCCATTGCCTGATGGGGTACATAACGTAGCTTTTCCATATCCCGTTTTCATGCCAGATGGAGTATATAGCGTAGATTTACCGTATCCTGTGTTCTCATTCCTGAAGGAGTACATTACGTTGATTTTCCATATCCCGTGTTCCCATGCCTGATGGGTACATGGCGTAAATTGTCCATATCCCGCGTTTCCATGCCTGATGGAGTACATAGCGTAATTTTCCGTATCCTGTGTTCTTATTCCTGTAGGAGTACATAACGTATATTTTCCATATCCCGTGTTTCCATGCCTGAGTGATGGAGTACATAGCGTAGATTTACCGTATCCTGTAATCTCATGCATGATGGGGTACATAACGTAGATTGTCCATATCCCGTGTTCCAATGCCTGATGGGGTACATAACGTAGCTTTTCCATATCCCGCGTTTTTATGCCAGATGGAGTACATAGCGTAGATTTACCGTATCCTGTGTTCTCATTCCTGAAGGAGTACATTACGTTGATTTTCCATATCCCGTGTTCCCATGCCTGATGGGTACATAGCGTAAATTGTCCATATCCCGCGTTTCCATGCCTGATGGAGTACATAGCGTAGATTTTCCGTATCCCGTGTTTCCATTCCAGATGGAGTACATAACGTAGATTGTCCATACCTGATGGGGTACATAACGTAGATTGTCCACATCCCGCGTTTCTATGCATGATGGAGTACATAGCGTAGATTTTCCGTATTCCGTGTTTCCATGCCAGTTTGAGTACATATCGTAGATTTTCAGGCATGGGAACACGGGATATGGAAAATCTATGTAATGTACTCCTTCAGCAATGAGAACACAGGATACGGCAAATCTACGCTATGTACTCCATCTGGCATGAAAACGCGGGATATGGAAAAGCTACGTTATGTACCCCATCAGGCATTGGAACACGGGATATGGAAAATCTATGTAATGTACTCCTTCAGGAATGAGAACACAGGATACGGCAACTCTACGCTATGTACTCCATCTGGCATGGAAACGCGGGATATGGAAAATCTACGCTATGTACCCCATCAGGCACGGAAACACGGGATATGGAAACTAGACGTTATGTACTCCTACAGGAATAAGAACACAGGATACGGAAAAGCTACGTTATGTACTCCATCAGGCATGGAAACGCGGGATATGGAAAATCTACGCTATGTACCCCACCAGGTATGGGAACACGGGATACAGAAAACTACGTAATGTACTCCTACACGCCAGTAAATGATATTACGACAATCAGCTTTTTCTCAGATACCACACTAGTAATTCAATTTCCTATTGAATTCCATGTAAAGGGGGGGGGGGGGGGGGGGGTAACGAAAAGGCACTTTTCTCGCTTATAAAGATGCTGGATTTTTCAATTCGATATTTTCTTGAAAGTATATGATATTTTTGATCATTTAATCATAAGTTCCTAAATAAGAAGAGCTGGGGTACCGCCCTCAATCAAAAGAAGAATTTTAGAAATGAGGTTATTCAAAATGTACCTACAAAATCTACAAAATTGAAAAATTGTTTTTTTGCACTGTTGTATTAGATACTAGTTCTTAAATCAGGATTCAATTACAAATTTAATCATTTGGGAGCAATAAGTACCTTTCCTGATTCCATTTTATTATCAGTGGGCCACAGTGCTGAAACCTTATGAGAAAACGCTAATTTCGTAATATGAATTACTGGTGTGGTATCATAAGGTTTCGGCACTGTGGCCCACTAATAATAAAATGTAATCAGGAAAGGTACTTATTGCTCCCAAATGTGTAAAGTTGTAACTGAATCCTGATTTAAGAACTAGTATCGAATACAATAGTGTAAAAAAACCATTTTGTAGATTTTGTTGAATATTGTTAGTGCTGTAATTATTGAACTATGACTCAAATGTATATAAAAGTAGACTTTTTTGACCCAATTTTTTTGAACAAAGCTAACAAACATAATTTTGAGTTAAAAATGCCCAAATCACTTGATGATGATGTAAAGACACTAATGAAGGGACGATTTTTTTTTTGTTGAACCTAATCCAATATTTTTTGAAATTTTGACAAAAACGTGTAAAAAAACCCAAAAATCCATTTTTCACGTTTTTTGGCACTTTTTGGTCAAAATTTGCAAAAATATTAAATTAGGTTTTTAAAAAAAATTCGTCCCTTCATTAGTGTCTTAACATCATTATCAAGTGATTTGGCCATTTTTTACTCAAAATTATTTTTGTTAGTTTTGTTCAAAAAAAATTGGGTCAAAAAAGTGAATTTTGTGATTTTCTCAAAAAATCTACTTTTTGGGTCAAAATTGACGCCAAATTTGGATTCTCTGATCCATTTCCTTTCCAAAAATGTATACTTTTATATGCATTTGATTAATAGTTCAATAATTACAGCACTCGCAAAATTCAAAAATCATATCAAAAACTTCCTTAAGTCTCCCCCCCCCCCCCTTAAATAATCAAAAATATCATAAACTTTCAGGAAAATATTAAATTGAAAAAACCAGCATCTTTATAAGCGAGAAAATAGGCGATAATTAGAGGTGTGGTATCGGATACGGAAAATCTACGCTATGTACTCCATCAGGCATAGAAACGCGGGATATGGACACTCTACGTTATGTACCCATCAGGCATGGGAACATGGGATATGGAAAATCTCCATTATGTACTCATATGGTATGGAAACACGGAATACGGAAAATCTACGCTATACATAATGTACTCCTTCAGGAATGAGAACACGGGATATGGAAAATCTACGTTATATACTCCTTCAGGAATGAAAACACAGGATACGGAAAATCTACGCTATGTATTCCATCAGGCATGAAAACGCTGGATATGGAAAATCTACGTTATATACTTCTTCAGGATCTAGGAATGGGGACACAGGATACGGAAAATCTACGCAATGTACTTCATCAGGCATGAAAACACAGGATACGGACAATCTACGCTATGTACCCCATCAGGTAGGGAACACGGGATATGGAAAATCTACGTTATGAAATCCTAAGTTCATCGCATTCTTTATATTGAGCAGAGTAAACTTGTCAATAGTCTTATTGAAAGTGCAAAAAGAGAACACTATGCTGACAAATTACACGCTGCTGATACCAAAAGTGTGTTCAAGACAGTTGGTACACTTCTGCACAGTTACTGGCTAATGAGTTTGCGGATTTCTTTCTAATAAGACTACAACCATACATACCAAACTCATGAACCAACAACATCCATACAATGGTGTCTCTTCTAAATCTACTCCGCATAAACTCAGTGAATTCAATTTGGCTTCGCAAGACGAAATAAGAAAACTTATCAGTAAATCTCCAGCCAAATCATGAAGCCTAGACCCAGTGCCAACATGGTTAATCAAGTCTAACATTGAAACTTTTCTACCTGTCATTACACATATTGTCAGCACATCGTTATCTACTGGTTGTTTTCCCGACTCGCTGAAACACGCGATAATAACACCTATTCTTAAAAAAGCTTCCTTGGATCATGATATTCTCAAAAACTATCGTCCGGTGTCGAATTTGCCTTTCCTCTCCAAAATTATAGAAAAAGTTGTCACATCTCGTCTTGCTGATCATATGGACCTGCACCAAATGAATGAACCTTTCCAATCTGCATATAAAGCTGCTCATTGCACCGAACCAGCTTTGTTAAAAGTTAAGGATGACATTATGTATGCAATTGGCAAACAAAAAGGGGTCTTCTTGTTACTAGATTTGAGCGCCGCTTTTAATACAGTGGATCAACAAATATTGCTTCAAAGACTAAATCAATGTATTGGAATTAATGAGACAGCTCTAAACTGGTTTAAAAGCTACTTGGATGGAAGAACGAGCCTCATTTTTATTAATGATGTACTCTCCAAGTCGAAACCTTTAAATTGTGGTTAACCACAAGGATCGGTTGTGGGACCAAAAATGTTCACTATTTATACTCTTCAACTTGGACAAATCATTAAAAAACACAGTCTCTCGTATCATATTTATGCGGATGATACGCAAATTTACACCACTTTCAATCCAAAAGATCAGACATCTATCAACATTGCACTTTCGTCAATTGCTTCTTGTATTACTGAGATAAAATCATGGATGACCAAGAACCTTTTTTTGAAATTAAATGAGGACAAAACTGAGTTCCTGGTTATTGGTTCACCTCATTCCACACGTATCATGCCTACTGTTGAACTCAACATTGGAGATAGTTCCATAAAACCGACAAGTGTGCGTAATTTAGGCGTTCTCTTTGACTCTAACATGTCTATGTCAGTCCATATTGCCAATCTCCGTCGAAATATAAGCTTCCATCTCCGCAGCATGTCTAGAATTCGCCGTTTTCTTGACTACAATTCATACCACCACGTAACTCGTGCACTCATACTTTCTAGACTTGATTACGGAAATTCGCTACTTTTTGGTTAAAATGAATCTGATCTCAACAAATTACAATCAATACAAAACTGGGCAGCGCGCCGTGTCTGCGGAGGCAGAAAAAGAGACTCGCCATCTCCGTTGCTCAAAGAACTGTGGAAAATCTACGTTATATACTCCTTCAGGAACGAGAACACAGGATACGGAAAATTTACGCTATGTACTCCATCAGGCATGGAAACGTGGGACATGGAAATCTACGCTATGTACCCCATCAGGCATGGGAACACAGGATATGAAAAATCTACGTAATCTACTCCTTCAGAAATGAGAACACAGGATACGACAAATCTATGCTATGTACCCCCATCAGGCATGGAATTAACGCGGGATATGGAAAATATACGTTAGGCACTCCTACAGGAATAAGAACACGAGATACGGAAATGCTACGCTATGTACTTCATCTGGCATGGAAACGCGGGATGTGGAAAATCTACGTTAAGTACCCCATCAGGCATAGGAACACGTGATATTGAAATAATAAAATGCTATCAAGAATGGTTCTTATTGCTCCCAAATGATTAAAGTTGTAATTGAATCCTGATTTGAGAACTAGTATCTAATATAACAGTGCAAAATAAAACCGCAAAAACTCCCCATTTTTAATGCATTTTGTAGATTTTGTAGGTAAATTTTGATTTACCTCATTTCTAAAATTCCCCTGTTGATTGAGGGCGGTACACCAGCTCTCCTAATTCAGGAGCTTATATAATTTTTGTGATTAAATGATCAAAAATATCATAAACTTTCAGGAAAATATCAAATTGAAAAATCCAGCGTCTTTATAAGCGAGAAAATTGGCTTTTTGTTACCCCCCCCCCCGCCCCCCATTATCACGTGATCCAATGGGAACGTTAATTTGAGGTGTGGTATCGGATACGGAAAATCTACGCTATGTACTCCATCAGGCATGGAAACGCGGGATATTGACAATTTACGCTATGTATCCCCACATCAGGCATGGGAACAAGGGATATGGAAAATCATCGTAATGTACTCGTTCAGGAATGAGAACACAGGATACGGAAAATCTACGCTTTGTACTCCATCAGGCATGGAAACGCGGGATATGAAAAATCTATGCTATGTACCCCATCAGGCATGGGAACACGGGATATGGAAAATCTACGTTATATATTCCTTCAGGAATGAGAACACAGGATACGGAAAATCTACGCTTTGTACTCCATCAGGCATGGAAACGCGGAATATGGAGAATCTACGTTATGTACCCCATCAGGCGTGGAAATACATTCTTCAGGAATAAGAACACCGGATACGGAAAATCTACGTTATAGTAGCTGACGGGATATATAAAAACAAGTTTGAAAAAAGAAGCCAAGGTGAAAATTTAAATATTTCTTTAGATCATATTAAATTAATACACACATTCACCGATACGATTGATGCGATTGATGCAACACTCTTTGTTAAGTTAGACATTGAGCTTTACCCAGTTTTAAATACACTTAACTCGAACCTATGAGTTCGATGGACAATAAGAAAAATATGTTTTAAATCGATAATTAACGCACTGGGAACTAGAGCGACGTTTTATTTATGCATTTTTAGAAGTTGTTTCAAAGATCTACTTACGAACGTGGGATAAGGGTTTGTCTTTAGGTATGTATTTGCCATCTGTTGATTTCATTAAATAATAATGTCATGTTCCACCTCGAGGTGGACGACAAGAGTGAAAGATACAGAGCAACATCCCATAGTCTCAACGAGACATTGTAAAACCATGGTCTATAGACTTACACAACAGTCATAAACACCGACAATGTAACTTGAACAATTGGGGAAATGTCTGCCTGCAGACTATTCAATGGCAGAGTCAACATGAAGACGACGTAAATTGCTAAGGGCGGATTGGTGCATCAATTAGAGGTTTTGGTTTGGTGTGGCATCTCATTGGTGTGGCATCTCATTGATTGGTAAAACAAGGTTTGTAACCATTGAAGACAATCTCACTGTGGCTCAATATCATGCAATCAGTGCCGAGTCAGTGTCGATCTGATAACAAGGGACCAAATCGCCAGATGACGCTCCACTCAACAACGCCAGGTAACAATGTATCCACAAAATATGGTAGTCATAATGGAAGCCAATTGAACATTAGTGGGATCAGCATGGCAGCCATACTAACAGTACATGAAACCAATTTAGGCTTCAAAGTGTCAGCACCCATATCCACTTCATAATAAGGCAAGTTTGTATCTGTCATTTATTCAGCAAATGGAAAATTGACCATGTTTTATTTATTCCTTGAATACAAGTAGAGATGTCTGTAACCACATCATTGGCTGTTTGTAGAGCAAATATTGATGAAGGGGTGTATATTTACTTCAAAATACTCTGCTTTGAGAATAGGGGGGAAAACTTGAAAATATCAATCATAAACATATAGTAGGAGCCCCCGACCTCCAAAATCGGCTTAGAAATGTTTTGACCCCTGACCTCGGAACATACTCCTGTAATTAAGGTTTTTAGATAGGTACAACCCTTGGGAACAATGATTAAGTGTCCTGCCAAATATTTTCTCTTGCAAACTCTAGTTATACCAAGAACAAAATGGCCACCTATTTTACTATAAATATGAATCTATGATTTTTTTTAAAAAGAAGTGAATAAACAATGCATCCTATTTCAAGTTTTAAGAATGGTTTCATAAATAAATTCAGTATGAAAGTGAAGCCATGATTACTCACTACCATTGTATGTCAAATTCCATAAGGTCAAGGGTCACCTGTAGCACTACATTTAACTGAACACATTTATTTCATGATTTTCCATTTACAGTTAATACACATTTTTTTTCTCAGAAGTAATAGACTAATAGATAGTAAATGTAAGGTGTTTAAGCATTGTGTATACCAATCGAGTATAAAATAACTACCATTACCCTATTGAATTGAGAATAATATGTAACCGAGTGGACTCACTCTTAAAGACCGTCAGAAAAGTAGATCTGTCCAAGGACTGAAATCTGTACCTGATTGCCAGAAAGAAAATTATCACCCTGGAAAATTGCATACCGTCTATCATTTGTGCCAGCTGGGCAATACACGGCTACTTGAAGGAAAAATAATCCTACGCCAATATCGTGGTCAAAGCATCACGAGATAATTCATGAATCGTTGAAACTCGCAGGTTATGGGACATTCTTTCCTCAATCACCTACAAATCCAGACGTAGTACAAGAACGTGTTGATTATTTAATCAAGGTATCTCACAAACTTGAGCAAAATGTATGCGTTGTTTCACGTGATCAGGCATTATATGAAATTGGTCTTCAGAAGAAGCAACAACAGAAGTACCGAAATGTCATTCACAGACTTGGAGGTTTTCATATTGCTATGAATATTCTCGGTGCAGTTGGATATCTGTTTAAGAACTCTGGCTTGGAAGACATCCTTGTAGGCGCAAATGTATGTTTGTCTGGCACAGCAAACAAGCTTATGTCAAGAAAGGATTATTACGCCATGCTCGCTCAGAGCCCACGCTGTCATATAATCTGCAATGTTTGCTTTGCAATGGGATGCTTTTGCAGAATGGCTCGTCAAGCGTCAAGGTACGAGATGCTCCTGAATATTTATCATTGTTTTCAGAGCAAATTAATGTGCTGCAAGAGGCAATTGCAAGTGGCGATTCAGAGAAGGCAAACACTGCAGTATTTGCAACAGACAAATCCCTGGATGAGGTAGAGAAGCTGATGGCAAACTTCAAAGAAGAGAAGTGCGAATCACCAGCAAGTCAACTATGGTTGATGTACATGGATAGATATTATGCGTGTGTTTAAGAGCTTTGTATATGCTGAAAGAGCTTGGGTTTGGCGAGATTAACTGTATTCGGCAAGGCAAATGCTTCCATATCTCGTGGCAGCTGGACACAACCGCTACGTCTCCTGCTTACCGCATTATCTAGCAGCAATAGATCGTTTGCCCGATGCTGCAGAACAAGAGTTCAGCAATGGGAATTTCACCATCAGACAGAAGATCGGTTTTCTTTCAATGGCGTGTTGTCTGACACGGCTCTTGAACAGACATACAACAAGGAGGCGAAAACGAAACTGCTCCATGTTATCACCAATCAACCCTCTACAATGGAGAAATACCTTCAAGCAATGCCTGCATTGGCAGCTGTGTCGAAACAAACCAAAGAAATGGCCCATATAAAGAGTGACGATTCATCAAAGCATGAAACAAGTTCTGCTGCTAAGGATGTTAGTGCGATATGTGAAATCCTGCAACTAATCAAATCCAAGATGATCGATCCCTTTAAATTCGAAGACCAAGTGTCATTGTCATTTTATCTTGTTCAGCATGTTCAGGCTAGACAGAGCGCATAAGGAATTTGTATTTTGCCAAAACATTGGAAGAACGTGACAAGCTGGATCTGTTTTCTTACGAGTGGACACCATGCCCTTAGCTCTCTCTTTGAACCAGATGAGAAACACCCTTGTGGGTACGTTATGCGTAAAGTGAAAGTAGATTACATCCTTGCAGTGAAAGATAAATTGGGCGACGGCTGGAAAGAACAGGATAAATTACCTACATCTGCTATCAAGACCAGCGTTATTATCGATGCTATTGCATTTATCTAAATATTCCAGGATATGTACAGCAAGGATTTCTCCGAGCTAAGTACCATACTTGGTGAAACTTCTGCCCATACAACCACCTGGATGCGATATAATACAATTTATCGGGGATAGATATGACGTTCATCCGCATGAGAGCCTCAAATATGAAGAAAGACAGCAAAGGGGAAAAAGTATGACAAAAACAAGAATGATGAGCTCCATGATAAACTTGTCATACCACAGTGGAAAGGATTTGTAGCCAACTCTGTCAATAAAGAGAATCTTCTCCAATATCTCTGTAATACATGGACAAAACAACATGCAACGTTACCTGATAACAGTGGTGTCATGCTGGGAGGTCTATCGTCAGGACCAGCTGCTACTCTCCTTTTTCCGAGTCTTTGAAAAGTCTTCCAAATAATGTCATGTCTACTACACGAGGAGGCAGATACACGAATATTTGCCCACGTAAAGTATTGTGTCGAAACCTTAGAACGAGTTGTCATCGAAGCCACTGATTCCGACATTATTATGTTAGGCATATACTTCAGCACAAGGATCACTGGTCGTTCAGAGCTCTGAATACATAAGGCATATGGAAACGTTCACTTGCCATGTCCCACCATTGCCGGCAATCTACAAGCCAAGTATATAGCCATGCACATATTACATCAATTCTTCTGAATGCATACATCTTAAGTGGTTGTGATACCGTTTCTTATCCTTTTCGAAGAGGTAAGCGAAGTGCCCTTAAAGCAGCCTTGGAAAGTGCACATTCTTTCGCCCCGCTTGTGGAGTATGGCACACCAGGCCTATCCTTAAAGTAGATGAAGTGATCTTCGATGCAACCCGCTCTGTTTTTCTTTCATTATACAACAGCAACGGTAACAATCATGATTCACTGGATAGAGAACGTGCCCATATTATGTTTGCAACAAGGAATACACTTCCACCAACTGTTGCATGTTCCTGGTAGTCTCCATCAACTTGCTATCTGGAAGCGAGCTGCAGACAAACCCATGCTCTTTTGGCAGGAAAGTCAAGAATGATTGTTTAGTAGCAACGCCAATGACGAAACCTTCCAAACCTGAGTCACGGTTAGTAAAACACAAACTCAAATGCAAATGTCTCTGAGGGTGCGTGTGTGCAAAAGCTATGTAAAGTACTATTTCATGCTGGTGTAGGGGAGATCCTAAGGAATATCATAGAATTCCTGCAGTTATAATTACAGATATTGAATATATAGTCAAACATGATCTATGTATCTCCATATCTTAGACTAATGTTAACATCTGGTTCAGAAGATCTTCCTAAATAATGTATCAGCACCATGTATATTTTGATTACTGATGTTGTTTATATGTATAATATGTTAAAACCGTACACAAATCCTGCATCCCGTTAGACTATTCGAACCTATCAGGGGTTAAGTGTAACTGTTAAGTCTATGTTATTGAGTAAAGATCTTAGTGTGTTTTTGGAAATGTGGATAGTTTTCCATTTACCCTATTGTCAGACAACAATTTGGCAGTCGTAAAGAGTCTTCAGAAATGTCCAAAATTAAACGAGCTAAACAATATGAAGCGTATATTCATATTTAGATTATTGAATTATTATTATTTGTTTTTAAGAATGTCTTAAGATACACCTGAAGGAGGTTTAAATGACGATTAAGGTCACATACATGAGGATTATGTGTTTGTGAATGATTGATAATATGAGTTGAATATAACTATGGTATCACTCTGCTATTATAAAATGATATGAACCTTATACATAAGAAAAACGTATTGGTAATCTTAATACAAAAATATGTCTACATTATGCTTGGTCTGTATTTTTAGGTGATGTTAACTCTCATTTGACCCTGACCTTGATATAAAACCCCATACAAGGTTCCCTAGTTTTGGTGTATGTACCATTTTTCAAAATATGATATGACGTCAGATAGTTTTTCCGCTTGATACAGTAGATATGACGTATAGTATTACCCCTACCCCTATGATGTGTATTAAAATGCTGAAATTCGTCTTCCAAAAGGGTAGTGTAATGATGTTGTAATATTCGGATTTCGCAAGAGTTAAATAGGAGCAGGACAATTAATTATTGTTAACTAGGTGTATCCCTGTCAGAAAATAATAAAATTAGGAGTATGTTAGGAGGTCAGGGGTCAACCCCTCAATTTGAGGTCTGGGGCTCCTACTAATAGGAGGGAGGGGGATTGGGTTAGGGGAAAAGGGCAAGAATAGATACAAAGGAGATAACGGGGTATTTTGTATGGAAGAAACCCAGCACCTGGGAGAAAACACTGACAACTTTGGCCAAATAACAACTGACTCCAGTGATTTATTTGACTAAGCTTTTTCAAATTTTAATTTCACAATGTGAAGTACCATATCAGCTTCATTTTCTTGCTTCAGAGAGCCCGTCTCATGTTAACAACAAATATACCGCATTTCGCGTAGCATTTTTTATTTAAAAAAACAAAACAAACAACGCATTTCGCATAGCCTTTTTCAGGCTTTTTTTTTGCCTTTTCAAAAACTTATATACCCCTTGATGAATGTGTTTTTTTTCAAATAAATGTTAACGAATGTGGTATAGTTGTAAAGGCAAACAAATCAATGTCCCATTGGCATTCGATTCGATATGATGTGAACAAATGATAGAAATACCTGGAACAAGATGATATGATTTGCTATTGCTGCTATAATGAGAAACAAAAAGACAAAAATGTGTTTTTTATTTTGATCCCTCTGGAGAGAATTTATTTTCTTTGCACCAATAGGAAGAAGAAAAAAAACATTACAAAATTACAAAACAATACATTCTGTTGTGAATACTAAATATAAAATCCTCTTGAAAATTGCTGTGTGGCTTCATTTGGGCATAAACATACACTTATGTAGGGTAAAGTCGCCAGTGATCGGTCAGCGCCTATTTTCGGTCACTTTCGCTCAAATTGTGTAATTGCATCGGTCGTCGCAATTTTAAGCAATACCGGGCATCAACTATGCAGCGGTTTTTAGCTATCAGTTTATAACGACGAGTTCATTTTCATTACACGTATTTGGCGAAAGTGACTGAAAATAGGCGCTGACCGAAAACTGGTGACTTTACCCTACATCTCACTTGTACAGGGGGTGTCAAAAGTGTCCCAGTTGAAACATGATTTTGTGGCCATAAAAATTAGGCAAATTGTACATGAAATAGTAATTATCATGTTCAGCAATCTTGAATGTGTCATAAGAATTTCTTTTTTCTATCTATCTTGGAGCTTTCATTATAAAATTATGGCTAATTTACTCAGGCATGTCGAATTCAGCTTTGGCCACTTTTCATGTGCAGAGAACGATCTTATAAGAATTGCCAATAATTAAGTGTGTGATTGAATATAATCAATAAAATCTATAATAATCTAACTACTGCATTTTGATAGTTTTTCAATTTGAGCATAAAACCATATTTTCATCCATATTATCCACGAAAAATGTATTGTACACAATATATCATTGAAATCTCAAAGGCAGTGTTTCAGTTGTAGAATACAGTCCTTTGAACGCATTCCCCATGTTTTATTGATGTTCATTTTGTTAAGAGATGTAGAGGATAACAACAACAACAATTTTCCCTTCCTCGCACCCCATCAATCTATGTTGGGACACCTTGAACTGCTGAAGACATTAACATTTCTCACCATTGTACGGGTGAGAGGAGGTGTTAGTTTTCCATTGTTAACAAGTGTTCCAAGACTTTTTCCAGGATTGTAGGTGGAAATCCTTGCTAACGTGGATATTAAAGTGACTTTTGAACATATAGCTTCTACCATATGATTTGAGATATAAGATGGCTTTGCAGAAGAAATACATGACTTCTAGCTTGATTGTCTTTGCTTCTAGGGTAATTTACTTGGTCTTTGTTGTTGTCTAGCACTTACATTCTTGAAATAAGGCTGAAATACAATATTCTTTATCATCTCAGCTGTTTCTGATCTAAAGCCAGTTTATATAAATAGTGTTCAACATTTGGAATCATCAATATGTGTCATTTGATGTAGTTTCAGGATTAAATTTGATTATTCAGAAACGGAGTAAGAGGCATGTAGTTGAACTTTACGAGCACAACCTCATGCCTAAATAAAACCATAGAATTTGGGTTAAACATGATTTTTAAAACCTTTTTGGGAGAGACACAGTTTGTATGATAAATGCACTTCTACATTCATATGGAATGGTACAAGATGTGAAGACGCTTATAGACTTTGTTTTTTTATGAAAATTAAAATAGCAATACATAAACTTAATTATGTGCACAAACTTTGTGGTTATTTTTATTGTATATCCCTGATGTATTTTGAGCGTTCTTGATTTTTGAGCTATGCCTGTTTCAAAGATTGTTGGTCTTATCCTAGGCCACTCATTTTGTATTATGCATGCCACTATTGAATAGAAATGGGTTTAAGACTTATGCAAAAATAAAAACAACAAGATGCATTAAATATAAGTTTATCTTTGACTTATGCTTAATACTGCAATAATACTGTAAAATGTTGGCAAACGTAAGGCTTGGTTTGACTTTCTCTTTCTAAAAATTCCATTACAGTAAAACAGATTTGACCTAAAATGACCCATAGCAAGCAAATAACCAATTATTACAATCTATATCCCTAAAGGCGTGTGACCTGGTTAAATTCACTATCCCCATAGAAATTGGAGTTTGGTGTAAGAAGAAAGCTCATATGTAACGCGATCAAGTGGAATGAGTCGTATGTCGGGTATATTGATTTTGAGTTATAGGTAAATAGAAGTGAAAAATTCTTATGTTTTACTTTGTTTATAACTTTAAAACTAGAAGGTCAATTTTAGTGGGGTTTGGACCACACTGTAGCATTTTCACCTGCTTTTGAATGATGGACAAATATCAAAATTCAGAACTGCCGACATGTGACTCATTTCGCTTAATCACATATCTGTGGAAAATGTTTGGCTTGGGTGACTGATCATCCCTGAAAAATGTTTGGCTTGGGAGATTGGATGCGACAAGCAAAAAAGTTGTGAATTATCTCCAACAAATAATTTGTTTACTGTTCTATTGAAAACATTAAATTTACTTAGTGCTTCCATTACAAGAACCACTGTTGCAATTTATTTCAAATTTTAAAATATGAATGAATTTATGATGTGCCTTCATATAGAATAGTAAAATAAAAAGTGAACAAATTTAGTTGAAATCGGGTCACCAAACTTTAAAACAGGAAATCCCCTATATCAATATAGAGTTTATAGTGGTCACATAATAACTATACCAAACATAATCCCAAACTCCATTAGGTTCCGTTCTGTGCATGTTACACTGCTAATTTATATCTCTTCTTGTCCCATTATACTTGGAACTACTTCGGAACCCTTCAAAATGGTAGATATAGTTTACTTAGATACAAATTGGCAAACCAATCTTGCAGCAGAGTATGAATTCAGAGTGTGGGTGTGCAAAACGCTCGCATGGTGCAACATGGCATAATATGAACTTATGTGCGTGCGTATGCTTGGATTACTTTTGCACACGGAGAGATACATACGCATGTGCATATTTCTCACCAATTTTGAATTCAAACTATCCACTAGAATAGAGTACAGCCATTGCCTTACATAGATAGATGGGGATGGCAGACTTGTTATTTCTCAGAATTTTAAAATATATCTTTCCCAGAAAATTGAAGTATGAAGCATTCATGCATTACTTGAACCTTGATAACACAAAATCTGCAAACATAAAATACTATAGCAAACACAAACCAAAGTTCCAAACATACATACTGCCATCATTGCTTTTTCAGATTAAGAAACTACTTACCAACAATATTTCAGTTGGTCTTATAAAGGCAATACATTGTGGGGGCATTTCTTCTTAAGAGCTCCTTAAATAACAATTCAATATTGAAATGGCAGGTTTATAGCAAAATAAATGAGCATTAATAACTATAAACACATACTAAGGCTAAAAAAAAGAAGAAGAAAAAAGAAAAGAAAAAGAAAAAGATTTACGACCGATCGACCTGATTTTAATTTTTTTATCCACTTGAGGGCAACACTATTTTTTTGTGTTGCCTAACTTGTAACTATTGATCACCATCAATATTTGTTTATAAATATCACTCCAATCATGCCATTCTCAAATCAATAACAAAAGGCTAAAATTAAATTACTTACATAATGTCAAACCACTTTTGTCATCAAGCTCAAAATTTAGCTGTCAGATTGAATATAAATTGGTTTCAAAAGTGTTGTTAGTATTGATTATGCAAATATAACCTTAGATTGGAAAATCATGCCATAAAATATATCATTTTCTACAAAATCAATTGATTTTAAAGTAATTACATTCGAAAACAACTTTAATCCTCATTATTAGTTTGTCTTAAGGCTTCTCTGTGTATAAGATTTGGCATATTATGTAAATGGCTCATTCCATGAAGTTGGGGCATTTGTTAAAATAGCAGAATTTGGTACTTTAGACAGCTTATAAAGTGTTTTACTCTATGTGTATATCAAAAAAATTTAGTGTCCAAAAACAGTACTAGGTTATAGTATTGAGCCATGAAAAAAATCAGAAAAAAATCGACCCTTCCTTGAAGAAAAAATAAATAAAAAATGAGGTGGTGTCCAAGACCATTTTTGCTAAAAAACGTGACATGGAAAACACAACAATTAATATGAGTTTTATGTAAGCAAAACTATCATAGAATTGCTTGGAAATCGATTTGATTAATAAAAGATACATGTATTCATAGTTTACTGACCAAAACACCTCGTCAAGCTGGACTGATTTTTCACCCAAGCAACATGAAAATTGCCTTTCCGATGCTACGCACGGTGTCCACAAAATATACACGCGTAGCATCGGGAGTTTTCATTGCTGAATGGGGGTAGTTCTCTATCATACATTTTAAAATTATTTTCCAAAATTAAGAGCATTTATCAATTGAAAACTATTGCAAATGAGAATAAATTTCATGAAGACCATTCCATATATTCATGAAAAAGTATACCGTGCCGTGTGCATGGTGTCCTAACCATAAAATGTAGCATCGTAATAAACATCCTATGCAATTTGTGGGAATCCCCTCCTGGAGATAAATAAAACATTCCATATTTCTTTTTGTAAGGATAGAGGTCAATAGCTATCAGGTTTGTTTGGAATTTGCCACATGTGGGCTAGTTTTATTAAGGTTTCAGTCGCTGGTGTCCCGTTGTAGCATCGGGACTTTTATGTAGCATCAAAATGTAAACATTGGATAGTTTTGTGAATGGTAAGTGCGATTGTAATTATTTCTTAATGTTGCTTGTATGTCTGTATTTATTAATGCATTTTTATTGAAAGGGAAACACTGAATCAGAATTTCTTTTCATGTTATGATATTAATTTTGAGTCACGGACGCCATAATAATTTGGCGTCCATGTAGCATCGGGCATAGCATGGGCAATATTTTGCATTGGGTATCGTTATAGTTCGTTGAAATTGTAATTTTTTTTGTAGAATCACATCATTAATAAACTTTGAAGTTAATAATGAATTAGTTTTTGCTCTTTTAATGCTAATAATATAGCTTACCAATACGATGCTACATGGACACTATGTCCATGTAGCATTTCATAAAATGTGCCTAATTAGACTAAAACAATTACCCCATTCGAAATTATCCATCACCCAAAACATTCAAAACATTGCCTACATTTTACTACACTTTACAGAAAAAGGCATATTATGAGAGATGTATATCTAATGAAATATATTAATACACAATGCTACATGGACACCATTTCCATTAGCATTTCACTGAATTCACAATAAACATTCCCTTATTTTAGTTTTATTTACTATAAATAAAACAAATAATTGTAAATCATTTAAATTCTCTATCCTTTGCTATTCTCTTTCATGTTAAATGAATAATAAATAAAATACTACAGCATGATTTTAATATAAATATTTTCCTGCAACACAAAAAGTGCAACATGAATAAATAATCTACTCCAATATCAATACACAATGTTCCATGAAGATACTAAGCCATAGGGTTTATTTTGTTTTGCTTTGCAGGTACTTGACATTAATTCAGAAGACAGTTCTATCGTCCTGGAATTTATGGAGATGAAGACAAGGAACCCATCATTTTCAAAAACTAGTACCTTTCCAAAGAAATCCATCATGGCAATTAAATTATTTTTTTGCAAACTGACTTTTTAAGTGATCAAACTTTTCAATCATCTTTATCAATAATAGAAGATGATTCAATCAGAAACGAGCAAAGAGACTAAGATCACAAAGGGTACTTAAGAACAACACTGCATGAAGTTTGTTTCAGTGGACATCTTAAGTTTCTTTGATCAATGGTGTATAGTATTGTTGATTGTGTAATTGTAAGAAATGGTGTATGTGTATCATAGGTAATTATGTTTTATGCTTCATGGCAGGTTATCTTTTTGTGTAATTTGTAGTTTTACAATCCATGTTATTAATTTTATCGTGTGCTTATAACATAAAAAGTTAACATCATAGTACATCCTCTCTATTGATCTGAAAAAGATGCACCTGTTAAAGCTGTTCCAAATATTTTAGGGCACGGTGTCCATGTAGCATCGTAATACTTAAGTACACAGAAAAGGTAAATTTTACATGAACAGTGTTTAGATAAATTTCAAGCAATTCACTCTGTGTATCTACTTGATATGATGAACAAGTAGACAAACCATTCACACTCAAATAATTGTAACAGTATGAATAGTCTTATTATTAACAATGTTACAAGACGCGGTGTCCATGTAGCATCGGTAGTGCATTTTATAACATTATACAGGTAAATAATACTTCATATACTTACTTTATGACTATAATGTAATCAATGTGCATGGTTTATAGAGTACTTTACATCAAACAAATATTGATATGTACTTTATTTAAATTCATTATACAAATTGCAAAATAAAGAGTCACTTTTCAATGAGTTTTTACATAAAACAGTTAATCTACGATGTCTTGTTCGTTAAGTTATGTTCAACCTAGACAAATCTGGTTTCTTTTCATGTATTTGTGGTTCCAAGTAGTTAATTGAGGTATAGAAATTTGGCCCACATCTTAAGCTAATTTATTAGAAAATGATATGGAAATGGGAAATGGTGTCCATGTAGCATCAGGATTTTTGGAAATGTCATCCAACTGTAGAACATGTGCTGTTACTTTACACCAAATGTTACATTAAAAAAAAAAGTTCTACATTGGACTTTGGTAAATGTAGAACCTAAAAAAGAAGAAAGAGTTGGAAAATATCCATTTTGAAAATTTCACTTGGATGTCACATAATATGCCCCAACTTCATGGAATGAGCCAAATAAAAAAAATTGTTCAAACCTTTTTTCCATGTTATATTGTTGAACAAAGATTAAAAACTGTTAGCTAATATATATCATGTGTAGTGTTTTAAATCTTTACCCAGGACTGTGGTATTATAGCTAACTTCATATTTAAATATAATTTATCAATAAGCCATTAGGCTGATTTATCATTGCAGATGATTGCAAGAGTAATTTCCACACTGCATAATCAAGTCCAAATGATCTTATTGTCAATGTTATCTAATGATCTAGTGCAACATTCTAATCTGTTAAATTTTCATAGAAATATATATATATATTTTTTAAAACACTTCCAATGAACTGTAAGAAACCTTAATTATTAACAAAGGTTGAAATATCTTATCATCCAAGTAGGTTTCAACAAGTTTTTTGCATGTAGGCCAAACTTTGACTCACTCAAAGATTGGTAGAAAAACTATTTAGAAATACTTTAATTTTCAAAACAAAACAAAAATCATGCGAGAGGCAAGTTATATTAAGGGTTCAAAAAAATTAAATGCCCCTAAAATTAGATCACATTTGTTTGCATACAATTGGACGTTCTGAGATATTGAAACACTTATGAATAGCAAAAACACTTGGCTGCCCATAGAAAGTTTACCCATTTCAATATCATTATTACTTTATTCCCAAAATAGTCACATTTCCCAAAAATGATATTTTCAGAAAAGTGGCACTTTTCAAGATCCTATACGAGTTTGTTTGCATAACTCCACACAATTAGGCGTTTTGAGAGATTAAAACACTTTATAAAAACACTTGGCTACCCACACAAAGTTTCCTTTTGTTTACTTTCCCCAAAACAGTCACATTTTCATAAAAGGATGTTTTCTGAAAAGTTGCACTTTTCAACGTTACAGGGAATTTATTGATGTGAATGGTGGACACTATTGGCTAGTCATACATGAAAAAAATCCCGTTATTAATTTTTTTTCTTCTTCAAATAAGGACACCAGCTGAAGAAAGAAGAGACTTGCTTTTAATTGAAATTAAAGACAATTGAAATAATTTTTTAAAAGCACTGGAGACATTTTTGTAACTTTCTTGCATACAATTTTGAAGTGGCACTTTTTCTGAAAACATAATTTTGGGGCAATGTGAATGTTTTTCGAAAAAGTGTATGTGATATTGAAAAGGGTAAACTTTCTATGGGTATAGCCAAGCTTTTTCCTTTTTCATAAATGTTTCAATTTCTCAAAATGTACAGTTGTATGTGGAGTTATGCATAGGAGGACTTACTTTTTTGAATCCTTTACTATCAACTAGTCTAGTTTACCAACAAACAGTATCTTCCATGCCACAAATAAAAATTAGGATGTAAAAAAAAGTGGGTCAAAGTATCCCCATTCTACGGTTTAAGGAATTCGATTTAAGGAATTTAGGGAAGAGATCTTCCAATAAATTGCATATTTTAGATTTGTGATATGAGCTGCATATTTTAAATAGTATGGCACAATAGCATCTGGTCAAGGACAGAATATCCCTGTTAAAGGTATTGTAACGGGATTACGAATATTAAATAATTACATTTCCTAACCTAAACCGTGTAAGTTATTTTAAAGACATTTCTTATTTTCACCATACTACATAATAGATTTTGCATGATGGGATATACCAATGCAGTCAGAATTGTGCAATAAATAAGCACCGCGCCGCATAACTATAGCGATTTGGCCTGTCGGCGAGCCCGCCGTGCTTCCGGGCCGGCACACGCTACAGTATTTTGCCTAATTGCGGGTTTTGACAAGAGCGGATGCGTATTGGATATAACAGAGGATTTTGTGTGCGTGGAAATTTGTTTTGTTTGTGAGTGGATGAGTAGATTTTTTGTTTAAAGTTGAAGAAATATTCGGATATTAAAAGTGGAAGACGATAGATTACTGTGAAGAGAACATCTTGTAGGGTATGCTTTGAATCGAAGGTACTCTCTTAGGAGTAACAAGTATTAGAGTTTTGGGGGTTTCTGAGTTTTAAAGTATTTGGGTCTTGAGTATTTGTATTTGGGTTCTGAGTTTTGGGTTTATTTGAGTTTTCAAGATTTGGGTTTTCGGAGTTGTTCACATATTAGTACGAGCAATTGTGAAGTTTTAGATCGTTGTGAAAACATATGAGCTATTAATAAATTGCAGAAAGCATAAAGTTAAACTAGAGCGGTTCTCGGGCTTCGCGGTTCGCGGGTTTTGCGGTTCTCGGGTTGCATGGTTTTTGGTTGAGCGGTTTCGGTAGACATGTTTAATGTGGTTGGTACTTTAGGATCCCAGCGGAACCAGATTCGATGACTGTCACACTCACATTGTTAGCGATGTGTTGTTATAATGGATAGTTTGATTCTCGAAATGTCTCTAAACATTTGATTTGAAAATTATCCATCATTTCATTCATCAAAATAATAAACAAAAATAATAAAAATAAGCTTACTTAAAAACACCTTTTCGGCTAAATCACAATTATTTAATGTAAACTTATATTGGAGATAAAATTTGAAATGCAAACATCATTTGATACGTCAAAATGTGTTGCGGTTTGATCAGTTCATTATACACATACTTCACACGTAGCTCAAAAAGTGAAATCATATCAAAAAAATCAAATCGGGACACATTTTATGGTGTCCGTCATTTTTTAGGCTAAATTGCCAGAATTTTTTTCTCCATCAAATTTGTTGCGGTTTGACCAGTTAGCTACACAGCCTTTATACGTAGCTCATAAAGTGAAATCATATCTAAAAAATCAAATCGGGAGACATTTTATGGTGTCACTCATTTTTTAGGCTAAATTGCCGGATTTGTTTTCTCCGTCAAATATGTTGCGGTTTGACCGGTTAGCTACACAGACTTTATACGTAGCTCAAAATGTGAAATCATGTCCAAAAAGTCAAATCAGGACACATTTTATGGTGTCTGTCATTTTTTAGGCTAAATTGTCGGATTTGTTTTCTCCGTCAAATGTGTTGCAGAATGACCGGCTAGCTACACAGACTTTATATGTAGCTCAAAATGTGAAATCATATCCAAAATATGAAATCGGGACACATTTCATGGTGTCCACCATTTTTTAGGCTAAATTGCCGGAATGTTTTTTCTCCGTCAAATGTGTTGCGGTTTGACCCGTTAGCTACATACGCAGCTCAAAAAATGAAATCATATCCAAACAATCAAATCGGGACACATTTTATGGGGTCTGTCATTTTTTAGGCTAAATTGCCGGAATTATTTTTTCTCCGTCAAATGTGTTGCAGTTTGACCCGTTAGCTACACAGACTTTATACGTAACTCAAAATGTGAAATCAAATCCAAAAAATCAAATCGGGACACATTATTATGGTGTCCATCATTTTTTAGGCTAAATTGCCAGATTTCTTTTTCTCCCAGTCAAATGTGTTGCGGTTTGACCCGTTAGCTACACAGACTTTATATGTAGCTCAAAAAGTGAAATCATATCCAAAAAATCAAATCGGGACACTTTTTATGGTGTCCGTCATTTTTTAGGCTAAATTGCCAGATTTTTTTTTCTCCTTCAAATGTGTTGCAGTATGACCGGCTAGCTACACAGACTTTATACGTAGCTCAAAATGTGAAATCATATCCAAAAAATCAAATCGGGACACATTTCATGGTGTCCGCCATTTTTTAGGCTAAATTGCCGGAATGTTTTTTTCTCCGTCAAATGTGTTGCGGTTTGACCCGTTAGCTACACAGACTTGATACGCAGCTCAAAATGTGAAATCATGTCCAAAAAATCAAATCAGGACACATTTTATGGTGTTTGTCATTTTTTAGGCTAAATTGTCGGATTTTTTTTCTCTCCGTCAAATGTGTTGCAGTATGACCGGCTAGCTACACAGACTTCATACGTAGCTCAAAATGTGAAATCATATCCAAAAAATCAAATTGGGACACATTTCAAGGTGTCCGCCATATTTTAGGCTAAATTGCCGGAATGTTTTTTTCTCCGTCAAATGTGTTGCGGTTTGACCCGTTAGCTACACAGACTTTATACGCAGCTCAAAATGTGAAATCGTGTCCAAAAAATCAAATCAGGACACATTTTATGGTGTCTGTCATTTTTTAGGCTAAATTGTCTGATTTTTTTTTTCTCCGTCAAATGTGTTGCAGTATGACCGGCTAGCTACACAGACTTTATACGTAACTCAAAATGTGAAATCATATCCAAAAAATCAAATCGGGACACATTTCATGGTGTCCGCCATTTTTTAGGCTAAATTGCCGGAATGTTTTTTTCTCCGTCAAATGTGTTGCGGTTTGACCCGTTAGCTACACAGACTTGATACGCAGCTCAAAATGTGAAATCATGTCCAAAAAATCAAATCAGGATACATTTTATGGTGTCTGTCATTTTTTAGGCTAAATTGTATGATTTTTTTTTCTCCGTCAAATGTGTTGCAGTATGACCGGCTAGCTACACAGACTTTATACATAGCTCAAAATGTGAAATCATATCCAAAAAATCAAATCAGGACACATTTTATGGTGTCTGTCATTTTTTAGGCTAAATTGTCAGATTTTTTTCTTCTCCGTCAAATATGTTGCGGTTTGACCGGTTAGCTACACAGACTTCATACGTAGCTCAAAATGTGAAAAAAATCCCAAAAATTCAAATCGGTACACATTTTATGGTGTCCATTCATTTCTTTAGGCTAAATTGCTGGACATTTTTTTTCTGCGTCAAATGTGTTGCAGTTTGACCCGTCCCTTATGAAAATCGCAATCAATTCTGCAACCTTGCGCAAGGTTAAATTTGGAAAAATACAACCTTGCGCAACCAGTTGGTTGTTCTGAGAAGGTTGCGCAACCTTGAAGCAATCATCCACAACCTTTGTGCAACCTTGCGACAAACTTGTGCAACCTTACGCAACCGTGCGACAACCTGTGACAAACTTGTGCAACCTTACGACAACCTTGTGCAACCTGGTACCACCTTGCTGCAATCACATTTTGGTGATTGCATTTTCGTAAAGGGAATACAGTACACAGACTTTATAAGTAGCTCAAAATGTGAAATCATCCAAAAAATCACATCGGGACACATTTTATCATGGTATCCATCATTTTTTAGACTAAGTCGATATCCCGGGGCCCATTTTGGGACCCGAGATTCCCAAAATGTCTCTATAAACATTTGATTCTGGAATTATCCATCATTTCATTCATCAAAATAAAAATAATAAAAAATAATAATAAGCTTATTTTAAAAAAAATTGTCGGCTAAATCACGATTATTTAATGCACATTTAATGTGGAGATTCATTTGAAATTGATTTATTTTGTATTTAATCTGTGCATTATTTTTACTCTTTCGCTAAAATGTGATTCTTCGCCGGGTATTTTCATTTTCGTAACTGATGTAAGCTCTAGTTTCGATAGATTGGTACCAAATCTATAATTTGGGTATCGGGTAAAAGTACAATGTTGGAAGGGAATCATTTTTATGGCCCACTTGGTCCCACCGTCCATGGACTCACTCACATTTTTGGAGACTCAAACTTGTCCTTTTATGTTCTCTTTGGAATTCATGACATTGCTATGAAACTAAGAGCTAGCAAAAGTGGTTCAGAAAAGTCGCATTGGATCTTTTTATTTATGACTAGCAAGTAAACAACTGTGGTATTAATACAAAATCCTGAGAGTGGTATATACGTACTAGTCTCAGACAAAATCTTCGTCGGCCATCTTAAAAAACAATAATCACATTGGTAATTTTGTTTTTCTGTGTAAGCATGTAAGGCTACCGGATTGAATTTCATCCGAATAATAGATGCATATGGGTCAAGAAACAGGTGAGCACTCATTTTTTAAGTTAAACCTGTCCGATATGTCCGTGAAAAACCGAATTTAGACATTAATTATTATGTTAAAATTAGTCACATGATAGCCTTGTCTTTTTGGTATGGTTCCCCCTTATTCATTTGCCTGAAGAAGTACTGAAAAGGACTACGTGATCTCATGGTATCAATGAACTCACGCCAGCCGATTTGCTTGAATTATAATTGACTATAACTATCCGCATTCATTAACGTAGGCAAATAACCTTATAAATAGCGTATAAATGACAACAAACACCAACATATTATGCCAGTGAGAAGAATGAGAAGAAAATGATTGATGAAATACAATAAATACAAACACAAACCACATTTTAATTCCATGTAATTCGGGGTCTACTTCTTTATGCGTAGAAACTATCGTAGGGGCGCATCACTGTACATCCTAACACATATACCTAAATGTGAAACAGAGAACGTGCCTTGGTTACGGCCCAAAAACATCTTAGTAACGCCTAATTCTGGACCTCAAAAATATGCTCATGCAGTAGGTATCAATATAATACACAACTTATCAAAATTTCCTTCAACCAACGTCCTTACTTTTCAAGATTCTTGTGCCACAAGAAATACGATAAAAAGCCACGATAAAAGGCAGTAACTGGTCCGTGATAACACAACACATACGGACAAAACCCCCTAAAAACGGCTACAAATGGAGATGATCAGAATCATGCTACCAAACACAGTATTCGAGACTTGTAGTCATCTCATAATAATTATAGAGCTGATTTTGTTGTTGATGTTATCGGCGTTCTTCAGAGAGCGAAAGCGTGAGGTTCTATCCCTCACAAATAACCCGAGTTTCATGTCCCATTCCTAGGCCTGCAAAAGAACAGGTGACAAATATTTGAACCATGATACAAGCTCTCGCACCCTGCAACAGTATCATTGATTTGCCCAGTAAGTAAATTCTACACATTCATGCCACTGCATACAACTTTTATGAGCGTCCTTATGCACACAAGTGGAGAAAAAACTAAGTACTAGTATCAGAATTACTGAAAAAGCGCCATCTTATTAATTTATAAGTATTAAAAATTAAATTTGTACAATATTTTATAGAACAGTGTATATATTTGTGATGATTATTTGAAGAAAATATGCTAGAGTTGAGGTTTAAACAATATAATCAAGTTGTATGCCATTATTGCACATTCCAGATCAATATAGAGCTAACTTTTTCCATGAACACAAATACTTTGATCTTGCTATATATGCTCTAAATCTCAAATTGTTCACATAATTTCAGCACCCCTACCTACCATCATAGAGATGGATTGAATAATACATAAAATAAAGGTTACACTGTATGTTCCAAAGGGTGTCAAATAACCCTATATTATTAATGGCCCTTCACAGTTTAAAATACCCATCCTATGACCCTAAACAGTTTAAAATAGCAATCCTTCATCAAAGTTCTTCATGTACAATTTGTGATTTCATTGAAGTAAGAACATTCAATCTTGCCTCAAATGTTTTTCGCTTTGAATTGCTGACCTTTTCCTCTAAAAGTTTCTTAACTCTGGTATTTTCTTCTTGAATAAAATTGTTTCCCTTTTCCAGAGCTTTTTTCATCAGTTTAACATATATATCAGCATTACTCCGGTCCTCATCGGTCTCAAGTTTGTCAATGGCCTCTTCTGTTTCCTTAATAACAACAGACTTGTCCTCATTTGAGTTGCTTTCAAAGAAACGCTTTACAAACTGGTCGAATTCTTGAAGACAATTTTCAAGGCCGATCCAAAGTTTGGAACGTTCGCTTACAAAGCGCAGAATGTCTTCATCTTTTATATCCCCATCATAGTCTATGGGATCATTTTTGCCTTGGAGGAAGAGTTTGTAGGCAGGGCGGTTTTCCTTGGTTATACCAAATCTTTCTGCAAGGTCACTGTTGTCTTTGTTGCCATAATCTGAAAAATCAATAAAAGAAAAACCGAGATGTCAACAAGTCTGTTTTCAAAAATTAATTGTTTTGTCATCATTTATACTCTTCCATTGTGACGCAATGGGAATAGACCAAGGAAGACTGGGCTCAGAACACAGTGCCAGCATGGTATTTGTTGTTTGGTTGGGTTAGGGTTTAGTATGGATATTGTTTTACAAAAGGGAAAAGCAAACACTCACAGAAAATACAGACACGTCTGATATAGGTCATCCGGTATCAGGAATGGAAACATAGACTCCTTGTTAATGAGAATAAAGAATAATAAAAATGGCAAATGACTTCGGTCTTTATATGAAAAGAAATGTCATTTTTTAATGTTTTCAGCTTATTTTACAACTTGACCTCAGATGACCTTTGTCCTCATTGACATATGAAGTTTGGCATGTTGCGTGTATGATCCAAGCTTGGTTGCAATCAGTCTTTGTATGAAAAAGAAATGTCATTGATTGACGTTTTCAGCTTATTTTACAACTTGACCTCAGATGGCCTTTGACCTTGATAATTGACCTTTCACCTCATTGACATATAAAGGTTGCCATGCTGCATGTATGATCCCAGTTTGGTTCCAATCTGTCTTTGTATGAAAAAGGAATAGGCATTTGTTGATGTTTTCAGATTATTTTACAACTTGGCCTAATATGACCATTGACCTTGATATGTAACCTTTTACCTCATTAACAGATGAAAGTTCCCATGTGGCATCATTGTACAAAGTTAGGTCTTTGTATGAAAAAGAAATCAAAGAAAATGAGAGAGTGTATACCATGTTCATGTCCAATTGTTTATTTGAGAAGCTTGTGAGCCTCTAGGTGTTCTGTTGAGAGTGGGGTTACACATCCACCACTGTTGAACCTTTTTTAACAAATAGTCTTGGTGATATGTCACAAGATGATTGACTGCTTGCTGCACAAGCTGTTAGCTCATTAGGCGCTAGAAGTTAATCTTGCGAAGTGATACTTTGAGGGCATGCCACATTGAACTGGAAGTTAATTATCAGCAATGGCAACAGAGCGTATTTTATGTATAGATGAGGTGACCTATGATGTCATGTATTTACAAATGGGACACCCTCTGTTGTTTCCCTCCAGGCAGAATATACAGTAAAGTTAATGAAGACAACATGAAATTTCTTTCTAATGAATTGTAAAACTCATTTAGTTTTAGTTTTTTGTGTGAAATGCGATAGCTTATAGCATTCCTAAGCAAGTTTAAAGACAGTTTTGATAACAATTTGCTGTGACACCACAATCTAGTTAGAAACCTGATCTGGCCTATGTAAACTATAGGAACTCTTGCCCGGTGTGTTTTGTCTCAAACCAACAGAGGGCGTCCTAAATGTCAACAAATGTCACCTCATCTATAGCATAGGCCTGCTTTTACTATTAAAGGGCAGCTTTCCTCCTAGCGATACATACGCCCCATCAGCAAACTGTTTTCCCAGAAAACTGAATTCAACAGGTTGAACTCATAAGACAATTTTATGCCTTATTGTACACTTAGCAAAATGACATCTAAATGCTATCCATTAAAATGAGTTAAGACAAGGGTGTTAAAACTGGGAGCCATATTTCACACAAAGCTCAGCAGAATCTTTTCCCTGCCTATTCTGAGAATTTTATTTATGTAACCACCAAAACATATTTGTATCCATTAATCATTCACCAAAATAGCTTTTAAAATCTTTAATTACCTGCATTCATCATGGTTTATGGAAATACAAAATTCAAATAAAGGTTAATGTGCAATTTAGATAGATTGGTCACGACTTAACAATACAGATTATAAATGAGATTGATGAGAGCAAAAACATTACAGAGAAGGACTCAGGCAAAGGCATGTCTTTGATGAGAGCAATAGCAGCAACTGGGTGTGTGGGTGGTGCAATCAACTCTAGGGTGTTTGTGGCATTTAGTAATTACATACATGTAGTATATACACCTAGCACATAAAGTCCCTGCTCAGGTGCTTTGAGGTTGACTAATTCAAAATATATAATCGGTACCAAAAATCTGAGATATAGTTTAAATGAGCAAATTTCTTCTCCGCAGTTTGATACCTCATTCAATAAAATCGAATGGATACTTTTAAAGTTATGTCGATTTCAATGACTGCGGATGCAACAGAAAAGTGGCACTAGGTATAGGAAATCATTGATTTGTGTGTGATTTACCATAGACGGTAAAAATCAATGTTTTACCCGTCTATGGATTTACGCACTGAAAAACTCACAGCTTATCAGCTAAGACTTGTATTCTTCACAGCCAGATACACCCTTTGTCCCGCACATTGCGGTTATCACTAAAGACCCATTCATCTGTCACGTTCAGATAGCACACATTTATCACACACAAATCAATGATTCCTATACCTAGTGCCACTTTTCTGTTGCATCGGCAGTCATTGAAATCGACATAACTTTAAAAGTATCCATTCGATTTTGTTGAATGAGGTATCAAACTGCGGAGAAGAAATTTGCTCATTTAATGTATATCTCAGATTCTTGGTACCGATTATATATTTTGAATTAGTCAACCTCAAAGCACCTGAGCAGGGACTTTATGTGCTAGGTGTATACCATGGGCAATGCGGGTATCCAATAAAGGCAGTAACAAGTCACACATACATGAATTTGATCTTGACAGTCGAAGCATTGCCACGCTTTAGCCTTGCTTAATTTGTAATATTTTATTTCTCTAACTCTTTGATCAGACAAAGTAGACATGCATTTCAATTGAATGGATATTGAATACTGTGCAATGTAACCATAGTTTACATTTCTGATAACCGAATTGTACCTCATTTTATACAAATATTTATATAAATCACAGAATTTCTCTGGAAAAGACTTCTGAGGTTATCAAAAGGGGTTGAGAATGACACACAGTGGTGAAGTGAAGAAGGGGTGGGAAAAGTTTTAGAATATCTTAGATTTAGGAACAATTACTTTTGAGACATTGACCATTCAGAATGATATAACTTTTAAATAATATCTGATCTGACTCCAAAAAAAAAGAAGAGGAATAGCACTTGACCATTTACACTATTAGTAGTCACTTTTTCATACTAGGGTAAAGAAAGGAACAAGCTACAAGCCTCTCCCACTCTCACCCATAAAGTATGATTCCAAATGCTAAACAAAGCGTACCCATCTATTGATTCTGCATTTAAAGGTCTTTCACCTATGTTTTTTAAAGCTTCAGTTGTAACAATACCACAGGCGATGGATGATCCATTATAACCATCAGCTAACAAGTTTGCAACATGATATATCCGATCCTAAGTTAGGTTCATATCAGGTTTTACTAAAAAAGCTATTATCCTGCCAATTATGTCAAACATCATCCTCTACCTGAAGTAAACCACTAGCATTTCCTTTGTAGGTTAATAAACCAATCTTGCAACACTGGCTTCTATTGGGCTCATGAGATTAACAGGTTTTCCTTCGCGAGTTCATAAAACCACTTAAACTTCAGTATTAAAAGCATCCCTGATTGGATATATGGGGCGATGATACATTTAACATCAATCAATTACGAGAATAGACAAGGAACCTACACCTTCGCGTTTTCATCACCATGTTAAAATGTTTCTTAGTGCACTGAACGAAATGCCCCAGACAGCTTCACAAACTTCAGAGATTTCCACTAAAGGGAAAATATCTTTATATTTCATATCTTTTAAGACACAATCTACAACAAATTGATATTGTGGCAAACTGTATTGAAACAGGCAATATTTTAAAACTTTGGTTGGTCTAATGAATAACGATTTTAAGCAGACATTTTTTGAGCACCGTGTAAACAAATTTCATCATTGCCAACTGCGTGAGGTGAGTCATTCATTATTCATGCGCTTGGTTGCTTCAGTAGGTCCATTGTTTTGCGTCAACCAATGGCAGTGCTTGTCCACGCTTTGTTGCTCCCCGAATCCTTTGCTGGTTTAGTCACCAGTTCCCTGTTTGCGATTTTAACCAAGACAGTCATCAGCTAAATTTTCAGCGCAAGGGAGGTGAAAAAATAGGGACAGTGGTTCCAAATAGGTCATCTGTTTATATGGGTAGATTAAAAACAAGGTGGCTCTCAAACCACAGGCATAAGGCAACTACATGTAGAAAGAAAGAGGTTAGACCACTGGAGGATCCAGGATATAAAAAAAAAACATCCTGGAGTTTGGTTGCAATTGTACTTCACCTGTTTAAATGTAATTAATTTTACATATGCAGCCAATTTTACATCTTGACCTCAGATGACCTTTGACCTTCATATGTGACCTTTGACCTCATTAAAGGGGCACTAAGAGATGTGTTGGAGGCTGCGCCCTCAATTGTGATAAAAACTGGGATTAGTATATTTTTATAATTGTATTACATGTATGAACTTACACCTAGAAGAATTAACTTAAATCAGCCCTCTTTGTACAAGAAAACGTCGATTCAAAAATGCTCGTAGAGCTGCAACAAGCATTTTACGTCCGACAGTATCCCCCCCTGCAGTATGTGTGATACATAACGCCAACCATATTTGCATAGAGGGTGTTTTTCAATAAATAGCGATGATATTGTTTTAATCAAGTTTTGCTGTGTTTTTGTTAGTAGAAACAACAATAATGGCAATTTTTAATGTTCATCTTGAATTCTGAAGTAAATTTTTAAACATTTAAAATTTTCAACACCACTTAATGTCCCTTTAACATATGAAGGCTTCCATGTTGCATCTATGACCCAAGTTTGATATAAAATTGGATGGATTGAGCGTGATACACGAAGATATTGGTCAAGCTATGAGTTAAAAAAAATATTGTGTGGGCCGACTTCAGTGTGCTATCAAGAGCAATAATTGACTTAAGGGGGCTGTGCACCTTCAGGTACAGCCTCCGTAAAACTGCCGTAACTTCTTCATTATTCATTTAATCTATATAAAAGTGTACATTTTTTTGCAGAAAAGGGTTCAATGAATCCAACCATGATCATGAAATTGACTATTTTGGGAGAAAATTATAAAAAACCCATTTTAGGTTCTGCAAAGGTAACTCAAATTATATTTTGTCAAATTTTGTCATACTAGTTTTATTATATTCCACATACAATTCCCTAGGAATCTTTTTTGTTGTTGTTAAAAATCTTTATTATTTTTTATTACGTTTTTTAGCACTTTTGGTCTATAATTCAAAAAATAATAAAGATTTTCCACAACAACAAAAAACGGGGTCAAAAAACGTGTTTTTTATCATTTTCTCCAAAATGGTCAATTTCATGATCTGATGGTTGGATTCATTGAACCCTTTCCTGCAAAAAATGTATACTTTTATTTAGATTAATGAATAATGAAGTAGTTACGGCAGTTTACAGAGGCTATACCCAGTGACAGTTAACTGTCACTGCTATACCGAAGGTGCACATCCCCCTTCAGGGCAGAGAGAGATTGCTCAGAAAAATGAAATTTGGAAAAAATAATTGTTTCAATAGATAGGGTACGTAGGGACCCTGAAGTGTAATAATTTATGGGAAAAGGGTTGAATGATGGTACTAGATAGAAATTTGGTTGAAGCAAATTTATGTGGCAAGTGGTGCTGATAATTTCGATGTGATCTACATCAAAATGACCAAATCATAAAATGTTACACTATAGACGGCAAAAAGTAAACGATTTTAGATAGTAGATAGTATGCCTACTGTAACCTGATTTACAGGAAAAGTGAGGGCACACTCCTATACGTATCTTTTAGTGCCCCTTTAATGCTGACAGTGGAAAATGTAATTATCTTTATTAGCAATTATGGTTTAAAATTGGTAAACAATGCACCCACAACTGAAGACATAAAGGTTTTCTCATGACGAACATGTCTTGAAAATTCAACATTTTTCAAATAGTTATACATTTTCAAAGGATTCATTTCATATAACTTTTAATGAAGAATTATCTCAAGGATCTTGTAGGTGTTCCCTTTGTGTTGTCAACAATACCTTCCCTGACCAACAGACACGTACGCAGGGGGTGTTTTGGGTGTGAAACACCCCTTGGGTCTGTCCTAAAAAGATAAAAAAGAGGAAAGGAGAGTTAAAGAGAAGGGAAAGAAGAAGAAAAAGAGAAGGGAAAGGAGAAGGAAATCAGAGAAGGGGAGAGAGGGGAAAGCGGAGACAGGGGAAGGCAGTGGCGTAACCAGAGAGGGGTCGAGGGGATGGGGGCGATCGCGCCTCCAATATTGACTGTATGTCGGTTGAGATTGGCATTGTCGGTTCATTTGACAAGAGGATACATGGAATTATGATGGTCAAAAGTACACAAACAAAAACATTTTCACAACAATGAAATATTTTGGGAATAGAAGCTTGTTTAAAACAGAAATGTACCTCAATCATAGCACAAATAAATGTAAAATCAAAAATGTTCGGTTCACTTTTCTTGCCCCCCCCCCTCCCCCCCCCCCCCCCCCCCACCCACCCAATATGAAAAACCTAGTAATATCACTAGGGAGAGGGGGAAACAAAGCCTTGTTGAACTGTCAATGGGTAACGGGTAGGGAAAGAGTAAGAGAAAAGACTAGTACCAACGGGGGGAGGGGTGTTCCAATTACCAGACGCACGTTACCGGCTTCAGCTTCAACATAACTTATAGCATGCTTAAAAAAGAGTTTGCTTTCATTGCTAAGACGACTGGCAAACTAGACAAAGTGGGGTAAAGTTCCAACGGCTGTTTTTTCTTCAACAATTGAGGGCTTTTATCAGCACGAGTGTGTGAACCTTGAGAAGTCTAGGGCGAGTGTAACCTGCGGGGAACCCTGGCTGTTCCCCTCCCTGTTTGTACCCCTCGATGAGGGTTACAAACAGGCGGGGGCAGCTAGGGTTCAAATGGTTAGCCACATATTAAACACCCCTTCAAGCCGGGTGAAAAAACAAATAAGAGAATAGAAAGGGAAGAGACAGGATAAAAATGAAAAGAGAGAAAAATAGATAAACTAAAAGAAACTAAATTAAAAAGATTATTTAGGCGTCGATTTAGGCGGCTTATTGCTGTCTGTCTGCTAAACTGGAAAGGGAGATGATGTCCATGTGACACATATTGAACCAATGAGATCGCCGGTAAAACCAATGCCTGCGGATTAAGATGTAATAATGATATTTCAGGGTTGAACACAGGCAAAAAAATTAAGATTTGGTGTTATAATTCTGTTATACCCTACACACCTACATCGGTAGTATGCGTCGTTCTTAAAAATCATGCACTAAGAATACCTCTGTGAAGGGTATAACAGAATTACTCCCAAATATTAATACTTTTGACTGAAACACATGTATGAGTTACTGGTGAGAAATTGCAACGTTGAACTAAGAATAAACCGGTAATAAGTGTTCAAAAATATGCAAGGAAATGCATTCTTTTCAACTGTGAATTTCAAAAAAAACTTCTGGCGACGAGGGGGGATACCCCTCAAACTCCCCCAGAGATACACAAGCATGTCCCGGTCAGCGCTTCGCGCAGGCATTGCTAGCAAAATAATTATATCAAAATTTCAAAAACACCCCCTTCACAAAATCCTGCGTACGCGCCTGCTGACCGATCAGGATTGGTTGTTCGCTGGACCGCTAAATTTGCCTTTGTTCAGCAGTCATAAGCATTTTTCAAGCATTCCATTCAGACCTCTCAAAATTGTTGGCAGGTTGGTATACATTTGACACTACAACATCTCTTTATAAAGTGGTTAGTTAGAAACTTTAGTATGTGTATTTTTGAAAAATTACCCTTCACCAATTTTCTCGCCTTTGGGATAGGTTATTTGTGATCTGCTGCCCTGTGATTTTTTAATAAACATTTGGTTTATAACATTAATTTTTTAATAACCTCTACCAATTTCTCTCCATTGGGGAGGATGTTGTTTCAGTGGGTTTTTTCACTGCCACATATAGTTACAAACCAATTAGAATTCCAGCCGGTGAGATTAATTTTCCGGATCAATTATATTTGTTTATACCTCATTTATCAAGATTTATGAATTTAAATAGATGTCTCGTCATAGTAATAACCCTAACCGCACTGAATCTCACTAAATCTCACTGCCAGAAACTATCTCCAGGCACCAGGGGCGTAACTACTTTTTTTGAGTGGGGGGGATGAAAATTATCAGACTCAAATACGGCAGGGCTGTCAAGTTCAGAGTAATGTTCAGAGTGAGACTTTTTTAACCTCAAAATATTTTTTTAATCGCTACGCTCGTAAAACTATTGCCCGCCTTTTGTAACCCAAATAATACACTTTTTACAGATTGGGCTCATTTTGTAGCCCAAAAATTCAGGAATAATGCACTTGTCAATTGTCATTTTATGCCATCGGATTTAGGACTTTGGACCAACTATGTATTCTCTTATATACACTAGCCTATTGTGACTTTCTGTGTCATTGTTTTCATTTTAAAATGATAAAATCCAAACTGCAATGAATGAATTGAATGTCCCAGTGTGGTTGTGTCCAGTGTGCAGTGTGTGAATCTTTACGCCCACCTATTTGTTTAAATACGTCACTTTTAAAATTATTGGTTATGAAAAATCTGGGGGGGATGATTACATTAGGCATCCCCCCCAGGTAAAAATCTGGGGGGGGATATATCCCCCCATCCCCCCCTGTTGTTACGCCAGTGCCAGGCACGTGCTGCTGCATTGCCGCGATGACGTCACCTACCGCAGGCATATGTGGCCTCGGAGTTTGTGGCCGCATATGCGCTAGGGAGTTAGCTCAGTTGGTAGAGGGACAGACTTGTTGGGTGCGGATGGTCCCGCGATCGAATCCCGGGGGGGTGCTGGGTGATTTTTCGGGTAAAAAAAATAGCACTTTTTCCCCCCTCCCCCGATACGCACAAAAAACTAGCTTTACTGGTAGGGTTAAGGCACATCACACAATAATATATGGGTATGGTGACGAATTTGGCAGAATGTCCCCGGGGGGTTACTCGCCTAAGACGGTATACAGGGGTATGCCGCTCTAATGGGTAGCTTTTTTGGCACAAAATCCCTAAACATGGGGTATGATTTTGTGCTGAAAATCCATAATAATGGGGTCACTTTTTACAAATGGGTCTATTTTCGCGAATATTTGGTCTATTTTCGCGAAAGTTTGCAAAAAAGAGGTATATTTTCCCCGATAATTTGCAACAAAATAGGTCTTTTCCCCCGATAATTTGGTCTAAAATGAAGCAAAACCCCTAAAAATGGGTACCGATTTATCCAAAATCACCCCTTAAAATGGGTATGGGTTTTGAATCTCCAGCGGCACACCCCTGACCAAACCAAATCCGAGTACCCCCCCCCCCCCGGGAGAATGTCAACCTTTACAGATAATTGTTTTGTTCTTAGCATACAAAATCTCTGTATAGCTACATCATCAAACACTAAAATTTGAAGTACATTTTTTTATAAGTCCTTCACTTTAAATTCTCCGGAAAAAGAGTGACTTTCAAGTGATACAAACATTCTTACTTCGTTCGGTAACTCAGGAACAAGATCAGTCCACTGACAATGGTGTTGCATTACAAGTGCGCATGACAACTTAAATTTGGAATGGTGCTCTTATGAATTGAATCTTATTTTAAGCTTACAAGCCTTACTTTCTCATACTGTAAGAGATTTTGTAAAATTTGAAGTTTTAGTGCACACTAGACTAGATATGAGGCCTATATATATAGATCACATAGAATATAATGTCTACCTTTAAAGATGTATTCACCCTTTTATGTCTCATATGATGCAAATAACCAATAGCAATTCTTTCAAGTCTCATTATGCATTCCACAGGTACCACACTGTGAACAGTAGCTCAATTAAGGGCTAATAAAAACCCACTATACAAATCATGGGTGACATACAAACCCACGCCTTTTTGTAATTCGCAGAAGCTCCAAACCTAGACGGTAAAGACAGCTAATGACTAGAGCGTAAAAGGATTTAAATTAACCCATAAGGACAGACTTAAAACCCCAAATCAGGTGTGTGTTATATTGTTTTCTAGAGGGAGGGATGGGGTTATGTAGGGTGGTTTGAGACAGGGAAGTGCAGTATTTTCTAAAGAAAATTGAACAAAAGGGGTGTTAATAAGATTTTTGCACCTTGCAAGTAGCACGCAAATGAAACGACAGGAATCCTGATGATTCACCAGAGTTGTAGCAGCAAATTTACAGCACTTTGTATATGTTTGGAGTAGGGCACATTTTTATAATTGGATTCAAATTAATTTAACCTAATGCTTATAAACAGGTCAAAAGAAATAAGTCCCACCTGGGAAATGTGAATTTTTCTGGAAAACAGTAAGGCTCCTTAACCCGTTACAAAAATGTAAAATGTATCTAGACTGAAATGTTACACATTTAATATGCAATATAGTTTCACCTAACAGTTAAGGTAGCTAACTCGGCTCCTACACCACTACAGAAGAACTGCTGTAATACCAAATCATTTATATTTATACTCTTTATGCTGAGACCACAGTAAAGATAAGTCATTTTTGAAATTTCTTATGTTTTTCTTTATTTTTTGAAAATTCCCTAAATTTTCACCTTCTGGCATTTCAGTAGACTAAACGGAAAGTGCTATGGCCATGAAACTTTGGGAATAAATTCATAAGCATATTACCTAAATTCTCTCGTGAGATTTTGCAAATACAGTGTTTACTTTTTGAAGAAAATATTTTTTTCAATTTTGATTTTAGGGAAATTTTCAAAAGACTGTAAAAAGGTCTAGAAACACTTAATTGGTAGAAACTCACGAGATAACTTTCTAAACTTAATTACCTTTAATATGACACCTTGTTTGTGCAAATTGAACATGTAGTTTTATCTGTAGAAATTCACAAAATTTGGCAATATAGTGATTCTAGAAAATAGTGGAAAAGTACTAACATTCTCAGTGAATAAACCATCCATCACCACTCAATTGTGGAGGGAAAAAAATTGTGTTATACCTTGGTGTTTTGGCATCAAAATAAAATAAAAGTCTTTAGCATACATTGATTTTAAAAACGAGAAAAAAATATTTTCAAAACTATGTGTTTTCTAAAATTTGGCAGTATTTGGGAATTCGGCTACGCCTCCTGTATTAAGTCAATGGGTTTTTAAATCACGAAAGATTCCGTAAATCAAAAACGGCTTTTTGGAAAAAATTCAAACTTGGCATATCATTTTTACTTATCAATATACACATCCTCTGTTATTTTGAAGCAAATCATTGTTGGTCACCGTAGCCGAGTTAGCCACCTTAAGCTTTGCCTTGAAATGCTGCCATTTATTAAATTTGATGACCAATAAAAATGACACTTTCTTGCATAGGGATGGACAAATTGCCCGGGGTGCTCAGTGGTCATTACAAGGGGTACCATGCGCGTCCAAGGACTTTCAAAAAGTACCCTAAATACGTAATTGTGTTAATGTGAAAAAGCACCCCTAAACAAGTACCCTACCCTACCCTAAGCAAGTAATATCCATTTTTCCAATACCCTAAACAAGTACTCAAAATATTTTGAAACACTAAGCATGATTTGTATAGTTTAAACCTCTTTTCCGCGTATGACATTTTTAACAATTTTTCCCTTCCCTAAACATGCTAAAAGTATTATGAAACAGAGCTGATTTATCAGATCACTTGCAAAGGATACAATTTGTGAAATATATCTCGCCCATGTACACTTTTGTATCATGGCTATTTATAATCCTCATGGAGCAAATAATGACCCTAAATACGAAAGCCAATGATGTAAAAAGTATACCCTTTTTCTTAATTTGGCTTGTTTTCAATACCCTATTCACGTTACGTACGTAACGTGCCTCAGCTTGAAAAACTACCCTTATAACGTGATTTCTTGGACACGCATGATACCCCTCTTGTAATGACCACTGCCCAGTAAACACAAAACGTTTTCAAAACGTTTTGAATTGGGTTTAATTAGGTTTTGTTTTTGTGAAACGTTTTTAAAACGTCTTAAAAACGTTACAGTTTCAAAGCATGTTTTTTTTATTGCAAATCGTGTTGTCAAAACGTTATAAAAACGTTAAATTAATGTTTTCACACTACTTATAAACGAACACATGATTGAAACGAAATCAAAACGTTTATAGAACGTTATATTACAACCTAAATTAAACCAAATATTATGGTCCTGGACCATATAAGTTTCGTTTTTTACGAAACGTTTTAAAAACGTTTTTTAAAAACGTGGGCAATTCCACGCATGCGCACTTACCTGGGTTATATTGGTTTGGTAACACTATGGATTGTATATTTATTTCTTTTCATATAGTTATTCGATCTGCAACATGCATAATTTCATAGTTAAATGGCAAATAAGAACATTACTTCACAAACACATGAACAATTTTGTTGGAGAATGTTAATAAAAAGCCAAATTAATGAATTGTTCTTTAAATTGCCAGTTAATTATCAATTATCTAATATTAGTTTTTAAAACGTTTTAAATTGGGTTTAATTAGGTTTCGTGTTTGAGAAACGTTTTTAAAACGTGTTAAACATGGTTATTTTCACGTTATATTAACGTTTTCAAAACGTTACATGGAAACGTTATTAAAACCCATAAAAAACTCCACACATATACGTTTTTAATACGTAATATTAAAACGTTTTTTTCACCAACCTGAAACGTATTTTTAACGTTTAAAAACCGTAAAATGGCCAGCTGGGTGAGCACCCCGGGACAAATTGATGACATTTTAAACCCATGAACAATTGAAACACATGAATAAACTTTCTTCAAATGGTTGTCACCTGTTTGGATAAAAATGTGAAGGACCTGTTCATGGTTGAATGAATAACATCAATTGAAAGGGTACTCCAAGGGATTATATATATAATCCCTTGGAGTACACTTAAATTTGTCAAATCCCTATGCAAGAAAGTGTCATTTTTTATTGGTCATCAAAATAGCATTTCAAGGTGAAGGTTAACTGTTGGGTGAAACTTTGGGATAAAATGGGGACATCCCTACCCTTCCCATTTCACCATTAGCTAAACTTTGAAACTATTTTCAATATTAACTGCATAAAGATGTGTGGGTACGACCAAGTACAGGTTGAGTCAAATTTGTTGCATGTATACAGAACACCAATTCAGGCCACTTTCTAAATGCACGCTAAGCATCTTGCACTGATGTAATTCTTTGCTCTAGGGCAGTGAAATTTTAAAAAGTAGATAACGAGGATGACATTTGGCGAGGCAGCCATAACCTTTAACTTCTGGATGTCATACATGTATATTGCCCAGTCAGTGCTTTAGCAACATTTTCAGTTGTGACTTGAGTCAAATATAAATAATTCACTTTAATGCAGTTTATACTAGGTTTTGTACGAGTCAACCCAAGTCATTGGTCTAGTAGTGTTAAGTGTCAAATGAACTCATATCAGTTTATTAAACTTGTTAAACCTAACAGCCCTGTATGCTACTACTTCCAAGACTATCTCCAAGCACATGAGCGGACTTTTTTGATGACGTTGTCAACTTCATATGTTATTGAAATTGTTTTGGTTCACTCAACTCAACCCTTAAATACTGAAACCTACATGTATATAACATTATTAGGGATCGCACATCAAGACAACATTATTATTTATACTCACAAATTTAAATTTATTTATAACTCTCCTTCATTCGGTATATGACATAAAGCACAATGGTTTATAATAATAAACAAAGATATGTCTGGTTCGATACAAACTTCAAATACATACAGCATTTATATTAGGAACATTGGTCAACATTAACATCCTGTATATAAATTTATATCTTATTTTATAACATTATAGTTGTTACTAGACCAATGACTTGGGTTGACCCATTTCCTGCTGGTTTCAGGTTTTGATTATTTTATGTAGGCTTGTGATGTACATGTGTGTAAATCTTTTAATCTATGTATACTTGTTGTTGTTGTCCCTTGTTTTTCCTGTATGGGATGGATCCGTCCATCCATATCCTGGAATTTCTGTACGGTCTTTTAATTGTTGAATAAAGATTGATTGAGTAAAAATGAATCCGGAAAGTCAAACTTAGGTTCAGCAGGTGATTGGAGACTATAGTAATGATATGCTGAAACTAGTGTTTATAAATAACTAGATTAATAAATGGTAAATTCATGAATATGGTTATAGTATAACTCAAATTATGCAAATAGTTGCAAATTAATATCAATCGCTACACTAATAAAACAAAAGAGGTTATTAAATCAATGACATTCACATTACTCTTCAGAAATAAAGAAGAATTACACATAAATCACGTCGTTACCGTTCATAAATTAACTTAACAAATATCATTAAGATTTTTTTGCAAATATGAATTGCAAATATTTCAAATGAGGAAGTTTACCTTTCTTCCTTCTTGAAATATATCCAAATAATTGAACAAGAATAGAATTAGTTTAATCAAAAGTACGTCCAAACAAAATTACCAAATAATACAATTAATGATTGTGTTCGCTTAAGGGGCTGTGCACCTTCAGTATAGCCTCCGTAAAACTGCCGTAACTTCTTCATTATTCATTTAATTTATATAAAAGTATACATTTTTTTGCAGGAAAGGGTTCAATGAATCCAACCATGATCATGAAATTGACCATTTTGGAAAAAAATATAAAAAACATGTTTTTTGACCCATTTTAGGTTTGGAAAAAGATAACTCAAAATATATTTTGTCAAATTTTGTCATACTAGTTTTATTATATTCCTCATACAATTCCCTAGGAATCTTTTTTTGTTGTTGAAAATCTTTATTATTTTTTGAATTATAGACCAAAAAGTGCTAAAAAACATGATTTTTTACCTCCAAAACCGTGAAAATCACAATTTTTGGTAAAAAATCACATTTGTTGGCACTTTTTGGTCGATAATTCAAAAAATAATAAAGATTTTCAACAACAACAAAAAAAGATTCCTACGGAATTGTATGAGGAATATAATAAAACTAGTATGACAAAATTTGACACAATATATTTTGCGTTATCTTTGCAGAACCTAAAATGGGTCAAAAACATGTTTTTTATGATTTTTTCCAAAATGGTCAATTTTATGATCATGGTTGGATTCATTGAACCCTTTCCTACAAAAAAATGTAATGAAGAAGTTACGGCAGTTTTACGGAGGCTGTACCTGACTTGCACAAGAATATTAAAGTGCGAACTAGTAATTAACAATCAATTTGGATCTTCTCATAATACAGTATGACAACAATAATATTGATAATAATACAGAAACATACATGCATTCCGTCAAAAATCGTGATTTCATGTGCTGTACGCTACGGCAATAGTGAAGTTGTTGTAGTTCTATAGCGAATACAGATTGTTCGTTTTTCGATTTATGATGATTTCCTTTTATAGTTGAATTCAAATTGTACATGTAGCAATTGATGGTATGTATGATTATATTCAAAAATACCATTGTTGTTTCATTGCACAGCAATTTTCATTGCTTGTCCCAGTGCATTTCCGTGTGTTATTGTTCTTGTTATTTATCTGTTTTATCGCGTTAGTCTCCCTAGTTATTACCCGTTTCCCCACACCCTGTTGGTATATCTTGCTTTTACTCTAAGCATTTTTACATTTTCGAGATATCCTCTTGTATCAGTTTTCTGATCCTTAGTGTGTTTTGTTCCTGTTTCCGTTGGATTCATTTTTTTACATTTTATACTAAGATAAAATAGTGCAATTAAAGCACCGTAAATTTCAGTGCGATATGAAAAAGTAAAAGACTATTCTCTTATCGATTTTACATGTGACAGACGTAATCAACCGAGCCTATATGGTCCCCACCACCAAATCAGTTCCCTATTGCTTTGTGTGGTAAAGAGGTCAAGTTTGTGTTAATTTAGAGCAAACTGGTTCATTCAAATCATTGTTTTTATTGAAGATCTAGATGTCTTCTGCTTAAAAACAATCACTTTTGTAGGGGGTAACCAGCATTTTTTCCCCGCTACGGGCCAATGATATCTATCTTATGTTCGACAGGCTGCCTATATTCTTAGATCAGGGGTTTTAGCTCTAAATTGGTGGAAACAGTGAAATCGTGTAAAATGATATTATTCAAGAAAAAGCTAGAGATGTTGGGCCTAATGTGGAGGAAATAACCTACAAATGCCAAATTATGAAACATTTTGGTACATTTACAGCACCTTTTACCTTTCTAGGATGTTAAATTTAGACTTATGATGGGGTCAATCTTAATTTCAAACACTGCCGTGTATGGGCAAAATGCAAAATATTATTTGGTGGTGTGTACTCATATAGTGAGCGCAGTATACTGTGCGAACGAGTAGCTGAGAGTCATGGCTTGCCTATGCTGGCCTGGGTTTTTGGTCCGGAGGGTCCCTGGTTCGATCCCCAGATGGGGAGCAGCAATATATTTGTTGATTTCTATTCCAAGACTTGTGATCCCAGATTTAAAAAATAGTTATGGGTTTAGGGTTAACAGCCATATCTACTTGTTACCATAGATATAGACAAGGAGGCCCATTTCATTCTGCATTTCCCAAATCTTTGTGTTCTAAATTTGGCTATAAAAATGATACAAATCTAAGTGGTTTGGAATCAATTTGTCTATTGTTTTTACCAGAATCAATAAGTTGCATCAGAGTCAAGTGAATTCATTTGATGTAGTGCCTTGAATTAAGATGTTAGATCATTTTAGTAAGGGTCTCAAATCAAGTAAAATCATTCTGGGTTAGTGACTAGTAAAGTCAAGCCACTATTAAATCACAGATGGGAAGAAGGTTTTTTGGGCCGTTTTGGACTAAAACATGTCCTACCCCCCCCCCCCCCCCCCCCCCCCCCCCCACCCTCAAAATTTTATGAGATGACTAAAAATAATTTGTGGCAACCTTTTACGATTCTTTGGGTACCATTTTCAGAAAAAAAGCCCCCCTCCTAAAAAATACTGCTTTTATTTACGGGCCCGGCACCATGACAAGATAACATTTTGAAATTGGGATTTTATAGGTTGGCTAACTCCCTTAATACATTTATAAGACAAAAATATTAGGGTGGCAATAACATTTATATGTACATGTAGGTCACAACCATAGACACTACATTTTTCTTAAAATATTACTCCTCATATGCACGTCACTCGTCTGCGACGCATGTTGACTGGCTAGCTCTCAAAGAAAATCACTGTACTGTATTGGACAACTGGTATTTTATAGACCCCTTGAAAATATATTTAGTTTTCTATCACAACAGGGCAAACAATGTTTTATATTTATAATACAATAATTGAAAACACATTAGGTTTTAATTTGTTTCACTTGATACTCTATAACTAGACAATAGTCTCAGATACTATTTACCCATTCCCAATTACCATGCACCATTGAGGGTATTCTAGTCCAATAATTAAGACTTTAGAAACCGCAAAGTAGGTTTAATGCGTGGGTCAGGAATCACGGCTGACTTATTTATATGGGTTATACGAAGAACTTGCACTAATTCTTGGGATAGCAATTATAGTAATGTTATCTATCGTATGATTGAGCTTTTTGAGGGAAACATTAGTGTATCAATTTGGCTATTCCCACATCCTCACAAAACAACTCTGCAATTGATACAAACAAAACATGGCTATTTAAAAAAAAATAGGTTTCTGATTTTGTTTCAATGTTGAGTGAGCAAAGGGTTCAAAAAAAGTAAGTCCCCCCTAAAATTTGATCACATTTGTTTGCATAACTCAACTCACAGTTGTACGTTTTGAGAAATTGCTTTTATAAAAAGTGAAAACGCTTGGCTACCCATAGAAAGTTTTTTCTTATCAGTGTATCATGTTCACATCATTTTGAGAAAATGTAATTTTGAGGAAATGTGACTGTTTTGGGAAAAGTAAACATGGTATTGAAAAGGGTAAACTTTGTGTGGGTAGCCAAGCGTTTTCCCTTTTTTGTAAGTGTTTCAATCTTTCAAAATGCCTAATTGTGTGTGAGTTAAGCAAACTACTCATACAGGATCTTGAAAAGGGCCACTTTTTCTAAAAACATCATGTTTAAGAAATGTGACTATTTCGGGAAAAGTAATAATGATTTTGAAATGTGGAAATGTTTTTGGGTATCTCTCAAAACGTTCAATTTGTGTAGAGTTATACAAACAAATGTGATTTTAGGGGGGGGGGGGGCTTACTTTTTTAGAACCCTTTATATGTCTCAAAGTCGTGTCATTAATCCTAAACCAGGCAGAGAGATTTTGGTGTGGATCGGGGGAGGGGGGAAAATGGAGGGATTTTGAACAAACAAACCATCACGGTCTGACCCCGCTTTGATCCGCGGACCTTCAGCACGCCACATGTGCGCTCTTACCGATTAAGCCAGGGCGAATTTGATGAAATAACCCCAGCAAAAAATGTCAATCAATGCCATTATCAATTCTGTTTAAAATGGTCCCCGTGATCAAAAAAGTATTTTGAGCCCTGGATTGAGCTAACACGCGAGAGGTTACCTGGGCAGCAACTTGGTGCCCATATATGAGTTTGGTTGATGACATCATTCAAATCAATGTGAAAGCATGCGCTTGGGGAGAGGATTTTGCATAGTTATTCGAAGTATTTAGTTCTGTTAGGGTTCAGGTTTATTGGAACATGAAAAAGTGGTTCAGGAATGGAACATGAAAAAGTGGTTCATGAATGGAACATGAAAAAGGTGGTTCATAAATTTAATGGACATGAAAAAAAACCGGCTGAGAGATTTTGGTGAGGATCGGGGAGGGGAAAAATTAAGAGATGTTGAACAAACAAACCACCGCTGTCCATCCCGGATTCGATTCACAGACCTTCCGCATGCCACATGTGTGCTCCTATCGATTGAGCTAACACACAAGCACTTACCCGGGCAGCATTTGGTGCCCAAATATGACTTCGGTCGATGACGTCATTCAAATCAATGTGAAAGCATGCGTTTGGGGCGAGGATTTTGTGTAGTAATTCATAGTATTTAGTTTGGTTAGGGTTATGAAAAAGTGGTTCATGAACCCTAACCTTGGTGGAGAGATTTTGGTGTGGATTAGGGGGCAAGGGGTAAGGCAGTCAGCCGTGTAGGGAGTGTTTTACACACACAGATTTGTAATACACAGTTTTGGTCCACATGGCCTATACTTTGTACACAAATCCTTAAATTTACACACCCAGTTTTTTAAATTTGGTAGAGGGGGGAAAATTGAGGGATTCTGAACAAACAAACCACCGAAACCACCGACCCGACACTTGGGCTCACCTACCGATTGAGCTAACACGCAAGAGCTTGCCTGTGCAGCAATTTGGTGCCCACATGAGTTCGGTCGATGATGTCATTCAAATCATGTGAAAGCATGTGCTTGGGCAGTGGCGTAACTAGACTTTTTCATTTGGGGGGGCAAGAAGGGGCAGTGACTTGAAATGGGGGGGCTCCTAAGATTTTTTGAATCAAGAGATGAGCGCGTAGCGAGCGAAAATGTTTGACTTTACAGCTATTTTTTGGACAATTGAGCTACATTTTGGCTCTAAACAAGCTTGTACCAAAGAATATTTTATTTTGGGAAGACATATGCGCGTGTAGCGCGCGAATTTTTTTCATATGTGTACTTTTGACCATCATAATTCCATGATTCCTTTCGTCAAATGAACCGACAGTGCCAATCTCAACCGACACGATGTCATTATTGGGGAGGATTTGGTGTGTACTTTGTTTGTAAATTTCATTTACAGCCGTACTTGATTTCATTTTGGGGGGCAAGCGGGGGGGGGGGGGGGGGGGGGGGGGGGGAGGGGGGGGGGTGGGCAAGGGTTCCAAGTGGGGGGGGGGGGGGGCAAGGGTTCCAAGAGTGGGGGGGGGGGGGGTTATGCCACTGTGCTTGGGGAGAGGATTTTGCGTACTGTAGTAATTAGAATAATTAGACTGTAATTGTATTTAGTTTGTGATTCACATTTAAGCCGTGCTGGCCTCGATCTCACCAAATGACACAATTTGTTTTGAAAATGTAACCAAGTCACCTGAAAACCAATTTCTACAATTTGGGAGCCTAATGCTTTTCATACAAAATTCAGACCCATAATCATATATAGACCAAAATATTGCTGACCAGATGCTATTTTGGCATTTTAATCTAAATTTATAGCTCATATATCTGAAATGTATACTTTTAGGGCTAATTTAAAACTCCTCATAATTTGACACATCGTTCATAAAATATGGAAATAATTAAAATTTGCTAAAATTGCTAAGAATGCTTCTACGTGAAAATTACTCATGCAGTATGCACACTACACAGTTACAATGTGTGTGTTGAGTTTTCATCCCATTTCAGTACATGCCTGACTGTTTCCAATAGAGCACAGTGTACAATTAAATGTGGAGTAATCTGCAATGATTGAACATTTTATTCAGTGCAACCTTTTTATCTTTTACAGGGATAGTTAGGCTTGTACGCGAATCCAGGAATCCATTCCGTAAGGGATGCACCATTAGATTTTCAGGGGGGGGTAGGAAGTTGGGTTCGGGTGGGGGGGAATTTTTTTTTGTGGCCGCTGTAAGGGGAGATTTTTTTTCTGCCGCCGAAGAAGGCAATTTTTTAAAATTAATGTATTCATTCATATTGAGTTGGGTGGGGGTAGAGGTGTTTTTTTACTCATCACGAGGGATTTTGTTTTGTTTTTTGGCCTGCATAGAGGGGGATTTTTTTCTTCTCCAAAAACGTCCTACCCCCCCCCCCCCCAACCCCCTCTGGAAATCTAATGGTGCATCCCTAAAGATTCGTGCAACTTTTCATTCACAAGAATCCATTTGGATTCCTGTAGCAAACTTACAAAAAGTGGCAAAGCTTAATATTACCGATCACTGTACATTATTTCAATGCAGTGAATTGTTTACGTTTTTTGTTCCCACGATTTACTTCTAAAAACCTTATCGTATATTGTTATCATCATTGTTCCCACGTGGCCATGGTGGGACTTTCCGTCTTGCTTATTGGTTTAACACAATGCTTCCGCTGGCTGGTCCAATTACGGACGCTGTTATAAATATGGGGTTGCTTCTATCAGGTTAAACTTAGGAATTTACCATTTATTTCTAGAAACGGTATCATATATTTTTATTCATCATGATCATGTGGCTATTTGGCACAGGATTTTACTGATGGCACGTACAATCGAAATGGTTTATCTTTTATCAGCGAAAATTAGCTCAAATTTTCAAGAAAAGGATTGGAAAAAACCAATATGAAATATTAGCTCATGTTAATGTAAGACCGCTCCGAATATCAGTAACACGCCGCACTAAAAAAAATCCCAACTTTGTTTTGCTTGTGTATTTCAACTAACCAACCTACAATCAATTGGTCACTACTGTAAGCAAGTACCTTTACAAGGTTTATAAAACTAGAACAATAACAAGAATTAAAGTTCTCACTTTTTTGTAAAATGCAAAATAGTCGGTAACACGCGTTACACTTTGTCCAGCCATAATTTACTAGCCTTAGATTCTTTATTATATTTCTAAATTAAAATTAATTTTGACTTTGGCAATTGAACTAACATATTAACCATAAATAGTGATAAATAACACTTGAAAAATTGAGGTTTTAGCACGTTTTCCTGAATATGAGTTTGGTAACACGCGTTACGACATTTTGATGGCCTATTGTAGAGTGGTGGTTATGAATTTATCTAATTGTTTACTATTTTTAAATAGGGCCTAACTAGTAGAATTAAAATTATAAGTGGCGTAAATTAAAACCAAATCAATAAAGTAAATATTTTCAAAAAAGTGTTGCTCCGGTAACACGTGTTACCATTTTTGGGGTAAGAAAAGTAGAATTTTTTCATAGTAAACATTAGCCAAATGTTGTAACAATTTTTTCCTGAACCTTTGCATGAGCTTTGAACAACATAGAGGTAAAAATAAATCTTTTGGAGCAATTTTCAGTTTTTTTGCTCCGTCACATTTTCATGGAATCGCCCATAAACAGCGTATTTGTAAGTTTTCAATGTTATCATTTATTTTCTGAGCAAAATGCTATAGGCTTCTTCTAATTGAATCCTCTTAATTAATAGCTACATCTGCATTGTAATGGTTTCAAAGCTTTATTCCAGTAAATGTTTTTGAATCCGGTGTTTGTAAAACACGTACGACACGTACGCCTACACCCATGCACGTAAGCGCCTCCAAACGAGGACCTTGTTTACACACCTTCAACCGTGGACCTAAAATAGTCCACGGCTGAAGGTGTGTAAACACATTAATGTCCTCGTTTGGCGGTGTTTACACACGTTCGTGTGTATGTTAAGAAGAAAAAAAGGTTTCACCGTCAACTGCGGACCTATTGTAAATAGGCCAGATTTCGACGAGCGCCATCTATTGACCATCTTGAACTCAGATAAAGCCTATGTCAACTGCGGACGTCCACGGTTGACTGAATGTCCACGGTTGAAGGTGTTTTAACACATAAAGGTCCACGTTTGGCGGCGCTTACAAACGCGTAAGTATGTACGGTACATGTACATATGTTCATTATGATCGTACATCATGAATAATGTATTAAATGATTATTATAAATATTCTGCCAACCACACCTATTTCAGCGGCAGATTGGTTTGATTATGCGCGATGTCACGCAAGCTCCAATACAACGGTCTGAATCACGGCATAGTAAACAGGCAATCACCCCGGCAATCACATTACCGTAAATCAGTGAATTTCTCTATAATTGTTATTGATATTGCAATGTGTACTCACACTCCCTCCGCAAGTGTTGCGATTTTGATACTGCTATTCGTAACATGTGGAGATCCCACCGGGAGTAGTGAAACTGCCTTCAAATTCATATTTATTTACATAGAACGTGCAAATACACGAAAAACTTTTTAGCGCGAAAAGTTCTTCGTCAGTCATTCAAGCTGTAGCCTAAGCTCTCAAAGTCTCAGCTCATTGAAGGAAGCTGAGACGAGTAAGTATGAACGTATTCTTGTTTCTTGACTATTCATGTTATCCTGTTATCTACATTATCATTCATGCATTAGGCCTGTTATTGTTATCATCATTCATTTCTCAACTACATGTGAAAAAAAGTTCTGTGCAATGGAATTGGAAAGCTTTTGTGTATTGTAAAGCTTTCATCACGTACATGGTCATGTTAATTGTACAGTCATGAAACCCCCCAATTCTAGGACACAGGACACAGGATCGTATAGGTAAAACCACCGGCACTCAGCATGCTCAGTGCCTGGGCTCAGTGAGGTCTGCACGTATGCCTATATAATAGGAAGATGTCGGTATCATCTTTTTCATGTTTTAGATGAACATGTGACAGTGCTCATTTTATTTAGGCTCCGATCCGTACATGCCTAACCTACTAACAGGTATCGTGGCGACACAATAAAAATGAATATGGGGATCAGCGAAATGCGGGCGCGCAGATCATTATCATGATTATGCACAGCGAAGTTGGGAGAATTTACAGAGTACATGCGTACATACGTACGTACGCGTACATGTTTTACAAACACCGTTTTGAATCTTTGAAATGTTTTTGTGAGTTGACATTTTTTCTTTTTTTGTATATAAAGAGCAAATATGAACAATAGCCCAACAGACATTAACAAAGTTAATGAACTGAGTGATTACAAATCAAACTCGTAACTCTCTACAGAGAGCTCTGATGGGCCAATCAATTGGTTCACTGCAACTGCAAGAAAATAATCAAAATACAAGTAAACATAATTGGGCTAGTAAAAAAGCCAACGAAAGTGGCGTGGGACAGGAATAAGATTAAAACCCAAAGATAGAGAACATCAAAATTATAAGAGAAGAATAATAATATATGGAGGTCATTGACATCGAGAGAACTTAGCCAAACATACTCTGAAGGGTTGGAGAGAAAGTTTCTGTTAATAAGACACTTAAAAGATTGGAGTCCTTCTTCTAGGATGTTGCCAACAACATTGTCTGGAAGACTGTTCCACAGTGGAACAGCTGTATGGATGAAGCTTCTGTCAAATAGCAAGTTCTG